>CM040243.1:2536395-3050699 GCA_022545495.1 Chrysanthemum lavandulifolium | reverse complement strand
TTGGTTATCGATCCGCCTTGTCTAATGAACAAAAGGATTGGCTAATCCAGAGCAAGCGGCTCTTGGTAAAGATATCTCAAATCCGTTGACGACTTGCAATTTGCCCAAAATTGTATGGTATTCATTTCACCATATCCTAAAAAGTGAAGAGTTGGCTAGCCCGAGTTTATGGCTTGTGGTAAAGGTAGTGGAAAAACCATAATTGGTAATCGACTCACCAAAGATAATATTGATAATTTATCTAAGAGTTGGCTAGTCCGAGCAAACGACACGGTAAAGACAAGTCAAATCCGTTGGAAGTCGGTGGTTTGCTCAAAATCACATGGTTATCGGTGTACCATGGTTCTTACTTGAATGAAACATTTGGCTACTCGAGTAATGGCTTTTGGTAAAGAGTTTCAAATCCATTAAGTTTTCTCAAAAGATTGCTAGGAACTAGCAATAGTTTAGTAATGAGGGATTGATGAGTGTGTAAATACTCATCATTTTGGGTCAATCTGACTATAAACGTCTAAAATGCTCGAAATGCATCAAAATCTGAAAATATCTCAAAATTGCATTTTATATGTTTGGATGCAAAATGTTTAAAAACAGGATGAAAAATGAGCAAAGTTTGCATAATTGGCGTTTAGGTCCCCAGTTTCAAAAATTGTCAAAAATAGTCCCTGAGCACATAATTTCAAAAGAAAAATCACCAAAGGTCCTTTTTAAATCATAACTTGTCAAATTTAGTCCTTTGGTGAAAAATATAAAAGTTTGAGAAAATTACAAAATTGGTCCTTGAGTTTGAAAATTGGCAAAATGGTCCTTGGAAAATTTGAAAATGTCAAGTTTGGTCCTTGAATTATTGAAACTTGTCACTTTTAGTCCTTGGAACATCTTTGATGAAATGGCGAGAATGGTCCTTGAAATTGAAATTACACATAAGGTCCTATGTTATTATTAACCCTTCACTTTTGGACCTTGCACCCATATGACCCTGTCATTAGCAATTTTGGACCCCATCACTAACCATTTTGGACCCTTCTATTATTAACTCCGGTGAACCCTTGGTCGAACTAACAAGCGCCAAAAGTCCACCTTCTCCAACCGCTCTGAACTCACTGTGCCTCCCATCCCCTCCTCTCATCCACTTACCCATGTCCCCCACCTCGCCTAACATCCAAGATGCATTAAATGCACCTCCCTCCTCACTCAACCCCATCTATTAAACACCAATTTGGCGCCAAAATCCGTTTTAATGGCCAAGATCAATTCTTGCAATCCAATGGTCAAGAAAATGATGGGAACTATTCAGAAGAGAGAGAAATGAAGCTTGGATTATAAAAGAGAGAAGAAGGAAGAGTAGATGACAGTCTTGTAGTTTTTTATTTATCATAAATGTCGTTTTTAACTAAAAGCTCTTAATTTAGTGTAATATCTGTAATTTCTTGTTCCTTTGTATCAAACTAAGCTTAGTGTATCATTATAAACCATTTCCAATTATAAATTCAAGTTTGCATTAAGAATTCAAATTTTAAGGTTACTGTTGAAATTTTCCATTTCAAATTCTAATACAAAAGCTTGAATAGCTTGATTCTGCTCCAATAAGCTTATATGAGCTTCTCATAGCTTTTTATAAGCTTAAGTTTAAGTTTCAATCAACTTGGGATATTGGTCAAAGAAAGTCAAACATGGTTCTTTTGGACTTGCAAATGAAAATGGGTTGAAGCGAAATGGAATTGGGTTGATATTGAGCTAGGATAGGGTTTGGATTAGGCTAGTGTTCATTGGTTTCAGTTTCAAGCCATAGTGGCTAAGGACCATGTGTAAGTGATTTTAAAGGTCTCTTTGCATTATCTTCAATTGTAGTTAAAACTGGTTCAAATCTGTTTAATAAGATGTATTTAGGACATATAGATGTAGCTTGATCATTAATTCAAGTGTGCTCAGTAGTTGTCTCATTTAAATTTGCAAAACAGTCATTAAAGGTGTGTTTGGATTTGCTCTTTAATCTGTCTCATAGGCTTATGCAGTGGATAATGGTTGTTGGTTCATGTTTGTTAAGTCCAAATAAACTCATATCTGTCACAATTTTGTGCTGCTGACCCTCGATAGTCAAATCTTCATATTAAGCTGTCCTAACCATTTCTTTGTTGAGATTTTAAAGAAACATAATCTTATTTTGTGTTCAAAAATCATTAAGCTAGATTGCGTAGTCTTGTTTCATCCATATACATCATATTCAGCTGAGAAATCAAGATCAAACTTCAAAATAGTCAACATTTCACTTTTGTCTTAAAAGTCGAAATTTGGAAAAGTGGTTTTGAGCCATTCTAGAAACAATTTTCATGAGCTCATTTTGGGCCAAATTACATGAAATTGTAGGTTTAAGAAGTTCAGCTGGTCTATTTTGTTATTACCATTTTGTATAATTTTGCAATTTTTAGAAGCTTCAAAACGACTTCTCAACATAGTCTAATTCCCACAGACACGAAACTCGACTTATCTTGAGTTTTTCTCGATTTGTCGAGGTTGCACAGAGTTCATTAGAGCTTATCCAAGCTTGGTTTTTGGTTTAAACATAGTCACCCAGGTCTAGTGTAGGTTCCAAGTTTTTGTTTTAGATTTCTAGCTTATTTGAGTGCTTATTTTGTGGCTGCAAGTAGAACCTTGAAACTGTTTTTGTGCATTCAACTCAAATAAGCCAAATCTTTGTAGATTGCTAGCCAGAGGTTTAGACTTGTTGTTTTAAGTTACAATTGGGTAATTTTAGCTAAATAGAGCTTCTGTAATCAGTTGGTGGCTTGTTTTGATCATTTGGCTTATTCAAGTGCTTATTTATAAGCCCTTGGCTTAGCAGTTCCATATTCCTCCACATAACCACCTGTTTTTCCATTTTTCCTAGTTTCATAACATTATTTTAAGCTTTTCCTGAAATTTTCATATTTTTCCAAGTCAGTTTACTATTTTCTTGATTTAAATTAGTTTTAAGCATTTTAATTAGCATTTAATACAAAAAATTAAGAAAAAGTTCAAAAAATAATTTTCATTTTTCTTAAGTTAAGATAAATATAAAAGACAAAAAAATATTTTTCTAGATTTTTCTTAGTTAAATTTGTATTTTTAAGTAATTTAAGTAGTTTTAAATAGTTTTTAATTCCTAGAAAATCCAAAAATATTCAGAAAAATATAAAAATAGTTTTGAAAATTCTTTTTTGTCATTTTAGATTTTTCCAAGTCTTAATTTTATTTTTCTAGCTTTATTTCCTATTTTCTTGTAATTTAGGCTAATATTAAATAGTTAAAACTAGTTTTTAATTAATAATAATTAGGTAATTAGTTATAAAAATAATTTTCCTTTTCTATAAATTTTCTTTTATCATTAGGTTTGTAAAAATATCATTTTCATATTTTTAGGATTAATATTGTGTAAGTTTCACATTTTCATTTAGACGTAACGTAGTTTTTAATTCGAGTTTATAAAAACATAAAAACACAAACATCATTTTGCAAATAGTGATAGCGTTTATTTAATATTTTTATCTTTTAATTTCCTTTAATTTGCATTTAAGCCGTTGTAATTTATAGACTTTTTCTGTAGTTATAATAAATCGGATCCTTTTCCATTCAAATTCCTCGATCACTATTCGTTTGGTGATCCATTGCATAGCTCATTGGGACATAACGACCGGAAACACTATACTCCCGGATCTTCATTGCATTTGTGCTTGTCTTTTTAAGTTTCTTACTGATTGGCCATTCATGAGTGGTCACCATGCGTGAAAAACTTGGCGGTTTAACGGATCAACAATGGTTTCGACCAGTATATTTAATGATCCTCTGCGCAATTATACTTTTCCAACTATCTTTGGTGATCGAGCATATTCCGTAATATTTGAACTTTCCCGGTTTGCATTAGTTTGAGTTAACTGCTGATGATCTTGCATTGAAGTATGGCAAAGTTAGGAGGAAATAAGATGAAATCTTGAATGAACTTTAGGTATAAGCTTGGGTATTTAAAATGTTATAAGAAAATTCTTGCCTTTCGTGGCTTTTAGGTCGCCTTTGAGCAATAGTAAATCTCTAGTTATGTCTACATTTGAGAGGAATTTGATTTGGTGTTTGTGATTGCCTAGTTGTTTTATGCTTGCTTAGGTTTGTGAGACTAATTCTTGTTTTGTATCGATTAACTTCCTGTAAAAAACTGGAGTGAAGGATTATATACCCTTACCAACACCACCTAAAGAAGAGGAAGAAAAGAAGATCGTTCAAGTATGATTTGATTGCTAACATTGTTCATGAAGGTAAACCGGTGAAGGATCCTATAAGGTGTCATTCGGCGCAAGTCGGAAGAGCTCGGTAATCCTCTTACTTTTCCTTTGAAGTGCATATTTATGGATTTGGATTGACTTTTATGTCTTGTTTGTTGATCTTTTTTAGTTTTCGAAATGTTATTATTATATTCTTGCGACGGTATGAGATGCGGGATCTACATGTTGCAGAAACTCTTCCATGAGATGGTTGCACTTTTCGAGGCGTACATGCGGATATACCGGCAACAACAGCCAACCCAGACGCCACCACCGCGGCGGCAGCAGTGATTGGAGTGATGTTTTAGATAGCGGGATTTTCTTTCCGTGCTTACTCAACTTGTCTACTATTAGGTCATACTTAATGTGATGTCGATTGCATATCTAAATTATTTTTGTAGTCTAAGATTTTACATTCAATTCTCAAGTAAAGTTGATCGGTGACTAAATCCTCCTATAGGAATTGATTCCGTTACATTTTGTTTACGAATGTTGTCCATATCAAATCATTTGACATCTATTCATGGTTATTTAATGTGTTTTTGTATATATTCTAAACCCGGTAGGAAACGCATATATGTTTTCCATGTTGCGACAACATAGTAGAAAGGACTTTTGGCATGCCAAGTGTTGATTCAATCGCGCCTGAGTTTGATGGTATTCTCGTGCGTGTTTGTAAGATGATACTATTAATCATCATCGTGTACAAAGCAATGGTTTTCTTTATTCTTGTTTTAAAGTATTTGAGCAAGCTAGTTAAATGTCTTAATAAAACTACGTAAATGTTTAAAGTCGTTTGTTAGTCGTCGTCGAGAGAAATCTTGTGCAAAAATCATTTGCAATGCATTTAAGATATCGAGAAGAAAATAATGTTTGCCACATGAAACTCGAATTTTAATGGTTTGATGGTTCAAAATAATGTTGTGCAAAAATCTGTTTCCAACCTTCCACGTTTTACTCCTTTATACATGATAAACACCTCCACTGTTATGCTATAAGCGTAACATTTTATAAAACACTTAGGGTGCGTTTGATATGCATTAATTGGAATGAATGAATACTTTCATTCCAACTTGAAAGGTACCAAAAGAGTAAGGAATGAAGGAGAACACCTCAAATATGAGTGGGTCGCATCACTTTGATATCAAAATCTAATTATAAAACCAACAACAATATTGGAATTGATATATAGCATATATCAATTCAAGAAAGAGACTCTTGAGCCGATGGGCTTATGTTAATAAGGTGTTCAAAAATTTAATTTTATGAAAATTATTATAATCCATAATAATAATTTTCTCGATGTTAATAGTTGTTGTTGTTCCTACAAAAGGATTTTTAATAAACATAATAATTATTATCGATAGTCCCGATGGGCTTATCTCGGTTTCCTAACACCGAAATTTTACGACCGGAAATGTTCATGTAAATTTATAATCGATGATGTGTACTCTCTTCCGATATATAATCGAGTCTTTTTTTCGATAAAAATAAATAAATAAATAAATAAATCCACCAAACACAACCTTTTCTTTGAATCTTGTTTGGAGATAGGTTTAATTGTTTTTGTTCTTTCTTTAAACTTTTTACACTCAAAACGTGTCACGGTTAAAATCTTGTTATTTATTGACTTCATTTGTTTTACAAGATCTATGATGATTGTTTCTCGACTAAAATCATGAGCGAGAGACAATGATTAATTAAGCCTTATCTATACTATCTAATATACTAAAATCTTGTACCACCTCTATAAAGCACAGCATTAAATTTTATTATTAAAAACACTTCCATATATAGCACTAATGTACAACACCCGATGCATCCCTTTAACACACTAAATAACGTGATATTCTAAAACTTCTTCAACACTCATACATTAAATTACTTTTGGAAACTAATTATGTTCTTCAATTCTGCGTTACATTTTCACTCCTATTAAGGATTCAAATCAAAACATTCTAACCTCTTAATCACACGCGTTTTTCTTGCTCTATTTATCTGCAAATTGGGTTTCAAAATCAAAATAAATCAAGTTTCAATTTAGTTTGTAAATCACCGATTCAAAAACACAAAATTGATTCAACCGGTTTCAAAATAACCATGGATGATCTTGAAATCCACCCAATAATATTGGTAAGTTTTAATTGTATTGAATCAATTTGGTTTATATTATTGCTCATTTTTATGTTCATGATGTAAACCCGGGAATGGTCTTGTGAAACAATATCGAAATCTCCATTCTAACATGTTTCACCCAATAAATTCGGTAAGATTTATATTTGTTTTGATTCAAACATTTTCCCAATTCGGTTTCTAGGGTTCGTACAAACCTCAAAACCAAAAGAAATCGAACACATCTTGACGTTGCATATTGCTTTTAATGATTTTGGGTTTTGATTTGATTCATTCTGGTGAACTTAAGATGGAGAAGATGAGTACCTTTCAACTCTAATTACAATACCTTTTACTATTTTTATAATTTTTATGATCTCGGTTATATTTTTGATTGCGTGTTTGAGTTATTTACGATTTTGATATTTGTTTTTGAGTTTTGGGTTTTTTTTTCATTGTGAATTTGGGATGATTTAATTCGTTTTTGGCATTGATTTTTGTAGGAATTATGCAACAAATGGCGATTACTCAATACAAAGAGATGATGTTTTTGTTCGAAAAGGTTTCACAAATTTTTAACCTTTTGATTGTTATGCTTATTTTTTTCATGAAGCAACTATGAGTTTGGTGTGTATAGAATTGATTGATGGAATTATATGTACACTATGTGTTCGATGAAATGCGTGCGAAACTAATTTCGCTATCAATTGCATCTTTTATTGTTTCAAGTTGTTTAGTTCTCTTATTATCCTAAAATGAAGTGGAACTATACATTCAATGTTGAATTTTTGGTGGTGTTCTTCCTTTGATGCCATCAATTGCATCTTTTATTGTTTCAATTGCATCTTTTATTGTTTCAAGTTGTTTAGTTCTCTTATTAGGCAAGTGGTGTTCTTCCTTTGATGCCAAAAATTATTGAATTTTTGGTGGAATGTCTTAAATTTCAAAGTCGTTTATTTTCGTTGGGTTTGGTTTAGTAATATGTTTAATAAGGACGATCCATTGATGGCATTTCAAATTGCTTTCTGTTTGTGCAAATTCTCAAGTACTTGATGCAGGTTGCTATGTAGGTTTTCGAGATTCAAACACCTTTTTGATAGACTGAATTACAACGAGCAACTCTGTACACAACATACCAAATGCAGACACACACGAGTTTATCTATTTATTTTAATGATTTTAAAATGTGATATTGTGTTTTATAGCAGAAATCCTCGGGGAATTGTTATATCTCCCGGACCAGTTTAGATCATGGTTGAGCCTATTTTGTGTCTAAAATGATACCTTTATAATCATAATATCAGTTTAAATTCATATTGAACATTCTCACTTCACTTCACAGGTACCTTTTTTTGGTGTATGCATGGGATTACATTGCATTTGTGGAAGCTTTTGAAGGTAATTTGTTTTGACATTATAGCTTTGATTTGGTTTCTTGTGACGTAGTACTCTCAACGGGATCATTTAGTGTAAAATCCCACATAACAGCCAAAGAATTATGCAAATGGATGTTGGTTATAAAATAAGAATTATGCCAAAGCTCAACTGATATCAATAGCTTAAAGTGAAGTTATAACACCGCCATTATATTGAATAACAAGAATGTTAATGTTCCCGACATTTTTGGAGTAAACAAGTAGATCCTAACTGTGATAATAAGTAGATCCTAACTGTGATTGTTGGAGTAAACAATGATTGGCTGGCCATGCTAATAAATATTCTAAATTAATGATTGTTCATGTTCCTCAATAATATATTACTAATTAGAACTGCTTATTATAGTTAGAAGTGTTTTGTTCGTTCAAATCAGTTTATTCAGCACTTTTAGGCGATTCAGCTGTACTGTGACCATAGTGGTTTTCATTACAGTTCTTACAATATTAACACAATTTTTTTTACCATTATTATTCAGCACTTTCAGGAGGCATGGGGATGTATGAGCTTTCGAAACGCAATACGTCCATACGTCTCTAGGCTTCAAAAAGACCAGGTAACTTTCAAATTTCAATTGGTCTTGCATCTATTATGAAATATAATAAGTAGTATGTATTGGTCTTAGCATCAAGGGGTGTTTGAGATTGCTTGGTCGTGGTCGTAACATCAGGGGTGTTTAGTATTGCTTATTTGGACTACGTTGGCTATTATGAATAACAACGAAGAATAACAACGTCACGCCATCATTGTGTGTCAAACCTCTTGTATGACATGGAAGTGTAATAATATATTTAATCACATAAGCGGACCTTTGTTTGAACACTAAGAATTGTTGAATACCTCATACAAGTATCATGATTTATGAGATCGCCATTATATTGAATAACAAGAATGTTAATGTTCCCAACATTTTTATGCAACTCCCATTAAATAAAATATCTATAATTATGTTGTCATGCTATGCGAGAACTGTTTACGAGATGCAAAAACATCATTATAAAAGTTTATGTGGAGAATTCGAGTCAAGTAGTAACACCATTAACTTGTGTATATGTTATTTCTTTTAATTTCGAGCGGGGCATGAAAAGGAAACGAAAGCACAAGGCATGACAAGGATGCGGTTTTCATGATCTTCCAGCCCTAAGTTTTGCATATTACGGCTACAGGCTACCTTTTCCCCATCTTGACATTCTTCTCATGGGTTTCTTTGGGCTTGGCCACACAAAGCATAAGCGCATTACAAAATGGCTCGGGATACCATGGTCTTGGCCTAGGCGCCTTCACCCTCGATTGGGCTGGGATTTACGCCACCACAGAGCCCATTAGTCACATCTTGGACTTCCATTGTCAATGTCGGAGTAGGCTTCACCATGTTTTCTACATAATTGTCCCTTTTGTTATTGGAAGTATAACACATTCGATGCCCATAAATTCCCAATATTCTCTAACAAGTTGTTCACAAGAGCGGTCACGAGTATGACACCACTAGGATCTTGACCCACAATTTGATCTAAATGAAATTGCTTACAATAGTTATGGCAAGCTCTACTTGACTCCTTTGTTTGCACTTTCCATTCAGATCATAACTGTAAGGCTTACACTAAACCAGTTATTTAAGCACTTTTAGCTTTATTTTATTATTTTTTTTTTCAACTAATGACTCACCAGGGGACGGTTTGGCTTTCTCTGTATCAGTTGTAGGTTTGTTCTTCCCTTTTTTACCTGTTAAAAACAACAAACAAAGTGGCAAGTGTTAAAATATACTGAAACCTAACAAAAAGATTTCTCAAATACAAATGTTATGGATCATTGGCAATATGATTTAGTGCACAAATAAAAGTAATTAATGTAAATGTCTGCTGTTGACATTTTTGGCCTCTTTAATTCTGCTCTGCGATATCGATGATTTACGCTTATATATGCAGAGGCCAAAAAGGTGAAAGGAAGAAAAGGACTAACTTACTTGGTGCGCTTATATATGTTGTTGGTGGTGACTAAACTAGAAAAGGATGTTAACAATATGCAGAGGCCAAAAGGTGAAAAGGACTAACAATTGGTCTGCTGTCATTGCTGTCGACATTCTTTCGACATTTTGGCCTTTTTGGTCTGCTGTGCATTGGCATTGTAGTTTGACCGACCCGATAGCACCCCTAATAGTATTAGTAAGTGACTTACACTCTTATAGCTGTAGGTCGCCAACATTTGCACGCAGTGGCTGCAACAGTGAGACACTACGGTGCTATCAACACCTAGAGCGCCCACCAAGGTGAGAAACATACTGATGAGGAAAAATGAAAAGTTCGAAAATTGAATATTGAAAGTCAAGCTTTTTAAACCTTTTCAAATGTCAAGTGAAATGTTGAATTGTTGAAATGTGAAAAATTATATATTAGGTAATTGTAATTGAAATGTGACCATATGATTCGGCTAACCAATTAAAGACATCCGAAACGAACCAGAGAGGACCCGTTAAAACCGATACAAACTGGTGAATCAGGTCTCATCGAGATCTTTTCACGTTCTATTTTAAACATTATACGAAACACTTACCCCAATATTGCATATCGTTAATTGTATGCCGCTATAAATCGATGCCGCTAGGCACGGGTACTCGCCTAGTAATATACTGTAGATTATAGTTCAAAATTCAAACATTTTAGAATGGCCATAAAATAAACTTATATAAGTCTCAAAATAAGCTCTAGCTTAAGCCCAACAACCACAAAGAAATAAGGTTAAACAAACACTCCCTTTGAACTTGGCTACCTTAAAGCTACTATGTGAAGACATACGAACTTATCAGATCTAATAAGCTAACCCAAACAAATGTGAATGAAACTTTGACTACTCTGATAAGACATTGTGTTTTAAGGTACTTATGTTTGGTGTGAGGTTTAAAGTTTTTATAGGGAAATGAAGGTCGAGATCTAAAATTGAATTAATGGTTGAGATCAAAACTAATGCGAGCTTTACCAAATTTTGTAGAACAGTTTTTTAAACAAGTTTTGGTTGCAATGCAAAAAACTATTTTACAAAACTTTTAGAATAGCTAAAAAATATTAATTACTTAAATCATTTGTAATGGAGCATTTGACAAAAGCTTTTACTATTTGAAAAAGCTTTCCATAAGCTTTAGCGTTGCATGAAATGACTTGAAACAAAGAGTTGGTAGATGTCAGTGGTTTGAAGCAAAACCTTTACTTACAAGGATATAATAAATGCATCAAGTCATAACACATTTTCATTTATTGTCATTAATGTTTCAAGTCTTTTAAAGGTAGATTAATTGTGGATGCTCTTAGAGCATCCACTATCTGAGGCCCAAAAGCATGATATGAGTTTGATATAAGGGTACAATAGAAATTGATATATGCTAAGATATCAATTCCAATATTGTTGTTTGATTTTATAATTAGATTTGAGTATCAAAATGATGTGACCGACTCATATTTGAGGTGTTCTCCTTCATTCCCTACTCTTTTGGTACCTTTCAAGTTGGAATGAAAGTATTCATTCATTCCAATTAATGCATATCAAGCGCACCCTAAGTGGTCATATTCAATTAATGCATTCCAATTAATTTAAATTCTAGCTTTCCTCTCGAATACCGTGATAGTATTACATGGAGTAGTGGGTAGAAGTGGTGTATAAATGCAAGTTAATATTTGAAATGAAGTAGTTGAGAATATTTATATTGTTCATATTCTTTGTGTATGAATGCAAGTTAATATTTGAAATGAAGTAGCTTGAGTATTTATATTGGTCATATTCTTTATTTGTTTGTTTAAATCCCAATGTTGTTCTTCCTTTATTCTTAACTGAATTAAATCAAACTTCTTCTTCTTCTTTTATACTAGTACTAGCTTATAAGACCCGTTGACACCGGGTTATTTTTAAAAAATAAATAAATGAGATGATAATAAAAGTAATAAGATGAAAAAGATGTTGCAAAAATATGAAAAATTAGTGCGTAAACAAAATAAGAAAAATAATGAAAGAAAACAAATAGTGAATACATTATTTATTAATATGAAGTCATAAGTAAAACATTTGTGTAAATTACAATAAACATGTAAAAAACAAATTAAGTATCACATTAAGTGAATATCCGAACATACATTGATAAGCGATCAAATACCGTGAAGAACCTCTTTATAGACTACATTTGTAGTAGTCTTCAATAAATTACTATCGGCATCGAAATAACAACTTTCAAACCCTTTTGCTTTTACGCGTGAAAGAGCCACATATAATTGTCCGGTGTGTGAAAACAGGACGTGGTAGAGTATAAACCAACTTTCGAAAATGATTGTCCTTGGCTCTTATTTATCGTCATGGCAAAAGAAAGCGACACGGGAAATTGTTTTGCAGCGATCTTGAGTGGTAAAGGTTTATCCGATGGAGTAATTTTCAACCTTGGAAGTATAACCGTATTCCCAAAATGTGTTCGTTAATTATTTTGGCTTGAATAGACGCACGCGTTAATTTAGTCACTTGACCTTGTCCCATTACATAAACCTTGTGATTAATTAATGTTTCTCAACAAAATTATTCATAATTGTTATTTTTAGATGATTATTTTTAATGAAGCGGACCTGGATATACTTCCTATATGGTCCATATTAAACTTTTATTTGGCATTATTTAGATGAATTGTTATTTTTAGATGATTGTTTTTATATAAGCGGATGGATATACTTCCTATATGGTTCATATTAAACTTTTATTTGGAAATTTTAGGCAATTGTTATTTTTAGATGATTGTTTTTATGAAATAGGACCTGGATCTACTACATATACGGTCCATATTAAACTTTTATTTGGCATTTTTAGATGAATTGTTATTTTTAGATGATTGTTTTGATGAGTAGGATTGGATCTACTTCCTAAATGGTCCATATTAAATTTTTATTTGGCATTTTTAGATGAATTGATATTTTTTAGATGATTGTTTTTATGAGTGGGAGTGGTCTACTCCTAAATGGTCTATATTAAATTTTTATTACGATTTTTTAGATGAATTGTTATTTTTTAGATTATTGTTTTGATGGCGAGATTTGGATCTACTTCCTATATGATCCATATTAAATTTTTTATTTGGCATTTTTTAGATAAATTGTTATTTTTTAGATGATTATTTTTAATGAACATAACTGGATATACTTCCTATATAGTCCATATTAAACTTTTTATTTGACATTTTTTAGATAAATTGTAATTTTTTGGATGATTGTATCTATTTTCTATATGGCCCAAATTAAACTTTTGATTTGGCATTTTTTAGATAAATTGTTATTTTTTAGATTATTGTTTTTGATGAGCAGGACTGGATCAAATTCCTATATGGTCCATATTAAACTTTTTATTTGGCATTTTTTAGATGAATGGTTATTTTTTAGATGATTGTTTTTTATGAGTAGAACTGGATCTACTTCCTAAATGGTCCATATTAAATTTTTTATTTGACATTTTTTAGATGAATTGTTATTTTTTAGATGATGATTTTTTATGAGTAGGACTCGATCTACTTCCTAAATGGTCCATATTAAATTTTTTATTTGGCATTTTTTAGATGAATTGTTATTTATTAGATGATTGTTTTTTATGAGTAGAAATGGATCTACTTCCTATATGGTTCATATTCAATTTTTTATTTGGCATTTTTAGACGAATTGTTATTTTTTAGATGATTATTTTTTAATGAACATGACTGGATATACTTCCTATATGGTCCATATTAAACTGTTTATTTGGCATTTTTTAAATGAATGGTTATTTTTAGATGATTGTTTTTTATGAGTAGATTTGGATCTGACTTTCTAAATGGTCTATATTAAATTTTTATTTTTCATTTTTAGATGAATTGTTATTTATTAGATTATTGTTTTTTATATGATTGGATCTAATTCTTATATGGTCCATATTAAACTTTTATTTAGCATTTTTAGATTAATTGTTATTTTTAGATTATTGTTTTTGATGGTTATGAACCTGGATCTACTTCATATCTGGTCCATATTAAACTTTTATTTGGCATTTTTAGATGAATTGTTATTTTTAGATGATTGTTTTTATGAAGAGGATGGATCTCTTCCTAAACGGTCGATTTTAAATTTTTATTTGACATTTTTAGATAAATTGTTATTTTTTAGATTATTGTTTTTGATTATGACCTGGATCTACTTATTTGGTCCATATTAAATATTTTATTTGGCATTTTTAGGCGATTATTTTTAATGAACATAACTGGATATACTTCCTATATATCCATATTAAACTTTTTATTTGGCATGTTTTAGATGAGTTGTAATTTTTGGATGATTGTATCTATTTTCTATATGGTCCAAATTAAACTTTTGATTTGGCATTTTTAGATTATTGTTATTTTTAGATTATTGTTTTGATGGCGGACCTGATTTACTCCTATATGGTCCGTATTAAACTTTTTATTTGGCATTTTTAGATGAATAGTTATTTTTTAGATGATTGTTTTTGATGAGTAGGACTGGATCTACTTCCTAAATGGTCCATATTAAATTTTTAATTTTGCATTTTTTAGATGAATTGTTATTTTATAGATAATTATTTTTTATGAGTAAGACTGGATCTACTTCCTAAATGGTCCATATTAAATTTTTTATTTGGCATTTTTTAGATGAGTTGTTATTTATTAGATAATTGTTTTTGATGAGTAGGAATGGATCTACTTCCTATATGGTACATATTCAATTTTTTATTTGGCATTTTTTAGATGAATTGTTATTTTTTAGATGATTATTTTTTAATGAACATGACTGGATATACTTCCTATATGGTCCATATTAAACTTTTTATTTGGATTTTTAGATGAATTGTTATTTTTAGATTATTGTATTTATTTTCTATATGGTCCAAATTAAACTTTTGATTTCGCATTTTTTAGATTAATTGTTATTTTTTAGATTATTGATTTTGATGAGTATGACCTGGATCTACTTCCTATATGGTCCATATTAAACTTTTTATTTGGCATTTTTAGATGAATGATTATTTTTAGATGATTGTTTTTATGAGTAGGACTGGATCTACTTCATAAATGGTCCATATTAATTTTTTTATTTTTCATTTTTTAGATGAATTGTTATTTATTAGATGATTGTTTTTTATGAGCAAGACTGGATCTAATTCCTATATGGTCCATATTAAACTTTTTATTTGGCATTTTTTATATGAATTGTTATTTTTTTAGATTATTGTTTTTGATTAGCAGGACTGGATCTACTTCCTATATGGTCCGTATTAAATTTTTTATTTGGCATTTTTTAGATAAATTGTTATTTTTTAGATGATTATTTTTTAATGAACATAACTGGATATACTTCCTATATGGTCCATATTAAACTTTTTATTTGGCATTTTATAGATAAATTGTAATTTTTTTGGATGATTGTATCTATTTTCTATATGGTCCAAATTAAACTTTTGACTTGGCATTTTTTAGATGAATTGTTATTTTTTAGATTATTGTTTTTGATGAGCAAGATTGGATCTACTTCGTATATGGTCCATATTAAACTTTTTATTTGTCATTTTTTAGTTGAATTGTTATTTTTTAGATGATTGTTTTTTATGAGTAGGACTGGATCTACTTCATAAATGGTCCATATTGAATTTTTTATTTGGCGTTTTTAGATGAATTGTTATTTTTAGATGATTATTTTTATAGTAGAGATGGATCTACTTCATAAATGGTCATATTAAATTTTTATTTGGCATTTTTTAGATGAATTGTTATTTATTAGATGATTGTTTTTTATGAGTAGGAATATATTTACTTCCTATATGGTCCATATTCAATTTTTTATTTGGCATTAAAATAAGCTTGTTATATATATATAAGCCAAATTCACAAATAAGCTGGAACAAACACATTTGTTTAAACATGTAATACTATGTGTTATTGATATGAAATGTTTATTAACTTGTTTTATGTGTTATGTTTTCAGGCTGTTATATTGAGGATGTAACATGAAGATAACTGAGGTACTAGTATAATCTTTTTACATATTTTTTGTTTAATGTTATTATTCATTTTTTTTTATGATTTATTGTTTTTTATAAGCATGTTGATATGAAATTTTTTATCAGTAACCTTATTAAGAGTGTGTTTGGATTAGCGTATTTTTGGCCATAAGGTCCAAGGTGAAAAGATTAAATAATCCTGTATTACATTTTGGTAAAAGGGTTTTTGGATAAGCTTATTAAATAAGATTGCAAATACGCCAAAAACATTGAGCTTACAGTATTTAATCTGATACAAATAAGCTCATAAGCCTATATATAAGCTAAAAACCAAACACTCCCTCAAGTAGCTAATTTTGTTGATATTAATTTATTGCTAGTGTTTATGACGTATTTTGTATCTTGAAGTTTTGGAGAAGAAGTGTTGTTTTTGCGGTAAAGACCGAATGTTAAATTTAGATATGAAATGGTTTAGATTTTGCATATAATTTGATGAGTTGTGTGAAAAAAGTAGAATGACTAAAATGATGATGTAAATTAGTTGTTATTTATTAGCCGCTGTATTTTTGAATCAAACAATGCTAAAATGAAGATTTTGTGACAGGTGAAGTTGATACAAGGTGAAGTTGATACAGAAACCGCTTCGAAGTTTATAGTGTATTTGGAATAGTTAGGTAGCTTGCAGGTATGCTTACGTAGATTACTATCAACACACACAATTTTAGCAAAATATGTTTTAAATAATATAACTTACGTCTTGAATTGTCCAACTCTCTACCTAAAGTTTCTAGGACCTCATTTTACACCTCACTCGTCGTGCTAGCAAACCTCAAGTTGTTTATGGTTTCATTAAAAACTTCATAGTGGGGACGCATGTCAACACGATTATTTTGACTTCCTCTTGTTGTGTATCATAAAGGAAATATACAATTATTTATATAACATAATAATTATAATAATTACTAAGTTCATGATAT
Source organism: Chrysanthemum lavandulifolium (assembly GCA_022545495.1). Lineage (NCBI taxonomy): Eukaryota > Viridiplantae > Streptophyta > Magnoliopsida > Asterales > Asteraceae > Chrysanthemum > Chrysanthemum lavandulifolium. The sequence goes on along the minus strand of CM040243.1, from coordinate 3,033,883 downwards.
CTATTACTTAAAAGGCGGCTCAAGGCGTCAGTCAGGTATGATTTCTATAAGTGTTGCTAGTGATCATTCTAGATAAGCGTTCAATTATTAGTTGCAAAAAGTGAGTCCGAATTTATAGAGCGTGGTTCTTTGGTAGGACTATCGAGCTTTTCATTGTTAGTTAAATCGACCATTTGGAACAACCGACGATGGTTTCTCGATTAGTAGCCTCTACCTTAACTTTTGAAATCTAGCATCTTGAAATCAATAAAAAATGCATCACTAAACGCAAGCGCGCAGAGGGTGGGTAGGTGTGTGGGGAACACCCCTCCCTCACCACCTGCAGCGCATGCTTAGCGATGATTTTTTAAATTGATTTTAGTATACTAGATTTCAAAGTTAAGGCGAGGTCGCTAATCGAGAAACTATTCTGGTTGTCTTCAAATGGTGGACTTGGCGACGAAAGCTTCGATCCTCTAAAGAATCACATTTTATAAAATGTTGGTGAGTTTTTCTTGACTATAATCGAGCGCTTATTTGAGAATAGTATTCATATAGAAATCATTATCGACTAGACACTTTGAGCCGCCTTTAGGTAATAGCTACCATGAACTTAATAGTTATTTTTATTATTATGTTATAGAAATTATTTGAATATTTCCTTTTATGAAAGCACAAAAGGAGGAAAGTTCAAAATATTCGTGTTGGCACATGTGTCTACACTCAATAAGTTTTTTAACGAGTCTATGGACACCTTGAGGTTTGCTAGCATGGCAAGTGAGGTGCAAAATGGTGTCTTAAAAACTTTGGTAGAGAGTTGGGGACAATTCAAAACATAAGTTATGTTATTTTAATCATTTTTTGCTTTAGTTTTGTGTGTTGATAATATTTTACGTCAACCATGCAGCGAATCTGTATATTAAAAGCAACTGGTTTACAAGTCCCATCGCAACAACATTTGCTACCAAGTCAAAGAAACGGAGGTACCTCATTGTTATTGTGGGATCTTTATATATTATTGTGGGTTTTTCATATATTATGTATGCTCATAGTGTCTTGGAAATTTATGTTGTGGTTAGAGAAAATCCATAGTTAATGATTGCTTTATGTGTTGTATGGGCCTTCAGTGGTGTTTTTATTCTGTCACCCTAGAGTGAGTGTGTGTTTATACCTATCATGTGCGTGTATCCATGTACGTTATGTGTTTTGCAGTGCCCCTTTAAGATCATTTGAGAATTTGATGTCAAGAAAACGATTTATGATGCTTACACAGACTTTCAAACTCCAGAATCAACGTAGTTTCTGTTAATACTCTTATAAGTGGTCAGGGGATGGCTTGCGATGGTTATTACTGAATTATTTAATGCCTAGTTACTAGTTTTTACTTGTTACCTTGTTATGGCTCTTGTGGAATACTGAGATTCTGAATTGGTTATTTTGATGCAGCATTTTGGCTGACTTGTAAATAAAATAATGGTTGCAGGTTCCACTTTTCAACATACTGAAGAAGTTTGACTGGGAGTCTATTACGGAAGTTGTGCGCCCTCGGATAGCCAGGATGAAATATAGTGTTACAAGACTTCCGCCGTATCTTATTCCCTTGATAATATTAGTCGTCTTTAGGTTTACGAATCAGTGGTTCCCTTGATGCTTGTTTAGAGTATTCAGTCAAAAGCAGTGAAGTCTGATGAAACTATGTAAATGTATAAAACTGTAAATCATTTGGCATGATATGAAGTGCATTTTGAAGTCAGTAGGATTTGAATGATTGTTGCTATGTTGTGCAATGCATCTAAGATATCAAAAGAGAATAATGTTTGCCACATGAAACTCAGAATTTGAATGGTTTAAATTCAAGGATTCACATGCATGTCCACACCTTCCACGTTTTTACTCATTTCTACATGATAAACACCCTACTCTTATCTTTTATGCTATAACTCTAAAAATTTCTTAAAACACTTAAAAGTTCAGATAGATCAATTTTATATAACCTAAAGAAAACGATTGGTTCAGGTTTGGGTTAATAATGAGCCTTGTTGCAAAAAAGTTAATTAACATGCTACCTTTGATGGTTAAATGATCAAGACTTTGTTTAGTTTTTTTATTAAGTCCTGTTGTTTGTTTTGTGTGCTGAATAAAGTGTATGAATTAATAAAAATTACTGTCATACTATTTTATTTGAAATAAAGTTAAGAAGTGGGAGGGTAAACATGTAAAATTATGATAAAAGGGATTGAGTTAATTTGTAGACCCTCATCTCTCTGTCTTTTTCTAGAAGGTCACATTTTAATTTTAAGCACTAAACAAACATTCATTTGGTGACTTAATTAACTTACCTATTTTTCAATAAAGACACATTAAGTTGTTATCAAACACTACCTCACTCGAACATGTGCTCGTTATCTGATTGACACTCAAAAAGGTGCGCGGTGAAAGCGGTGGCGATGAGCTCGATCATTTATTTTCAAAAATAATTTATTTTTGAGGGCCCAATCAAATACTTGTTTGTAACATTAACTAAATTACCCATAAAACCTGTAATATTTACATTATGTGCCGCAAATTTTGAGGGGGTCGGGACCCTCCCCTGTCTCCAAAGAGTTCCGCCTTTGCAGTGAAGGTTTTTTCGCCGATTTAAACCTTTTGGAGAAATGATCAAGACTCGTCTTAAGTTATGTTAAAGCATTAAGATCGCAAAGAATGATTACCATTGGTTATTAGAATCTGAAGATACTCATAAATTCTTAACGTTTACTAATAGATTTGGTTATACAAAACATTTTGGTCAATTTTGAATTTGGAAATATAAAAGTTACAAGCCAAATTTGAACTTATATGTTTTCTGTCTTTCTTTGACAATTAAATAGTTGACATTTGGAGATCCTAGTGACATATTTTAGCTTGTATTATTTTTTAATAATGTCCAAAATGAATAATAGACGGTCACCATAATTTATAGTCGTTATGGAGTAATATATTTTAACTCTCTTATTACTTTTGACTTTAAAATAAATAATATATATTACACGTCTAAACATCATTAGATGTTGATTTTAGTTTTGTAATTTGTTTCCCATCGTTTTCTTTACTTTTTCTTTTTGTTTTTGTCCTTGTCGTCATAGACTAATTATAAACCAGCGACCCTCAAGCCATCTGGAAACATGCATACTTTTCTACCTTAATTACAAATATCACACCAATCAAAAACGTTCTAAAAGAACAAGAGAATAATACTAATAAATACCTATCATTCACCAAACTCAAATCTAAACCACCATACCATGGATTTCAAAGAAGAAACAAAGAATCTGATAAAGGTACTTATTTATGCATCAACTTCTCTTACTTATTCTTATTACATAGCCAAATTTATCCATAAAGGAATTACAAGACTCTTGACAATCCTTCCCGTTCTTCTTCTTTTCGTATCGATTCCTTTGTTCTTCAAATCCGTTCACTTGATCGGCGCGCTTTCCTTTTTGATCTCATGGCTTGCCAATTTCAAGCTCATCCTTTTCGCCTTTGGAAAAGGACCCCTTTCGGCACCTTCCATCTCCCTCTCCCAATTCCTTTCTTTCGCGTGTTTTCCCATAGGAAAACCCGACGTACACAAAAACATGTCGTCGTCCCATAAGTCTCTTATGAGCTATGGTATCAAAGGACTCCTTTTAGCAATTTTCCTCAAGGCTTATCATGACTATGGTGATCAAATGAGCCCAATGTTGGCTTGGATACTTTTTGCATTTTCGGTGTACTTTTTTCTAGAGGTGATGCTTGGAATAAGCTCCAAGATAATGGGAATCCTACTTGAGGTTGAGCTTGACCCTCAATTTGACGAGCCTTATCTCTCGACATCGCTCCAAGATTTTTGGGGTCGAAGATGGAATGTAATGGTCAACCGCATCCTGTATCCTACAGTTTACAACCCCGTGCATACACTGTCATCTCGGGTCATAGGCCGTGTGTGGGCCCCAATACCAGCAATCTTGACCACATTCGCAGTGTCGGGGCTTATGCATGAGCTTATATTCTTTTACTTTACGCGCGATTGGCCAACTTGGGACACGATGCTATTCTTTTGTCTACATGGGGTCTCTTTGGTAATGGAGATATCGATCAAGAAATCAGTTAATAACGATAAGTGGCGATTACCACATCACATAGCAACCCCGTTTGTTGTCGTGTTTGTGTTTGCAACATCATATTGGTTGTTTTATCCCGAACTGATGAGGTGCCAACTTGTGGAACGAGCATTTGAGGAATATGGAGCCATGATCAAGATAGCGAAAGGTGTCATTCCTACTCATCACGAATTTGTTACACACCATGATAACAAAACTATTGGTCTCGAAAGCTAAATTTTAGTTATGTAGTACAAGACTACAAGGTTAAGTTTTAGTTATGTATGTAGTTACTTATATTATCGTCGTAGGTTTTATTTAATAATAGTGTTCAAATATATATCATCTGGTGGAAGTGGTTGAAGAAGCATCTGTGGAGCTTTCTTAAATTAAATGTGGCCACAAAGCTTTGCTGTATTTTGTAGTTTTCAGAGAGTACGTACTCCTTGGGACCTTATGCACCCTTGATATTAAATCAAATTTGTACCACTTATATATGTTTTCTCAAAAGCATTATTTTTAACTGACTATAGATTCGTTACACTTAATGTCATGTGAACAATCTTAAGTATTCTATAAGTTTTTTTATTAAAGTTTAACGAATCAATTGGCTTAGCTCAGTCGGTCACATGGGCTCTTTCCGAAGCTTGGTGGGGTTTTACCCAAGATTCAAGTTTTCCAACAAAGACAAAAAATCTAGGTTTTTCTCCTAGTGCGAAGTCGTGAGTTATGGGGGTTTCCCTTTGCGGGTCTCTCCTAGTGGTTCGGGTCCCGAGGCCTGCCCGTTTGGATGATTTAACTCGGGGGTCGGATTTCAAGTATGGTGTCGTTCTTAAAATAAAAATAAAAAAGTTTAACGAGAAGAGAACGTGCAATGCGTTAATTAAGCAATGATTTAAAGCTATGTGAAAGAGAGGGGATAAAAAGTTGCATTATAAAGTAATTCCTAAACTTGGAATTCAAACACTAGCTAGTATCTTAAAATCATGACTTATTTTGCCTAGATCTAACAACCAAAGAAAGTACGTACGCAAGTGGTTGCCAAAGACGACCCAAACAACGAGTCAAATTACATACCCCTCGTAATGAATATACATAAATATACAACACACATAACACCACGACAAGCTATAACCACATTTGAATTGAAGTGTCTAACTACCCCATGATAAAATATGTGGTAGTTTTCATTTCGACTTTAGGAGTTAGGGTTTATCTTGATATGTGGTCTTCACTATTTTGATATCCATGTCTACTTTTGGTGTTGTGATAGCTAGGTGGTAGAGTCGTGTTGGTTAATAAGGTTGTAGTTGTTGAGTTTATGATATATAAAATATAATAAAACATAAAGACATCAAGAAAGACACAATGGAAGACTTAAGATCATAATGAATAAATTAATTAAGCGAAAGTATGCGTAACGTCATCTTTCATGAATATCAAATCTCTCGAGCAAAGCAAAACCACCCTCGGCAAAGCAAACCAAAGAAGTCTTAATGGTGTAAGAATAATGTCTTACAACCACGTTCTTTGTCTACACACGAATTAACCAACGAATCGGCGATTCTTAGATTTAACATGTTCTCGATATGTGAAAACAAAACCAAACTCCCAACAAATGGGTGTTCGCCGAGCTATGCAAGAGAAAGAAGAGAGGAGATCAGGGTTAATTCGAACGCAGTGTGAAACCATAGAACCCTCTTGTTGAGTTAGGTGAAGCCTTTGAGCGATAGTGGCACGTATAATGGCACACTTAACAATAGTGGCGAAAAGAAGATCACTAATTTCGATGAGTGGAAGATAGTGGCACCACTAATTTCGATGAGTGGAAGATAGTGCCGATTTATTTTATTTGATCGTTATCTTTATCATCTCTATATAAAGATGATCACTCAGTATTTGTAAAACACCTCTCGATTACACAACAAGAAGTAATAAACTCTCCTAGTTACCAGCGGTGGACGTAGGTCGACACCGAACCACCTTATATCCTTGTGTTCTTAATTGTGGCGGTGTGTGGCGATTAATTGTGTTTGTATGTGTCATCCGATCCTAACAAGCCGTATCGAGCTTTGGCTTGATTGATACATACGAATAGAAGGTGAAGAAGTTACCTGTTGGCAGATATTGTGACCAGGACCAGGACCACCATCACCTTCGATTGACAATCGCCACCGCCACCAGGGACCGTCATCCAGCGGCTGTCACCGATTAACCCCGATCACCACCCGCGCTCCGATTACCCAACAGTCACCAGCGGTTGTCACCAATTAACCCCGATCGCCGGAGAAGCCGGACCGATCGCCGGAGAAGATAAAGACCAGCAAGTGATCAGTTTTTTGGGGGAAGATAAAAGAGGCGTGATACTCTTTTAAAGGACCAGGCAGGTGTGATTCTTGAAGAAGAAAAAAAAAAAAGACCAGGCGTGGTGTTTTTTTTGGGAAGAGATAAAGACCGTGTTTTTTGTTTGTTGGGAAAGGAAGAAGACTAACTTTTTTCCTTGGGGAAGAGATAAACAAAGACCGGTGTTTTGTTTTCTTTTAAAGAAAGGAGGTTATTTTTTTTGTCACAAAGTTTTATACTTTGACAAAAGAAGTCCCTCATTTTTTTTAATTAAGATCTCTGCACAAGTCCATTACCATTTAACACACGAAACAGATAAGTCTCGTGTTTCTATTTCGTTGCTTCCGCTCGTATAATTATTATTTAGCAGTACGAACCTGTTTGGTTTGTAGCAATTTGGTAATTTGTTTTAAAATGGCAGAAAGCAGTAAACTTCAGATTGAGAAGTTTGATGGAAAGGACTTTGGTTGGTGGAAGATGCAAATTGAAGATTTGCTCGTGCAGAAAGACTTGGACGCAGTTTTAGGTGAAAAACCGGAGGCGATGACACAGAAAGAGTGGGAGACTTTGGATAAAAAGGCCAAGGCATTTATTAGACTAACGTTGTCAAAGGATGTTGCGTTCAACATTCGAAGGAGACCTCAAGAAAGGAATCATGAGGCATTGTCTAATATGTACGAGAAGTCGTCGGCGACAAATAAAGTCTTCCCGATTCGGGAGCTTGTCAACACAAGGATGAGGAAGGAAGTTCGATTCTGATGCACATCAACAATTTAAACTCGATTTTATCGGACTTGGGTCGGTGGGAATAAAGTTCGAGGATGAAGTTCAAGCTTTACTCATGTTATCATCATTACCCGACGGTTGGTCCTGGGAACGATTCTGACCAGTTACTAGTTCATCGGGATCGAAAGAGCTCACTTTGAGGGAATTCGGATTTAATTCTAGGCGAAGGCGTCGACGAAGAAATTCGGGAATCATCAGTGAGCAGTTGAATTCGGTCGAGGTAGAAGAAATAACGAGGAGCGGAGTGGGAGCAGAGAAGAAGTCAATCGAGGACTCGAAATGATGTGACTTGTTGGGCGTAAAGAGGTTGGACATTTCAGAATCAATGTCCAAAAGACAAGAAAGAAGTTAACGCTGGCGAGACCACGTTTCGGGACATTCGGATGATGATGTTTTGATCTCGTAGTGTGGAGAGCAATGTGGATTCTGGGTTATGGATTGGGTGCTTCATTTCACGCTACCCACGTACCGTGAAGCACCGCGAATCTGAAAGAAGGAGATTTTGGTAAGGTAAGGCCGCGAACGATGAGGTTCTTGATGACGAGCATAGGTGACTTAGATCCGAAGACTCGGTCGGTCCATGGACTTTGAAGGATGTCCGGTAATTCCAAGTCGAAGAAACAGTTGATTTGTTGGGCGTTGGATGAACAGGACACGAGGTTAAGTTCGAGGCAGGCGGTGGAAGGTTATGAAGGAAATCTAGTCGTAGCTCGAGGAAAGAAACAAGGTTATCAGATATGGTCGGTTATCGTCTCAAGAAGAACCGTAGTCATTCGTAAGAAGACCAAAGTCCGGTTCACGAATCTCGTGGGCGAAGAAGGTTCGCTGCGGATGGCAAACCCAGTCACAGTCGATTCAAGGTGAACGTGCTAGAAAAGGTTCAATAAAACCGATCGAGGGCATTCATGGCGGTGGGAGCACAGGTTGTGCTTCAGTCAGAGTTACCAGACGACAGTGGGTTAAGAGAACCAGTATTCCAGCAGTCAAAGTCTCTCCAGTTGATTATCTGCTTTATTCGGAGAGTGTTTGTTCTCAGGATGTTCCAGGATTGGGCAGTTCGTGTCAGTGGGAGCCGATAGGGACAGAGAATGGGTCAGTGACAGTTTCAGTCATGACTGATGTGTTGGAGCTAACGGGAGCTTCAACGGGCCTTCAGGTTAATTGAAGAGAAGGCCAGGGTAACTAGGAAGATGGAGCTAAGATGAAAAGTTCTTGTTTTACAGAAATACAGAGATACACAGTTGAAGCACAGGTGAAGATTGTTCCGTGGCTTCAAGTGGGAGATTGTTGAGTTAGGTGAAGCCACTGAACAGATAGTGGCACAGATAATGGCACACTTAACAATAGTGGCAGAAAAGAAGATCACTAATTTCAGTAGTGGAAGATAGTGGCACCACTAATTTCGATAGTGGAAGATAGTGCCGTTTATTTTATTTGATCAGTTATCTTTATCATCTCTATATAAAGATGATCACTCTGTATTTGTAAAACACACCTCTCGATTACACAACAAGAAGTAATAAACTCTCCTAGTTACCAACGGTGGACGTAGGTCAGATACCGAACCACCTTATATCCTTGTGTTCTTAATTGTGGCAGTGTGTGTGGCAGTTAATTGTGTTTGTATGTGTCATCCGATCCTAACACCTACCCCTCCTTATATACTAGTAGGTAAAACTTAGAGGACAAGTTAGGGGAACAAGGCCTTGGAGAGACCCCCATGGCCGGTCATGATGGAAGCCCAAAGCCCAATCCTCAACTTTTCTAAGTTTCCAATTCTAGTCCTTCTCTTTTCCATTTAACGGTCGTTAGTCATTTTTCCGTTAAATACTTAACGATCGTTAACCGGACTTAATGTGTAATAATTAATCGTAAACATAAACATTAATTATTAACTTTAATTCTCATTCGCTAATGTGTGCAATCCGTGGTCACGAGTTCGAATCCGGACATTCACATGTTTGTAAATATATACATTTCCAACGACCCCACTGGATATGTTTACAAAGCGTGAAATGACATTGGTTAGCGTCTAGCAACACGCCAATGCCCGGTACAACTCGTGTATGGTTTTCTGGAGAAAACCAAGTTTGATGATTCATCATCATATTCATCCTTTGTTTCTAATACCATGTTAATAAGAATATGGATCTTACTCATTTCTTAATTAACCATTGCATTTCTCGCTTTATGATTTATTAAGATTACCAATTCTTCTAAAATGAAGACCTTGGGTATGGCCATACAAACATCTTAACAATCCTACGAGGGGCCCAAGAGTATTATACTTCAAAATAAATTTGAAGGAAACAAATCCCATTTGACTACAAGGGATTCATAAATTTCGCAACACTTCGAAAACAACCCTTATAACTACCGATTCACGTGTAGCGTTAGATTGCTTCACAAAATGCACTACATCCATGACATATCTCTTGTATCTCAAGTCAGAGGATAAATATCCATGATATACTTAATGACAAAGATCCATAAAGTATTATCATGTGGGTGGGATAAGTCCTATATTCAATTCATTGAATATCATCTGAAATTAGTCATGCTACAATATACTTTCAAGTATATTCTAACTAATACTCAGATTTGTCTTAATTCATTATCATTCCCATGTTATTGATTGACAACGGACTATTTAGAATAACTTAAGTTATTCAAGGATTTAAACATGTAAATATAGGACAACATCATAACAAATGAATAATAAACATAACAAAAATACTTTATTTCATTTCAATAATAATGTTTACAATATCCTTTTATCTAAAATACTTAGTCACAGATGGGCATGAAACTACTAGCTAAACGAAGTCCAAACTTATCAGACAAATGATTAAGTTTTTCACCGTGCAAGGCCTTCGTTAACGGATCGCTAGGTTATCATCGTGAACTTTGAGCAACTCAATTTCACCTATCTCGACTTGCTCTCGAACATAGTGATATTGTCTAGGATAGTGTCTCGGTGCCCTTCATGACCTGTGTTCATGGGCAAAAGTAATTGCATTGAATTGTCACAATATACTTTAATAGGATGTTATCGACGGCATAACACCAAGCCCGAAACAAACTTCCTTATCAAACAGCTTCCATGGCGACCTCGAGGCGCCGCTATGTACTCACTTTCCAGAGCGACATCGCAAGTGTTGTCTGCTTTCTTACTCTTCAATCCACAACACCTCCATTGATGACAAAATGTAACCCGCTTTGAGACTTCGTATCATCTTTGTCACACTTCCGGGATGCATCGCGAGAACTCCGTAATGCATGCGCTCGCCTCGGATTTCCTCCATACACTATGAACATATCTCTTGTAGCCCTAAGGTGCCTTGAGAATATGCTTAATGTGCCAGCCCGATGAATTTCACCGGATTTCGTTGATACCGACGGTCAAGTTTTGAGCAACGCCACATCGTGCCTTGTGCATCGTACCGTGTACATGATAGATCCCTCTGACCGAAGCATAAGGAACTTTCTTCATACGCCACCTCTGCGGTGTTGAAGCACACCTTGGTACGCTCAAACCATGATTCACTTGCATTGGCAAAAACCCTTCTTGGAATTTTGCATATTGAATCTCTTCAATATTTTGTCAATGTAAGCACTTTGGCTTAAACCATTAGCCGCCTTGATCTATCCCGAGATCTTGATTCGAGTATATATCTCGCTTCCCTAAGTCTTTCATCGAAAACATTTACCAAGATAGGCTTTCACCTCATTTAGACTTGGTATATGATTTCCCATGATTAATATGTCATCGACATACTGAATAAGGAAAGTAACACGACTCCCACTAGCTTTGTGATATACATGGCTCATCAAGATTCGAGTAAATCCAAAACTTTTGATTTCTCCATCGAATCTTTTATTCCATTGCCTTGATGCTTGCTTTAGTCCATAAATGGACCTCTTAAGCTTGCATACACGGTTAGGAAACAATGGATTCACAAACCCTTCTAGTCGTGCCATATAGATGTCTTCATCTGACGGCCATTCGTAAAAGTTTTGACATCCATTTGCCAAATCTCATAGTCATAGTGTGCGGCTATAGCTATGAGAATCCTAATAGCTCTTATGTCCGCTACGGAGAGAATGTCTCCTCGTAGTCAATGCCATAGGTTTGAGTAAAACCTTTAGCCACCGCACGAGCCTTGTAGGTGTGTACATTGCCATCCATGTCGGTTTTCTTTTGAAGATCCACTTACTCCCAACGACCTTAGCCTTGGGAGGAAGGTCAACTTTAATCCGACATCATTATCTTTCATGGATTGCATTTCCCATTCATAGCAATCGCCATTTATCCTTTTCGGGATCGGCCATGGCGACCTTATAGTTAGCGTGTTCATTAAGATCCCCAACCATATTTTCCTCCACTTCTACGTTAAGACATAGACGGTCAGTGCACGTATAGTCCTTTCGGACCTACGAATGGGAACAACTTCGGAGGAGCACCTAAGCTTTGGGTTCTTCTTGAAGTTGGCTAGTGGTTTCGAAGGTGTTGTATCTTCTTGATCATATTCCGGATCATATACTCTCCCACCGAGTTCTTGAGATATGAGATTCCTTTCAATGAAATCTCCATACCTAGCCACGATGACTTTGTTCTCATTTGGGTAGTAAAAGTAGTAACCCATAGTTTCCTTAGGGTATCCTACAAAGATACACTTAATGATCCGCTTGGAGCTTATCGGTGTGTCACGCTTAACAAACGCTTCACATCCCTGCACCTTTAAGTAAGAAAAGTTGGGAGCTTTTCAGTCCATATTTCATATGGAGTTTTAACAACCTTCTTAGTTGGAACCATATTCAAAATGCGAATAGCAGTTTCAAGGCATAATCCCAAAAGTAAAGGTAGAGTCGTAAGTTCAAACATTGATCGTACCATGTCAAGTAAGGTACGATTTCTCCTTTCAGATACACCATTTTTTGTGGAGTATAAGGAGATGTGAGTGCTGGATAATTCCACACTCGCCTAAGTAATCTTTGAACTCTTGACTTATATACTCACCACCTCTATCGGATCGAAGAGCTTTAATCTTCTTTCAAGTTGTAATTCTACTTCACTTTTGAAAACCTTAAATGTTTCAAAGACTTCATGTTTATGTTTAAGTAAATAAACATAACCATAACGATCGAAATCATCCGTAAAGGTTAAGAAGTGAAGACCACGTTTTGACACATGTCTAAGTGGACCACACACATCGGTGTGTATCAATCCAGTAGATCGAAACCCTTTCCACTTGTGGTGAAAAAGGTTTCCTTGTCATCTTCCAAAGAATGCAAAATTCGCATTTGTCAAATGATTCATCATTGACCGCTTGTAAAAGCCCATCGTGTTCATAGCTTTTCCATGTGTTTCTTGCCAATACGGGCAAGGCGACAATGCAAAGATAAGAAGAGTCACGTTCGACTTGCTCTTCTTATTGCTAATGCTATACAACTAATTATTTTCATTGGATATACAACCATCCATATCAATTTCAAACACACCAAGAATAGGAATTGCATTAAAGTAAAAACATTATTTAAAGAAACCGAAATTCCATAACTTGTAAAGTGTGCACAAAACCAATATCTTTTAACAAAGAAAGCGAAATGACACCCTAACAATGGAGGTGCATAATGACAATTATTTAGTTCTAAAATTAAGCCCGAAGGCAACACTAAATCAAAAGTCCCTATGGCTTCGACAATACGACGCTTTCCATTTCCAACGTACAAGTATCTCTCTCCACGTGTCGACCTTCGCCTCTAAGTCCTGCGATGTATTACGGATGTGAGTACCACATCCCGTATCATATATCCGGAATTTAACTTATGAGGAAAAGAAAATAATTCAAACATAAAAATACACGATGAGCTAGGCACCATCTTATTTTTATTCTCAAGGCACTCATTCGAGATAAAGCGGGCGGTTCCGCTTCCGGTGACTGGTGAGTTGCGATGGTGGCAAGACAAATCCTTCTTAGGATTTTCCTTTTTCTTTCCGTGGTTCTTCTTAGGAGTGGTGGGATGACAACTTGTTTCCCTTTCCTTTTCCTTTCCCTTTCTTATCGCTTGCGGCTTAGGCTTATTCACCCTACCACCTCAGTATAGCGAGCACAAGGTGTAGGAGCCTTCTTTGGCAATCTCTTCTCGTAGTCTACAAGCATTGCATGTAACTCATTCATCGCCTTCCCGTGCAATGCATGTTAAAATTGCGGACAAAATCACCAAATCGTTCTCGATTAAGGGAATGATTGATGAGTCCGACACATACATCGTTCGAGTAACCACACCGAAGCTTCTCCAATTGGTCCAAGTGATGTTTCATCTCGAGGGCGTGGTCGGAGACAGTTGCCAACCTCACGCCCGCAATTGTGAACCTTTTCAATAAGTTCATACAATTCAATTGCTGGTGGCTTCTCAAACATTCGTTTGAGTTCATCTAGCATGCTCATAGGCGGATAGTGCTCAAATTGTTTTTGCAATTGAGCGACATCCCCAAAGCATTAGACACGCCACATCATTATGCTTCATATTCAACACGATATGCCTCTAATTCAAGAGCGGTTGCCGTGTTGGGAGGAGCTTCAGCGAGGTGTAGTCAAAATTTCAACCCTTTGGCAACACGAAGGATGATCCTAAGTGAACGATGCCAATCATTGAAATTAGGGCGGTCGACTTGTCCCTTCCAATCATATCTTTGAAAGCGGCACTCAAGAAGCTCATAGTGTTATCGATTGAGCCATCTACGGAAAAGTTCAAAAACCATTATTAGTATTTTGATAATTTTCCTTTTCAATAAACAATTAAATACCCAAGGTTCATATTCATATAACCAATTAATATTTATTGAAAACTAGGATCCAAATTGTCATAATCTCATCACATCGATTGATCCATTGGTGATGAACCTTATACAAATGGTAGAGCATTTGCTCAATTGCCAATTTCAATTGCAATTCCTAGATTTATGGGATTTACATATAGCCAATATCAATCGCCATGTAAACATGTTTTATCCCATCTTATGCCTTGAGTTTTCGCCACCGCCTAACTCAATTGTTGTCCAACTTAAGAAACCGCAAAATCGTCCATGCCGTTCTCACGACACGTGGACATTTTACCCTTTGATTAAGATCTAAATCACGTTCTCACGCAAATAGAAAGTAATCTTAGGTGTTTCCGCTTGGTTGGATGGCATATAACTTAAATTAAAGGGTAATAGTTTTGATGTAAAATCAAATATGTACAAAGATGTCATGCATTCATCTTTGTAGCATAGTTTTATTAAAACATTTATATCTTGTTTTAATGTATAAGCTTTTCATCATCAAACTTTAATTGAGGTATTGGGATCACCAATCAAGGAATTAGTGTTAATTATCATCCATTATACCGTACTTTTGCATAAGTGTAAACACTTAGTGTTTCGGATAATTACCACCTAAGTGGCGCATGGCATCAACACGACCGCCTTAAGATGAGCTTGCACATTTAATGACTTACTAAGTAGCTCCACTCGAACTTACAGGCGGAGGACGGTGCGTGCTAAAGCACAACCTTAGACATCCATTCGGTGTATTGATCAGGCGCACTTCTTTAAACCCCTTTTATTAGTTCATTCTCATGGGTGAGCCGCTCGGTCATTTGTACCAAAGTCATCAATCAATTAAACGATTATGATTACTATTCTTAAAAATACATGTTTTACCATTGTTTAGATCGGTTTATTTTTCTTGTAAAATACCCTTGTTACACAACACAAACAAGCAAGTATTTGAAAAAATAAACAAATAAACAATGAATACATAACAAATAAAAGTCATGCATATCAAATAGCCACATGCAAACGGTTTTGATAAATCTTATTAATAACCAATTTTATATCGTCAACACGCATATATTTAATTAAGACTTCCACCGCTTTCATCTATGTACAAAGTGAACCACATGCATCGATTCATCGATTGCGTAAGTCAAAACTAAATATATACCACATAGCACATAAATGATTAAAATTTATAAATATTGAGGTCTTCCCCAATTTAAGATCTATCATTATTTAATGTATATCACTTAAAACATGAAAGACATACAATAAACAGATCCATGATAAAACATGCGGTAATAATCATGGATATAAATTACACTTAACAATTAATGCAATAAATCAAAGTTACGATATACACATAAAGTTGCATGCATCTTGGGGTTTCTAATCCAATTAAAACAAAGTTTACAAACCCTAATTAGGCACCAAAAACCCCCTCAAAATTAGGGTTTAGGTTTTGCAAACCCTAGATCTAAGCATACAAATAATAACACATTCATGTTTATTTTAATTATGTGTTTGAGAATTAATTACTTGTTATACAAGGCTCGTGATGCCTTTATTGAGTTTATGATATATAAAATATAATAAAACATAAAGACATCAAGAGTACACAATGGAAGACTTAAGATCATAACAAATAAATTAATTAACGAAAGTATGCGTAACGTCACTTCTTGAATATCAAATCTCTCGAGCAAAGCAAAACCACCCTCGAGCAAAGCAAACCAAAGAAGTACTTAATGGTGTAAGAATAATGTCTTACAACCACGTTCTTGTACACACGAATTAACCAACGAATCAGCGATCGCTAGATCTAACACAAGTCCTCAGATATGCAAAACAAAACCAAACTCCCTAACAAATGGGTGTTCGCCGAGCTATGCAAAAGAAAGAGAAGAGAGAGATCTAGGGTTAATTCAATGCTGCAGTGTGAAACCATGAACCTACCCTCCTTATATACTAGTAGGTAAAACTTAGAGACAAGTTAGTGAACAAGGCCTGGAAAGACCCCATGGCGGTCATGATGGAAGCCCAAAGCCCAATCCTCAACTTTTCTAAGTTTCCAATTCTAGTCCTTTCTTTTCCATTTAACGGTCGTTAGTCATTTTTCCGTTAAATACTTAACGATCGTTAACCGGACTTAATGTGTAATAATTAATCGTAAACATAAACATTAATTATTAACTTTAATTCTCATTCGCTAATGTGTGCAATCCCGTGGTCACGAGTTCGAATCCGGACATTCACATGTTTGTAAATATATACATTTCCAACAGTAGTGTGTAGTAATAGACTATATGTAATACGCGCGTGCGATTGTGGTGTTGTCGGGTGTCACATCAACATCTTCTCTCATCACGAAACCAGCCGCTTAAACCCCGTCATAGTTAACATATTCATTATTACTTATTACTTAAATAACATAAATACAAATATATTTCACAATACACACATACACGCTATTGTTTTTTCTTTTCGTTTATTGAAGCGAACAACCAAACCAGCCCATTTTGCATCCTCATCGCAAGCTAACAAGGGCTTGTGTAATAAGGTCAACGCGTGAACCATTACCCACCACGTGTGATTGTGAGAAGATACTTTTTAATACGCTCGACCTGAGTGTCATTGCAACTTGCAACGTTTCTGGAGCTTGGGAAGGGATTTTACTCGGGTTCGTCCATTCAAAAAAGTTCGGTAGGCTGGAAAGTGGGAACCAAACACGTGCAAGTGTGCAACAAGACAACTTTTTCACGAAGAAAACATGGAATGCGAAGTTTTGGCTATATGAAACCATCTAAATTTATTTCAAAAAGATATGTAACAGGTATACAATCTTATAATTCTTTCAAGATTTATAATATTTAGTTTATTAGATTATTTGGATATTCGTCATATATAAATTTTGATGAGAACAAACAGATAGTATATTTATGTCCACAAATATTTTATAAGGGGGCCATGTTGCAATATTGATGAATTCCAAAATCAGAGAATATCATTCTACCTAAAAAGGTAAAAACTCAAAACTTAGTTAATGATTCTGTCCCAAAATTATTATTCTTTTTTCTTTTATGAGATAGAAATTTTATTGGTTAATTGTCTAAAGTAAATTGTCTTCTTTCATTTTCCATCAAGTAAAAGCTTTCGAAAAAAGTAAAGATGAAATTTTGTTGGTTAAACTTTGAAGAGCCATTACAGTTTCACTTTTTCTAAAATAAGTATTCTTTTATTTAGAGAAAATAATTTTGAAATGGAGTAAGTAATTTATAAAAAGGTATAATCTCTTATTTACTTATATGTTATAATGGGGTATGTTTGTGATGTGAGATTATTGATAGATTTATGCTTATTTTAAAAAGAAATAAACCACTTAAAATATAAGTTTGTTTGTCAAAAATAACTTATTAAAATTTGATTAAGTCGAATAATAATAATGTATTTTTTTCAAATATATCGATTTGGTACACAAGTTTTAAAAAAGTTGTAAAAATGTAACGAACTTTAATTCTTTTTTTAAAAAAAATCAATATTTGGTTAATCAGTCATATATAAATTTTGAGGAGAACAAACAGATACATATATTTATTTGATTAGTTCACATATGAAAGCGTAAGACTATTGTACATATATACACTATGGTATATTCGGCAAAAATAGATTTTATTGTTGTTGAAATTTGGTCAAGTATATTGGTCTTTGTTGTTATCGTCATGAAAAATATTATTGTTTTTTTATTTTTTTTATTTTTTTTCCTTTGGTGCTTGTCAAACTAACTGTACTTTTAGATTAAAAGTGTAAAATGACAATTTGTGAAAAATAATTTTCAGAATCTTTTAAAAGCTGGTTTTAAAAACTTATTTTTTGGGAACTTATTTTTCTAAAATAATTTACAATATTTATCACCCAATCAAAGCTTATTTTTTAACCAAAGCTTATATTTAATCATATTAATCTTAAGCTTTCATAATATTTCACAATCTCTCGCGCCAAACATGCTATGTAGCAGAGATATGAAAATCACTCGCACATATTTATGTCTACAAATATAATAGTGAAGGTTCTGATTGTCCACAAGTATTTTATAAGAGGGCCATTTTGAAATATTGACGATGGATGGTTTGAGAGCATCATAAAATATAGGATTCCCAAATCCAAGAAAATATCATTCCGAATAAAAAGGTAAGAACCCCCTTTTAGTTGTTCCCCCTTTCTTAAACCATGTACTTTTTATCAGAAGATAATAAGTTTGGAATGGAGTAAGTAATTTTATAGGGTTGAGTTATTAGGGACGCCCGCCAGATTTTATTAGGACACCTTAGTTTTTTCGGTTTTTTTTTTTTATTTTTTTTTTTTTTTATTTTATAATTTTGCTTATATCAAAAGTTTATAAACCCGAAAATGGCGAATCAGAATATAAAGTTTAATAAGTTCAAACGCTTAAACCTGCGTAAATACTAATGTAAACCGACAAAATCACACAGATGAAAAAAGTGGGGAGACGAAAGGAATATTCGTGATGTGACCACTGGGGTATTAATAGTGTATCCCATTTTATATTAAAAAAAAAAAAAAAAACACCTTATTTACTTAAACGAAGGTGTTGGAAACTCGCGCGACGCAATGGGATTCTTAAAGGACTTACTTGCAACGACATTTAAACCTCGGGGTTGTTTTTGCCAAGTTGCGAAAGATTATTAATGTTAAAGGACTTACTTTGTAACGACACTGAACCTCGTGGATTGTTTTTGCCAAGTTGCGAAACTTTGCATTTAATGTTTGACTTACTTTGCAATACCACTTGAACCTCGAAATTTGTTTTGCCAAGTTCTCAAAGTTTGCATTAAATGCATGATGAATTGCAAAACTCGTTCCTCGACTTTTAGTATATAGGGTAATATGTTATTATGAGTTGAGATCCATGTAGAACTCAAATTGTCATGAAACCAATTAACCAATCACATTTATCCATTTTTTATTTTCACTTTTTTAAAACAACATATCTTCGCAAACCAGAATCTTCGTTACAAAAATACATATCGCGACGAGAATTAAATTATCTTCTATAGATATGCATTGTTATATACTTTCGGCAATTTTTTTTAAAAAGTCAGGAAAAATCACACGCGATTCAGAAATCAAATCACATACGATTTTAAGAAATCACGTGTGATTTTACAAATCACATGTGATTTTACAAATCACATGTGATTTTTCCGACTAAATTTTTTAAAAAAAGTTCTTGAAATTTTGTAAGAATCACATGAAATTTTTAAAATCACGTGATTCAGAAAATCAAATCACATATGATTTTAAGAAATCACATGTGATTCTATAAATCACACGTGATTTTACAAATCACGTGTGATTTTTCCTGACGAAATTTTTTTTAAAAAGTTAGGTCGAAAGTATATAACAACGCATATCTATGAAAGATAATTTAATTCTCGTCGAGATGGTATAATTTTTTGACGTAACGATTAACGGTTTGTGAGATATTTAATTTTCAAAAAAGGTGAATATATTTTAATAAAAGAAATGAGTGGTTATGATTGGTTGATTGGTTACATAAGAATATGGGCTCTATAATTAACTTTTCTCGTGTTATTATCGTGATGTTTTATAAAGCGTTAAAAACTACACGTCGTCCTTATGGTATACGTTGACCATCAAGTTTCGCCCCTTGACCAAAAAATTGCATCGTTGGTCCTTAACTCCGAATCGTTAGTCATCGTTGGTCCTCACACTAAGCTGGATGGACTAACGGCTAAGCCTTGTTAAGTGGAGGGTATTTTGTCTTTTCCCACCCACACCACTTTTGTCTTTTCCAAACCACTTCATCTTCATCAAGTCATCACCATCTTCAACAACAAATCCAAAAATCAGAAATACAAGAAGATCCATGTTTACAAAAATCAACAACAAACAACAATTAACAATTATCATCAGTCCATGTTTACAGTACCATATACAAGATGTCAGAAATACAAGAAGATCCGTCAAAGAAATAAAAAGAAGTACATCAAGATATCTAATTCGAAACCCTATCCCATCACCAATATCCTTATTCAAGATCTCAGGTGTAATTTTTGTGTTATCAAAACCATTCAAAGAGCATTCACACGAAAACCTTATCTTCACAGATCTAAGCTTAAAAGATAATAACAAAATGATAAAAGATCTCAATCCATTTCTGGGTTTACTCATCGATTTGAGTAAAAAGGAAAAAGATTCTCATCACTGATCAAGGGTCATCTCTCAAAACCCTCAAAAAAATCATCAAAATCCTCACAAGAAAAAAATCATCGAAAATCATCAAAAGATTCTCATCACTTGATCCAAACACCTCACAAAACCCTCACAAAAAATCATCGAAAATCAAATCAACACTCATCTCTAAAAATCCAACAATCGAAAACATATACTCTAAATCATCTAAAAATTCATACAATTTGGTGATGTTACGTTTTCATACTCGATTATAACTCGGATGAATACCGGGCCGTTGGTCTTCTGTTGTGTTTTAGATTATGGTTGTTAAGTGGATGAGAAGGCGTGGGGTTATTTTTTTTGTTGGTTGATTGAATGATATAAATAGAAATTTGAAATGATGTTGAGGTTTTGCTTATGTTGAAAGATGTCCCAATGGCGGACCGACATGTTTTGTTTCTAAAGAAAGTTGATTTGTGGGATTGTTTTGATTTTACGGATGCGGGAAGAATGTTAAGAAGAAGGAGACTAGAAGCGTAATTTGTTGGAGCTTGTGGATTTGGTTCATCGGAATCTGATCGAGAGTCTTGACCCAAGAAGATGATATGTATTTGGATCCGTGGCCACATTTGCGACTTGTTTATGAGTTGTTGTTGAGATATGTTGTGTCGACCGACTGAGATACTAAGATAGCGAAAAGATATTTGAATCATTCGTTTGTGTTGAACTTGCTTGATTTGTTGAGATATATAAAATTGACAAGTAGATGATATTGAAATTTGTGGGTGGCGAATTTGAGGAAGGTGGTGGAAAATAAAAGTGGGTAGTAAAGATGATATGTATAAAGAAAGAAGATGAAGTGTGAAAAGACAAATATACCTCCACTTAAAAAGGCTGAACGCCTGTTAGTCCATCCAGCTAGTGTGAGGACCAACGATGACTAACGATTCGGAGTTAAGGACCAACGACGCAATTTTTTTTTGGTCGAGGGACGAAGCTTGATGGTCAACGATACCATAAGGACGAACGGTGTAGTTTACTCTAAAATCAATATAGACGAAAAAGTTTGAAACAAATTTTATTGAAATATAAAACTATAAAATAAAAAGGATAGTACTAGTAGTTTATATTAGCACATATCATGAATGAATCACATTTATGGAATGGAATACTGAAAAGATTTGTCAACTCTTTATTTTTTTGTAACGTGTAAAAGTTGTTTGTAAACAAATACTAAAAACCTGTTGGTCCACATATATAATAATCTCATCAGCTAGGCCTAGCAGATCTCCATTTCTCATCTCAACAATGGATTTGAATATGAATCTGGATGGAGAAATGAAAAATGTAGTATTGGTATGGGCAACAGCTTTAGCATCTCTCTTCATTTGCCACAAAATTACAACTCTCACTGCACCTGGTACAACTCGCTTATGCGCTTTCATTCCTATTTTTTGCTTATTCTTTTATCTCCCTTTATTTCTCACCACTATTCATTTCTCTGGTACAACTTCCTTTTTCCTCACCTGGCTTGCTAATTTCAAACTCCTTTTATTTGCTTTTGATAAAGGCCCTTTGTATTCCAACCCTCCTCTCCCTTTGCCCAAATTCATCCTCACTGCCTGTGTCCCAATCAAGATCAAAAATGGCTCTGATAACATGCAAAAAGATGGTGCAAAACAATGGAGTTATTTTGTTAAGTTTATGGTGTTTGTTTTGTTGCTTAAGGTTTATGAATATGCTGATCACTTTCATCCTTTGATTAAAATGGCTTTGTTTTGTGTGCATATATATGTGGTGCTAGATGTTGGATTAGCAATGGTTGCTTACGTGGCTCGAGCTGTAGTTGGCTTACAGCTCGAGCCGCAGTTTGATGAGCCCTACCTGGCTACATCTTTGCAGGATTTTTGGGGGAAGAGATGGAATCTGATGGTCACAGGTATACTGCATCCAACAGTATACCTGCCCGTCAGATCATTTTCTAATAGGTTTTTGTCCAGACAGCTCGCATCGCTGCCAGCTGTCATGGCTACGTTTATCGTGTCGGGGTTAATGCACGAGTTAATATTTTATTACATGGGTCGTTTGAAGCCCACGTGGGAGGTCACGTGGTTTTTCGTGATACACGGTGTGTTGGTGTGTTTGGAGCTAGTGGTTAAAAGGGCCGTTGGAGGAAGGTTAAGTTTTCCATCAGTGGTATCAGGGCCGTTGGCGATAGGCGTGGTGGTAGC
Source organism: Chrysanthemum lavandulifolium (assembly GCA_022545495.1). Classification (NCBI taxonomy): domain Eukaryota; kingdom Viridiplantae; phylum Streptophyta; class Magnoliopsida; order Asterales; family Asteraceae; genus Chrysanthemum; species Chrysanthemum lavandulifolium. The sequence goes on along the minus strand of CM040243.1, from coordinate 3,011,381 downwards.
CACAAGTTTTTGGTTATTTTTTCCACCGTTTTTGAGATGTGATACGGAAGTGAGATCGTGTAAAGAATTTGTGGCGTTTTTGGAACTTGTGGTTCGTGGAAGGTTTGTTGGTCCAAATGACGTCTCTTGCCCTTACTTGTGAAACCAACTATTCATGTATTCAAAGGGTATATAAGACTATTTTTAGCTTACAATTTGTTACTAGTATACTTCTACTTTAGTTTGTTTGTGGTATGTTGTTAATGTTTGGCTAATGTTATTGCCTTTTTTTCTTCCCAAAGGAGAATCTCATTACGGTAACTTTATTCATGAAATTTATAAATTGTTGAATGATTTACACTAATAAATTCTGTATTTGGGACATATGCATAAAGAAACATTCAAAATTTAATGTTATTCAACTACTTGGAGGCTTGGAGCAATATTGGTAGGGTCTTTAAACTTATTCAACACATGTCCAATAAGTTCTAAATAATTTACTATTATTGTAGCAAAATCATTTGTATTTTTGTAACAATTGAATATACCAATTCAGCATTAGTAAATGGTAAGATGAAAAATGTGGAAGTTCTAAAAAATATTACGTGTTAGCTTTATTAGATGTTTATAAACTTTAAGCACAAGTCATTTGAATGGTGTTCCCTAGTATAATTAAAGTATAAATGGTTAATACGTTATTCTAAGGGGGAGGGAGTGAAACCCTAATACAACACTACCCAAATTGCCACATCACCTCTATTCAATAAAAACCCTCTAACTCAAAACTACCCAAATTGGAGGGAGTGATACCCAATCCTACCCAATTTCTTTTTTTACCTACCCGGTTTCTTTTTTCACCTGCTTTTGTACTCCATCGACTGAAAATTGCATGCACACACATTTGGTTTCCCAACCCGTTCACATCACCGATTTGCCCTAACCGAATGGGTCTGAGCGGTGTTACCGATCTACCCGATCGGCACCGACCCCAACCCGCTTCCACTCCCTCCCTCAGGGGATTGATATCACACCACAAATTTTTGTTAACGCACTAATCTATGCATGGTTTGTCAGACTGATAACATCAGAATCGTAATTGTGACGATTAATCAAAAATACGATGAAAGATCACCTACCTATTCTAAAATGTTTTCTTTTAAATCCTGAGAATTGCTTTGTTGTGACTTTTCTAGTCAAAGATGTTACTTTTCAAGAAAAACCAACTGAGAAACAAATTAATAAAATAATTATAGTAACAAATTTTGTCATAAGATACGTTATGCCATAACTACTCTATTATTGAACCCTTTGACCTCCACTCTTTTTCATTCAACTTTTTTTTAGCAAATTAGTGAAAGAAAAGTTCATGAAAGTGGTCGACAATTTTTCAAACAAAAGTTGGAAACTACAAACTTACAAAGTATCAATTAAGTTGGGCCAATTGTATTGAGCTACTAAGCTGGGCTAAAAACTGTTGAGGCCCAATACTGATCCAACAATTGTCATCCTTCCGATATAAGTTCGCGTTAAAAGTGCCATACAAAACTAAAAAAGTGATAGGATTTGCAATGGCTCCTGTAATATGTAGATCAGCAATTTGTCGCGTAAAAAAAAAAAAAAAAAAAAAAACCATTTCTAAAATTCTTTAACAAGTTTTTTTGGTTACATCGCCGTTATGCAACTAGTTTTTAGCTTTGGGCAATACCATCACGAGGCATTGTTCTAATAAACATAATTGTTATAAGATAAGGATTCCCTCATGTTCATTTGAGATGAGTCGTGTTTATTTACGTTAAATTAAGATTGTATATTACATTTTTATTTCCTTTTCAGGTTTCGTAATAATATATGTTGCCTTTCTAATAATCGTGTCAGTGTGTAGCTAATCAGTAATTGTAAGTAAGCAGTTAATGTGGTAGAGATCATATGTGAGCAAACCAAGGAAAACTAGTAAACCTCCAACAACGTACCCCATTAAATGATATTTATTGAAGCATTTAAGCTAGCTGGCTGTCTCATTTTTTTTTTCAAATTTTACAGCACTCAAATCTATATAAACTTTAATACTTGTTACAACTTGTATATCACTCAGTAAAAAAATAGTATAGTAAATTGATCCAAGAGTTTTTATCTTTAGTAAACAAACATGCTATGGAGAACACACTGTTCTAAAAGGATCGTAAAGCGCCCGCAGCGCCGGCGCCGGCCACGCTGTCACGTAGCGCCCGCAGGCGTTATGCCACACGCCAGAACTCGATATATATGAATTATGATATAAATATATAAATATTTTTATACTTTGTGTTCTTTACGCCACGCTTATAAACGTAAAGTTTCGCTTAACCGTAAATGCAGAAGTGCTGCGTTACGCCATGCCATTACTGTACCACGCTATTTATAACCTTGGGAACACCATCAATATCCCTCAAACTTATCACAACTTTCAACCGTTGGATACTTGGATCTACTTTGACAAATGGTTATGTCTTATGAGCTCATTGGACCCACTAAATACTGATATAAATCCAGCCCATTTCCAACACTTGACTTAAAAAAACTTGTGATCAAGTCATGGAGGGTGTGAACAACAGGCTCTTGGTAATGTGCTTGATGCTACTAATGGTTTGGACCATGAGTTCTCCCACTCTAGCATGCTCAGCCAACTCTGGCAATTGCAGGAACTGTATTGCGAACGCGATGAGGAAAGACTGTCCAAAGTGTCCACCTATAATGAAGTGCATGGCCCGGTGCTTGTGGGCAAATACCCCAAAGGCCAAATGTGTCAAGCTGTGTGATTGCAATACTAACACTTATCCAAGACTTTCTGATTGTAAGAGTTGTTTATCTCAATGCAAATGTACGTGTGCTGTGTACTAACTAATGTGTATAAGTTTACGTCTTTAGTCTCACTTTAATGATCGATCTCAATGTAATGGTTATTTGAATAAGGACACGATTAAGAATTCTTATGCATTGTTTTCATATCTCGTAGTATACTTAATAAAGCTAGTTCAAGATGCACTTAATTATAAAGCATGTCTTATTATGGTATCCTATAAACGCAAGAACACAAGGTTCCGAGTAGGTATGCTTATCCATTCAGACAAATTTGCAGGATCTTTGTATCAAGTTTTCCTTTCCTTCGCAATGAAAGATCTTTGATTAAATCCTTCTACCAGAAAAACTACATAATCATTAAACATCTAGTTTTCTTACTACCTAGAAGTCTTTACTTTGAGTCCGATTGTGCTGTATCATTATTGTAAAAATCAACTTTTTAGTTGAAGAATTCGATTAAGATTAACCTTGTAAAAAAACACACAGATTATGGTTTTGAATCATTTAAAAAAAAAACACACGGATCATTCATCTAGTCTCATGTAGGGCTGAGCAACGGGTCAAACCCGAACCGAAAACCGATTAAGGGATAAACGTGGACCAAGTAAAACCTAGCAAAACCGAAACCGAACCGAATAAGGTAGGTTCGGTTCAGTTCGGCTCGGTTTAGATAGTTTCGAACCGAATAGGTGTATTTTGACCCGACCCGAACCAAACCGAGTAAAACCAAAATATTGATATAAAACAGAATAAGGTCGGTTCGGTTTTTGGTTGATTTTGCTCAGCCCTAGTCTCATGTAGCACAAGATTACAAAAGTTGTTGGAAATCTTGTGTCTAAATACCCTACAAGCACATATAAACAGCATTCACCAAAACACCTACACCAGTGACAATTGACGAGTTTATTATAAAGAGGCAGGTACTACTAACACACAATCTAATTAATATTGGAATTTCCCATCATACGGACTCAGAAAATCACTCTGTGAACCTGATATGGAATACTTGATGTGCATGCATTCTACCATCTAACAGAACTAGAAGTTGCTAAAGCAGAACACATGTAGAAAATGACATAATCAGCAACGAAAATGCATACCAAGAAGTCAGGAAATTCAGGTAAGCGGTTAGAACAAATTTACGATAGCCAAACCTCTCTCAGTTGTCCTTGAGCACCACACAGCTGGGACCATTGGTCTTCTGTAATTTAGAAATCTTCCTCAGGATACCTACAAAAGTATCCTTATCCTGCAACAGGAAGTTTCTTTAGTTGAATGATAATCCACAAGGCAGTGAATACAATCAGAAGGTAAAAGAAAAATGATCTGGGCAAGCAACAACAATCATTATGGCTGATTGAAGAGAAGAATCAAACGCTAATTGACTTCGGCAATGACTCAAACCCATAGCCTGTTGGTATTAAGAGCAACCCGACCTTTTTGTCATGACAGACTAACTTACAAACCAGTAATAAACAAGTAACTGATTCGCTCGCTAAATCAAGAGAGTCATGACCGTATGTTAGTATTAAGAGTAGGCTTGATGTACCTTCATAACATCTGTTGTAAAGTTATGAACATGTTTCAACGAAACACTCATGTTTTATGTAGGTAAAAAGAGCACCTTAGGCTCTAATTGTCATACGATGGTTATATTTCATACTTGAGTAAGTGAAAGTTCTTTCTAGCAGAAGGCCAATTTGGAGGTCACGATGTGACACAGAAACAAGTGAAATACAGAAAAATAGCACCACCACAACAGAAACTTAGGAAAACCAAAAAGAGCAGACCTCTCTGGTGCGTAGGCGAGATTTAAACTTCGCAACAAGATACTGTGCGGTGACAGGTGCCTCATGCAATAGAACTGCCCTGATTTCATCTTCTGTGACAGGTCCAGTGTGAGATGCTGGTTTTGAAGATGATGCACCGTTACTATTCTTTGCACCAGAGCCCCGCTCTTTTTTTACAGCTTTCACCTCCTGAAATCCAACACAAATATCAAAAGTAGGGTTAGTTCAAAACAGACGACGAGCTTACTAAAACATGCATCTGATACAATAATCATCTTTCGATAACATGTTGAGAACCAAAGAAAACAAACAAACATAAAAACAAGAATAACCTCTTAAAATCCTACGTAAATATATTCCTAACTTAAAAAATTACTGAATCAAATATTACAAAATACATCTATTTCGCGATATATCCCTAAACATTATACATATATCGATTCTAGCACTAATTCTAAAGCAATTAACATATATATAAATTATTGACATAATAATAATTAAGATAAATAATAAACCTGATGATGATCGATGATTCTGGCGTACCGGCTTAAAGCGTCTTCCTCAGTAACGTCCCATGACACAAATGTTCTCGCCATTAATAACCACCTACAAAATACTTAATAATTTACATATATTTAAAAGTCATATAATTATTTACAATAACAGATGTTTACCTTTAACTACCTTTTGTTTTGTTTGTTACAGGGGTTTATGGAAGTTTTTATAAGGTATAGGTCACTCGTAAGCCCAAACCGAGAAGGGCTTATGCGAGATTACAAATAATCTTTAAAATATAATGAATTAGTATATTTACTCAAAAGATCTATCAAGGTGTAGTTTGATTTGTTGGCATGAATCACAATAAGAATAAGTTTCGGGTATGAGATAGAATGACAACAGATATAATTATATGTGTCATTACGAATGTTGTTATTTGAAAGAAAAATTATGAAATGTGTATCAACTAAAAGGACAAAAGATACATTAAAATATGTGTGGTTAAAGGTAATTAAAGTGTGATCCACGGAAATACTAGCAAAAGAAGCTTTATCCCCTCTCCTTTCATTCTATGCATATAAAATCTACATTTTTGTATTATTTGATTTCTAAAAAAATTTAACCAAACACTATACATGATAGTCATTGTCTTTTCATCGTGTTAAAACCCTCGAACCAAACGTGTGCTAAAATTTATCAAATCCAAAAAATCTATTTAATTCTCAATTTTATTTTGAAATTTTATCAAAAATAAAATAAAATAAAATGATCCGTACTCACTATTCCCTTTCCACTATTCTTTACTTTTGGGCGTAAAAAAAGAGACCCGATCGGGACCCAATTAAGCCTATTCATTGTACTCCGATTATTCGGGCAAATTCAATTAAACCGAATACTAAATAGGGTCGGATATCAGGTTTAAAATATTTGACTAACTCGAATTCGGATCAACCCAGTTGACTTAAATAAAAGCTTTTTATAATTTTTTATATTTTTTATGAGTTATATATGTAAACATATTTTCTTTTTGTTAGGATACCCACAATAGTAACTCGTGAGCACCCGTGAAACACCCAGATCACGAGCAACCCCATTGTGATGGTGTGACCTCACACATAAGGAAGGTAAAACAAGTGGATGGATTAAAGTGCAAGAATCAACCCCAAATGACTAACTAATGAACCCAAATAAGAAACCAATGAACCAATATGACTATTAGTACTCAAATATTCAAAGATCAAGAAAAACAAGTATGTTAGTGGTGAGTTTGGGTATTCGGCCGAGCAAGAGAAAGAAAAGGAGAAGAGAGAGCAACAATGAATTTTGTATTTGTGTTGTGTGAGAGAATGAATATAGTGCGCGCTTCATTTATAAGATAGGTTGTGGGTTCCATTTCTAGCCAAGACAAAACATAAGTGAGATATAAAAGAGATTGTGTTGGAATTGGTTAAGTGGGAAGACAAATCAAGAAACAAAACCATGTGGGTGTGGTTTTGGTAGGGTTCGGCCGAAATACAAGAGGTGGGGGGGGGATAGTTTTTCAAATTTTTTGATATAATGTAAGTGTATTTATGTATGTTGTATAAAAAGTAGTGAAAACATATGTGTAGCAAAGAAGATCAAGGCATGTCAAGCTTCAACGAATTGTTGCAAGTCTTGTTTGTTTATAGTTGTGTGAATTGTTGTTATTCATACATCATTATTTGTACCAAACCATCATAAACCTCTGATTGTGATTGGTTAGTATTTTAGTCCTTAAAATACATAGTGTGTTGGGAGCAGTTGTGCCCTTGTAAAAGAACTCGACATCTAGCTTTGTGTCGGAAATATAGTGTAAGCGACGTGTAAAGGTTTTCTCTGTTGGTTAAAGGAGCTTTTTGATTAGTGAAGATAACTCTCGAGTTGGAGACTCGGGGAGTGGAATAGGGTAAGGAAAAAGAGTCCTTGTAGACCGAACCACTATAAACAATCGTGTTGTGGTTTGATCGTTTCTTTCTTTCTTTACTTGCATATTATTTATTCTTTATTATCTATATTGTTTGAATTTACGCATTTTTATTCAAAGCAAATCAAATTTTAAAACGGTAAAACTATTCAACCCCTTTTTAGTTTTTCAAAATGGCAACTACACAAACTTCACAAAAAACGTCATGTACAAAGAAGCTTTATTTTGTATTTGAATAAGTAACATATACTTTGAATTCTAAAAATGGATACATTAAATTTTGAGTTAATTACATAATTGGTCCTTGTGGTTTGTTGAAAATTGCAGAAAATGTCCCTGTGCTTTTTTTTTCATCGCGTCATTCCTCGTGGTTTACAAATCTTACGGATTTTGTCCTCGTCCAAAAATGTCCGTTAAGTGTTTTGTCGCTGTTAGTCCTTCGTTAGTGCAGTCCGTTAAGTGTTTTGCGCCGTTAGTCTTCGTTAATAAATTTTGCACCGTTAGTCCTTATTTTTAAAATATAGTTTTCCCATTAGTCCCTCCGTTAATAATAGTTTTCACCGCTTTTGTCCGCTTTTATCCGTTTGTCCGCTTTTTATCCGCTTCCGCTTTTTACGTTTTCGTCCGTTTCTTTCGCTTTTTTATAGTTTTGTCCATTTTCTTACGCTTTGTCCGCTTTTCTTACGCTTTTATCGGTTTTAATCCATTTTTGTCCGCTTTCTCACGCTTTTCTTAATTTTTGTCGGTTTTTCTTATGTTTTGTCTGCTTTCTTCGTTTTGTCTCGTTGTTCTTACGCTTTATCCGCTTTTATCGGTTTTCTTACGTTTTGTCCGCTTAAAAATTTTGAATAAAAATTTCAAAAAAATTTTGAATAAAAAATATTTTTCAAAAAATATATTTTTAAAAAATATGTCCATTTTTTCAATATTTTTCGAAATTTTTAAGATTTAAAAAATATATTTGAAAAAAAATTTCGAAATTTTTTTCAATGTCCGCTTTTTTAAAATATTTGAAAAAAATTTTGTTCAAAATTTTTTTGAAATTTTATTCATTTTTTTAAATTTGATATTTTTTTCAAATGTAAGAAAATGCATAAAACGAAACAACAATAAAACGAAAAAAATGGACAAAACTTTAAAAACCGCGAAAACGTATAAAATGTAAAAACGGTCGAAACGGATAAAAACGGACAAAAACGGATAAAAACGGTGAAAACTATTATTAACGGAGGACTAATGGTGAAAACTATATTTTAAAAAATAAGGACAAACGGTGTAAATTTATTAACGAAGAACTAACAACAAGAAACACTTAACTGACCGCACTAACGAAGGACTAACAGCAAAAAACACTTAACGGACATTTTTGGGCGAGGGACAAAATCCGTAAGATTTGTAAACCACAAGGACGAAACGCAGTGAAAAAAAAACACAGGGACATATCCTGCAATTTTCAACAAACCACAAGGACCAATTATGTAATTAACTCTTAAATTTTTCAATATATATTGCATTGTTTGCTTTTACATACATATTTAGATTTTGGCATCTGTTATCCTGTTGAATTCTAAAAACGGATACATTAAATTTTTCAATATATATTGCATTGTTTGCTTTTACATACATATTTAAATTTTGGCATGCGTTATCCTGAAGCTAGCCAAATTTATCCGAATAAGTAATATATACTTTGAATTCTAAAACTAATACATTAAATTTTTCAATATATATTGCATTGTTTGCTTTTACATATATTTAGCCAAACGATAACCCAAAACTCGATGATTCATTTAACTATAACCTCTAACGAATAACAATAACAGGATTATTACCATAGTTATAGTTATTGCTAGTATCTATTACTCCCTCCGTCTCAAAATTATTGTCATGAGAGAGAAAACACAAAGTTTAATAAAAGTTGGGTCATATTAATTTTCAACCACTTAAATGGAATATTCTCCCACTATATTCTCTAGTTTTTACTTAATAAGGTAAGTGGACAATTAATTTGAGACAACCCAAAAGGAAATGGACAATAAATATGAGATTTTAGGAGTAGTAAGTTAAGGGGGCCTGCTTATGAGAGCTTCTATGAGGGCCTATTATTGTTATAAAATAATCTCCTATAAATTAAGTATTTGTTTGGATGCATTACCATGCTTTTATTTCAAACAATATCCAAAATGAAAATTGATTCATGAAGCTTTTTAAATATCTATGAATTGTTAAAACTTTAAATTACTAATATACCCTCCAAACATTTATTTACAATTATAGATTTGTCCTTTTATGTCATTTTACATCATATAATTACATTTAACAACTAATTTACCAAACGCTTTTATTAAAAAAAAAATAGAATTATAGTTATATTAACATTTTTGAAATTATTTACACTTTACACATATTATACCTATTACTAAATATACCTGGGGTATTATAGCTTGTATAATGGGCTTTAAGGAAAATGAAGTCGATAAGCCCATAGATTATGAAGCGACCGATCTTTTAACAGGAGTTTTTTACTCGTCCATAATAATTTGAAAAAGTAATTAACAAAGTACGTAATTTTAAATATAATTAACAAAGTATGTTTAAGTAACTGTTTTTTTTTATTTTAAAAAAGTTATAAAAACCAATGAAAGTTGGTTATTCACCCTTTTAACAAGCGTCTTCCTCATTTGCATAAACATCCTCATTTCGACATCCTCGTTATTTCGGACTAGTATTTCATTAGCAATGATGATGATGTAGGACATTGATTCCGATTTCCCGACGCCATCACTCGGAGGAAAATTATGTCTTGTTTTGATAATTTGGACGTCAACACGATTCCGACATGTCTTCTAAAGAAACACAGTAAACAAATAAGTAGCGGACTGCTACCACCATAACGATTACAATCAACAAAACCCAATGTTATAACAAATACCATTGTTATCTCAAAGTTCATACCGAAGTATCCTTACGTTCGTGATGATTGCTCAAAGTTCATACCGGAGTCAGCAACACCGAAGTAGGAGACGAGAACATCAAGATGAAGACGATGGCTGTTATCTTTTTAATTATTTTCCCTGATTTGGATTAATAACATATCAATGATCAAGGAGACATGGTAGATTTGCTGCTAATAAACACATCTTGCATGATATTTTATGAATTTGTATAAAGAATGAAAATACTTATTTAAATACTTTTAAAAATACATACTTTGTTAATTACTTTTTCAAATTACTATCATCATCTAAAAAACAAAAACAATATATAACAAATAACTCTCCACCGACTCATCATCCTATAAAAATCGTTCCCATATTCATTCATTCATTCATCGTCTCTCTCAAGGTATCGATCATTCGTTTTAAAATTTCATTCTATTGAGTTTTTTAATCTGCTAGATTATAAGTATACATGTGTTTTTTATTTGTATATGTTGTTAACTTGTTATGGTGTATTTAAATTGTTGATTCTTGTTTTGCAAATGTTGATTTGAATATTTTTTGTTGACAGATGAGGAACACTGAGACCCATAAACTTGTTGAAGTTATTAAGGTCACGACAGATGAGTTAAATCATACAATGTAGTATCTTTCTCTCAACATGATTTACCCAAGGGAGCACTGCAGATATTAATCCGGATCACGCCTACATTAGTGCCCGAATTGTCCTTCATGTCTCTACGCCGTGACACAATCCGCAGCCTTAAGGACAAAATCTTTCACGAGATTCGTTCTCTCCCGTCGATGCAAAAGCTCTTCTTTGCTGGAGTAGAGCTCATCGACAACCACCGTACCTTTTCTGACTACAACATCCCTTGTAGGGCCACCATTGATCTTGTGTTACGACATATGGGACAGATTCCGATAGCTATTAAAACATGTACGGCCCCCTGGGCTTTGACCCGCCTGTTTTTCAATCCCCGCACCACCATTCGGAGAGTGAAAGCCGTGTTTCGTTACAAGACAGGAAGATCTACTAACCAACTAAGGCTGGTATACGCTGGACACGAGCTTCATGACAGCTACACCCTTGCCGACTACTGTGTCCAGTACGGGGCGTTCCTCTGGCTTATTAACAATAGAATATGCATGCCGGAAGGTTTCCTGAAAATATATGTCTTGATTGATTCCACCAAAAAACTCTTCCACCTTCTAGTGAATTACTTATGCACCATCAGCAATCTCAAAGCCATGATTGAGGAAAATGAAGGTATTCCCGCACACCTGCAGACACTGTTTATGCCCCGAAAGCGGCTCCTGAATGGCTCTAGTACTATTGCAGACAACTACATCTATGATGAAATCTTCATCCATGTTGTTCAGGTTAGATGTCTCTCTTTATGTTTGCAGCTTCTTCAAAACCTCCCTTTGTTGTTTCTTCTAGCATTTTTAAACCAAAATTCCTGCAAGTTTGTTATCTAATTTAAGAATGCCATGCAGCTGGAAACAATGTTCGAGGACCAGAATGAAGCTATCTAAAGAGGCCCATGCTTGTCGGGAAGCAGATTAGGGCGAAGGCTGGGGACGTATTATTAAGAAATGCTCTGTCATGTCACTCTAACATAAATTGTGATTTTTGGAAGTTGCATGATGTTGTGAGATGGAAGTAGGCTGTGCTTTTTAAACCCTTGAAGTTGTTAGGTATTGATTTCATCAAATTAATGTATCTGGGTTCTCACTTTGCTCAAATTTCGATTCTATAAAAATTGTTGTTTATGTCTCTATTATTCAATATCCAAATGATTTGGTTATTGCTTGTTAGTATTGTAGTTTGCTGTTTTGGTCCTCTTTCTCCGTGGTGGTAACTAAGTCCACTTTCAACTTTGTCATCGACGTTTTAGGTGGTAAATGAAGCTCTTTTTCATGGTTTGTCATTGTTAGTCTGTAAAATCTGATACTCCTTTTAAGTTTTTGTTGACAGTGGTACTACTTTGGTTTAAAATTATAATATTAGCTGGTTTGATGTAATTTCGGTGTTCATATTAGATTTGCTTGCATATGCTCGGCTAGAGAATTCCACTGTTTCATAGCCATTTTCAGTTGATAGCTCAACTTGATTAATCACTGATTCAAACACTTTTCTTAATGGCCCTGCACAGAGTAATTGAAGTTAATTGGGGTTGTTTTGAGGTACCTGTCAAGGAAACCCGTGGAATTAGCTTTAGCTCTTGTAAGCCTAGGCTCCCCTTATAGTTTGATAAGAAACATTTCAATCCTTTATAAGCTTAAGCTTGAGGATGTGGCCTACGAGTACGGAGTATCCTTCCACCATGGTTTTTAGTAGAGGTGGAAAACAGATGGCAAGGACGGCTAAACGGGCAGTGGCTAGAACGGGTACACTATTATAGAGTCTTTTATACAAATCGCTAATAAAAGACCTATAACGACGAAATAAATTCTTAAACGTAATATCTTATTTATATTAAAAAAATATATTATATATATAAAAAATCTTTAAAACGATCGAATTACCACAATTGAGAAAAAATGTGCCTGTTGCCCATTTAAGTTTTCATGGGCTTATATGTGCCCATTTCAAAAAAGGAGGGCTAAATGTGCCCAAAATTTTAGAAACTTGCCCATTTAGCCCATCTTTCGCTTTAGGCACATTTGCCACCTCTAGTTTTAGTTGAAACATGGTAGTCCGTTGCTTTCGGCTTTGGGGTGTTAGTGCGGTACAATACCACACGCTATGTTAGACTTGTAGGTTACAACTAGTAAATAAACCCTAATTTGCCATTACTCGAAATGTCCCGTGGTTTGTTTGATCTTGCGAAAATGTTCCGTGGTTTTCCAAAACATGTGAAAAGTCAAAATACCATTCAAGTTAATCATCAACTAATGTAATTATTGGTCAAAGGACCAAACTCAGTAACTTTTGCATACCACGAGGACATGACCCGAAAAACACAGGGACATTTTCTGCAAGATCCGACAAACCACAAGGACTAATTATGTAATTAACTCTTATATCTATTACAAGATGTTTTTTTAAGAAAAATCTTGCTGGAAATACATAAAACTTGTCGGAAATACCTAAAACTTGCCGAAAATACCGAAAACTTATCGGAAATGCCAATCAGATTAATCACCGATTAATCGCGCCTAAACCGATTACAAGCTATAGGGGGGTCGACCGCCCGACTACCGATTCGCGATTTTAGCAACTTTGACTAAAACTATATGCCGCTATAAAATTATGTTGCTATGCACGGGTACTTATTTGGCATATAAAAAGAGAAAAAAAGAATTTTAAATATAAAATCCAAAATGAGACCAGATAACATCATAATATATAGAGTAAACTACACCATTCGTCCTTGTGATATACGTTGACCATCAAGTTTCGTTCTTTGACCAAAAAAATTGCACCGTTGGTCCTTAACTGCGAAACGTTAGTCATCGTTGGTCCCTCACCCTAACTGGTTGGACTAACGGGCATTAAGCCTTGTTAAGTGGAGGGTATATTTGTCTTTTCCCACCCACTATTAATTATTTCATCTACCTTTCATTTCAATCTCATACCCCGAAACAAAAAAACACACACCAACTGCAACCTTGAATAACACAAAAATGGTGGTACCCATGGGGTATGTAATACGAGAATCACAAGTTAAGTTTGATCCAAATGTAGCTTATGGTAAGTTTTCTTATTTTTTGCAATTTTATAACTGATACTCTGTTTTTTGGAAATCGTCTTTTAGAATTATCACTTTGTATTTGGTCTGCAAAACTGTGATGCAGTATGGGTATTTGGTCGCATAACTTTGATGTACTAGGCCTATTTTGTATGATCATGTCTTGATGTACTAGGGCTAGTTTGTATTTGGTCCGCAAAATGCGACTTTTACTTGTGTGAAGTTTTAACTTAATTGCTTGTCTATCTGGGTCAATTTCAAAATGGTAATGGGTCAATTTGAGTTTGGTATTTGGTTTCCATTTGACTGGGTCTGGTAATGGGTGAATTTGGGTTTGGTAATTGGTTCCATTTGACTTAATTAGTAACGGGTCAATTTGGGTTTGGTAATTGGTTCCATTTGACTTAATTAGTAATGGGTCAATTGGGTTTAGTAATGGGTCCAAGTTAAACACTTTTGGTATTTCAAAGAACACAAAAGACTTTTACAAGTGACTTTTACTTGTTTCAAGATCATTCAAAGACAAAAAGAAGAAATTCAACCCAAAATGTAAACCAACAACCGCTTTTCATTCATAGAACCACAAAAGTGGTATGCGTTTACAATCAACTAACTTCCACAAAAGATCTAAATTGACACTTAACACCTAAACATTACAAACGAACCAAACTTAAAATCTAACTTAAGTCAACAAATTGTAAACAACACACATCAACACAAAAGACTAAGAAACATAAAGATACTTCTTTATCCTTGCTCTTTGTTCCTGCAACTCTTGAATTTGTCCTCGATAGTTGTTCAGTGATCTCAATAGTCCGGGTATTATGTTAACAAATCGACCACACATTGGGGGATCCACCCAATCAAGGAAAGGGCAATCTGATGCCTATTAAGAAGATTAAACAATAATAGTTAGTTAATAACATCATAAAAGAGATCAAAACCATGTTCTTCCTCACAAAATCAAATGATGCGCACCATATCAGGGCAACCATAAAACCTTCGTCCTGGGTTGATGTTGGTCCATGATGTTCTCACCACTGCTCGTCTTCAACAGTGACAATTCACCATTTCTGTGTTTTCAATTATTGTGAATAGAAGTGTAAATGGAAGAAAGAAAGAAAAATAAAAATTTAGGTGGGATGGGATGGTTATATATGGTGGGAAATGAGAAAGAAAGAAGCGAGAAAAATCTTTGGGGTGGGAAAAGTAGTGTGGGTGGGAAAAGACAAATATACCCTCCACTTAACAAGGCTTAACGCCTGTTAGTCCAACCGTTAGGGTAGGGACCAACGATGACTAACGTTCATAGCTAAGGACCAACGGTGCAATTTTTTGGTGAAAGGACTAAACTTGATGGTCAACGATATCACAAGGACGAATGGTGTAGTTTACTCTAATATATATGTTATCTTAATTTTAGAGAGAATTTGAAATTTTCGGTCAAAACAACAAAGTATACTCGCTTTGAATTCTCTGGTCCGCTTACATTGCTTATGGCTTATGCTACATATAAAGGTGAGCACGAAACCAAATAAATCGAAAATCAAAATGAATCGAACCGAAAATAATTAAACCAACTAATAACCCTAAAAGCGGTTTAACTATTAATTCGGTTTTCGGGTTGATATGAGTCAGCGGTATGAACCAAAAGCGAACCAAAATCGAATTCATGTAAATATATATATTTTTATATATTTATACATAAAAATACCATTAAAATTTTATCTTAATATAAAAAACACTTATGCATGAAATAAATATTTTTTCCTAATAATTTATGTAATTATTAAAATTTTATAATAAATAGTGAAATTCGGGTTATTCAAATTCAAATTCAATTTTCGGTTCGGTTCGGTTGATTCTTGTTTGGTTCGGTTTGGTTTTCGTGTTGACTTAAATTTTTTTTAACCAACTTAACCGCACCAAATTAACCGAACAACCCGATAACTGAACCGATCAACACTCTAACTACATCAAAAAGTAAAATCAAACAAAATGGGCTTTAAAGTTGGGCTTAAGTACCATACATATCACTGGGTATAAAATTATTTTTGAGGCCCTTCAGGATTTTGGGCCTGCATAGTTGCTCAATCTGCACAGCCCAAATCTTATTTTGTTTGTGACCATGATTATACTTTAAAGTCTTTTAACATTTCAGCTATCTATCCTTGGATTCTTTTAGATATATTTCATATTCATTTATGTTTCACTTGTTACTCGTAGGTTTTAGGTTCAAATATTCAATTCTTTGTTCACCTGCATTTCATTCATTAAATTTTATCAACTACTTTGTTTCACTAGACTAGATGGTAATATATTAAAATCATTCCAAAAATGCATCTTTAATTCTTTCATATACGGAGTATAAGAAAGTGCATCACTCTTCTTACTCACACAACAAAATAAATGAAACCAAGACCAAATATGATTGGGTGCATATTTTGATGTACCGAGTGCATTTAAAATATATTTAAAAAATCTTTTTTTTTCTTCAAAAATTAACACTACATCGAAAAATTTCGTCAATATCCCAAGACCCCACGGGACCCCCTTGGTTCTATCACTATTGCTTACATTGACGCCAACACAAACGACTGATTAAGACTAAACTAACCATTTGCATCAAAACTATATATAAATTCTATTAATAGTTTTCATAGTATAAAGCTACACATAATATTCAAGTTCATTGGCACCTAAAATCAGAGACGCAGCTAAAAGGTTTCGTGAGAACTATTTGCCCCGTAGTGTAACTCTTCGTTGGAAACCTTGATTTTTACGAAATAAACATGGTCTCCAAAATTTTTGTCACATGTTTTGTTTAGTTAATGGTTATCGTAAAAAAATATTTGAACCTGATCACTAATATACCTAGTTCGCATATGTCTAAAACATCAAAGCTTATAAAACTAGCTCGCTTGACATGTTATGAAAATCTTTCATTAGCATGACTTATGACGTTCATTAGAGTAGTATACAAAATGACAACACAATCACATTAGTTTCTTTACTTTCTCTCTAGTCTCACGCCATCTTTCTCTTTTTTCCTCTTCCAAAACACTAATAACAACATAAAAGTATGTCTATTGACCGTGTGTAAACCCATAATAATTTTTGTCATTACTTGGTTTCGCTTTATTTTCTTTCCAAGATAGCCTCATTTATATCTATCTTGCAATGGTAGTTGACATATTAAATGCTATAAAACTAGTTTAATTTACAAACTAACTTTTATGAAAACAATGCTATTATAGAAATTAACAAATGAATATTGGTTAATTTACCTTTACAACATACTAACTTTGTCTCAATGTTAATGTGGATAGATAACAAAAATATATATACCATTTCAAAGCAATACAATTATGTGCTATTTATTAAGAGCTTATTGGTTAATTAGACGCAACCATTAAAATATGAAGCACATTAATATAAGCACTCTTATTATTTTATGACTTACAAAAAACATTTTCAGGACTTTTAACTAACATTTATTTGAAATCAAGTCTGGTGTGTTTGAGGTAAACATTTTTTTTATATTGATATCTTCTAGTTATTGCATGCTTATTCTTGTTGAAGTGCATTAAATATATAACATGATCAAATCTTATGCGAACATGACTATCTCAAAATCATACACTTGTTTTGTTTGCCCTGTTCTAATTCATACTTCATAGTAGGGGTGAGCTCGGTTCCGGAACCGCACGGAACCGAACCGGAACCGAGAGAACCGAGAACCGAAATTTCCAATAATGAAGAACCGAGAACCGGACCGAGTAGTATGTCTCGGTTCCGGTTCCGGTTCGTTCCATCTTGGTCTAACCGATGGGAACCGATTTTTTTTAAAAAAGACATTATTTAAACTACAATGGGTATTCAAAGATGATCAAATTTACCCAACCACTTGACTTTGTGTTCCAAAGAGTATCAATGGATATCAATGAAAAACCCGTTTATAGTTTTCGACTTCATGCAAGTTTTAAGAATGTTTACGGTTCCTTTGAAAGGTGTTCAATCAATATAGCTTGAACAATGTTGTCTTTAAGATCATTAAGAAAAGCAAAGAAAATGATTTTTCTATAAGCAAACAAGTTATCATGCCAATAGATATGCTTACGAGGGCTATATATAAAAATTCTCGGTTCCGAACCGATACCATGTTCGGATCGAACCGAACCGAGAACCGAAATTTCAATAATGAAGAACCGAGAACCGGACCGCGGTTCTAAAATTGATTTAGGTTGGGTCGATTCCGGTTCGGTTCTCGGTTCCGGTTCGGTTCTCGGTATTTATGCTCACCCCTACTTCATAGCCTTCATAATATATTATCATATCATCATTGTTCATCGTGTTGAATTAATGATTTGAACTGTTTTTCATTTTACCTCATATTAAGCATCCTACTTTTATTATATTGTGTGCAATTTGAAAATGAAATTAACTTAGAGGGAATGAGCAGTGATTAAGTTTATATCTTCAACCTAAAACATAAAATGAGTTTGAAGGTTAGAGTGCAAAGATGGATAGTTAGCAACGAGTTTTTGAACTTGGATAAAAGATATATGTTGCATCTAGGACATATGTGTAATATAATGCCATTATCCTACATTTATTTCTTCTTTGTAGGTATAATGTGACAAAAAATTCATGCTCGAACTATAAACTTAAGGCATCAATTCAAACTTCAATAACCAAGCTTCAACTACCAAATTAAATACATCCACCAAACACACAATTCATAATTGATAGACCCCTTATCTCTCACACCTACTGAACACCCCATTAATATTTTAATAAGTTAGAATGAGTTTACCTGAAACTTGAAGTTCCAGCTACTGAAGAAAACATGGTGGATCAATGTTATAACCTTAAAAATATTTAAATTGCTTTTATGATTATTTAGAATGAAAAATTATCGAACATTTAAACAATTGAATGATTCAAAGATGTAACGTCGAATATGGTTTATATATATTAATAAAAGATTGTGAGTCTTATCTAAATCCTTAATGGATTTCGGTCATTTCACCATAACAGTTGTCGAAATTCAAGAGTTTGGTACGAGTTAATAGCATCTTATGATCGACTTAGAAGTTACGAGATAGACTATTTTTCTAGTTATGTGTTATACGAAAATCATAGGGCAAAATTTCACATAGGAGATATAACTTACTATAACAAAGATAACTTCACCACACACTCGAACTCAATCGATCGCTTTCGCTTGGTAAGGCGTTCATATGCTAGTTAAATTATGTGAACTTAACATGTAACAATA
Source organism: Chrysanthemum lavandulifolium (assembly GCA_022545495.1). Classification (NCBI taxonomy): domain Eukaryota; kingdom Viridiplantae; phylum Streptophyta; class Magnoliopsida; order Asterales; family Asteraceae; genus Chrysanthemum; species Chrysanthemum lavandulifolium. The sequence goes on along the minus strand of CM040243.1, from coordinate 2,992,413 downwards.
ATATTTATTTAATTTATACACTACAAACATTCCTCAAGATATTTCTATTGTCACAAATTGAAAATCCACAACCTAAAAGGTAAAAACATGTAGTAAAACACATTTTCATTTTCTTTGACAATCAATACTCGTTACTTCAAAACCTTCAACCAAAAACCAACACTTCATTTTCCATTTTAACTTGCGGCTCTAGTCGTTCACGACACTTATTCATGCAAGTAAAATATATTTCGGCTTTTAAAAGTAGCAAACATAGCTCACTAATATATTAGTTAACCTAGTTAGCCAAGGAATTAGAGTTTAGAGGAAACGGTTACACTTTTATTAATAAAATCTAAATTACAATAAATAAAATTAACAAAGAATAAATAATGTAAAATTAAATACAAAATGTAATGTAAGCACATAGATAAACGATAATTAAATAAAATAATAAAATAGTCAAAGACTTACTTGATCACCAATAGAGATCAACAAAGAAGCACTAAAAGCCGAGGCACGTGTTTGACACGCCCTTAAAACAGATTCGCCGTCTGCTTCCTGTGGTACAACAAACCAAAACAAGAAGTTGATCGCTTGACTTAACAAAACCGCTCGAATTTCATCTTAAGAGATGCGATTCCATATGTTGGAAATCAATAATAACTATTGATTTGATGTGTGTAAACTTGTGGAATTAGGGCCTCTATTTATACACAATAGACTCCTCTAAGTTTACTCATCCCACCGATGTGGGATTGAAAATAAACTACTTTTCCTCTTTAGGCATGGTACCGAATGCCTAACTTTGAGACCCGATATCTCATTCACATCAACTCTATTTTGGACACATAAAGGCTTATCATGAAGCTCTCTTCGAGGAGAACGCGAACCTACAAACTATTACTCATATATGTGACATATACATATAGATAATTGTGTCCAAAGTTGGTCAAAAGTCACTTTGCCAACCAATTTTCCAACAATCCCCACATGAATGGAGATCGGTCGAATACACAAAAATTACGATGAAATTCCAATAGTTGAATCTTGCAAAGGATAGGTAGGTGTGACCTTTGAACCTTCCCTTGTGAGATGCACTTAGTCTCCTAGATCCGAGTAGACGCGATGTCCTTGAACTCACTGCTTACGAGACGACATTACACTTCACACAAGACTCTCCCGACATTGTCAAGTCCTCATAGTCATGTTCGTTATGGTCATGAACACTAGCCCGGTTCTGCAAGAGCTCTTAGGATTTGCGCCCCACAATTCCCTTCAAAGCGACCCCACTTTCTCTCACATAGGTGATTTCATCTTGAATCATTAAAACATATGTTTTGTGATTTCATCTCGAATCATTATGCTTTGTGATTTCATCCCGAATCATTAAAGCCATATGTTTAACCTCTCAACAAGTCACATTTGTTATAGGAATGGACTAGGAAGTTACAATGTTAAGTAACTCCCCATATTGACGTGACTTCCCCACATTTATATGATTAGGTTGTCCTATTGAACCCAGATTTGGGATCTCCAACAATCGGGTTAGGTTTTCCTTCATATAAACTCATTCCTTTAAGGGCTTTAGTCCCATTCCTTTAGACGACTTACTAACTAACTCTCTCGCTTAAGCCTTTCGTAGCGGATCCGCGATGTTATCTATTGACTTTACGTAGTCAATCGTGATAACTCTAGTTGAGAGTAGTTGTCGCACCAATCAACGCCTATGATGGATATGTCTTGACTTACCGCTTTACATTGTGATATGAGCTCACAATTTCCAATTGACTATCACACTTTATATAGATGGTCGTTACGGTTTACGCCATCTTGGTATGTCCTCTACGAATTAACGCAGATATCCAAGATATTCTATAAATTTATCTCAAATGATAAATTCAAATTCCACCATAGATTTAGCTATAAAAGTCTGCTTGAAATACTTTCAAGATTTCCAAGACACGCCTTCCCACGTAGAGTCAATACATCCGCCTAGTGGATCTAGATTCTTTATGTAAGAATCCATATTTGCATTACTCTATCATTAGATAGCGTTGGATATCTTCCAAAATGCAATATCGTAAGTATCATAGTACTTGTGTAATACTATTCAAATGGTCATCACTTGAATTAATGGTATATTTACTTAACTTGATTTTAACTTCTAAATCAAGTCTTACACACGCCATTAGACACATAAGACGCCCAATATTCTCTCGAGTATTCAAAATAGGCAACACCTCTACCTCTATTATAAATAGATTTAAAAGATGTCATTGGAGTTCTAGCTAGGCCGAATCCCCACATTGAACCTCTCAAGAATATTGTCCTTATAGTGTTTTTGACTTCAAAACAAATCCATTTGGTTTCATATGATCTTAGTTCCAAGAACCATATCGAGCAGCCAATGTAGTTCATGTCAAATCTTGACTCCAACATTTCATTAGTGGATTTGATCATCTTGTTATCACTTTCAGTGATAAGTATACCATCTATGTATAGACACATGATTACATATATACCAACAATTATTTCTTTCCACAAACATCCGTTATTTTTAAAACCACGTTCTGACATGACGTGAAAAAAAATTGATGTCATTGTTTGGGAGTTTGCTTTAAGCCATATAATGACTTAACAAGCCTACAAACTTTGTTCTCTTGTCCAGAGCCATGAAACCCCGGGTTGGTTCATGTAGATTTCTTCTTCTAAATCTCCGCTTAGAAATGCCGCTTTCACATCCATTTGGTGAACTTCCAAATTTCTTAAAGCGGCAATAGCAAGTATCATCCTAATCGAGGTTATTCGCGTAAATGTTTAATATGTATCAAAGTAATCAAGACCTTCTCGTTGTCTAAACTTTGATTACTAATCTTGCTTTATACTTGTCAATGGTGCCATCGGCTTTCATCTTCTTCTTGAAGATCCATTTATAGCCTAGTGGTTTACAACCGTGAGGTAAATCCACGAGCTCCCAAGTATGATTTTGTAAAATAGAATCTATTTCACTTTTAATGGCTTCTTTCCATCGAGGCCCTTTCGAGGAAGTAACCGCCTCGGTATGAAGTAGGTTCGTTCAACCATAAAAGAAACAAAATCGGGTCCAAACGATTTCTGTTCTTCGCCCTTTTGCTTCTTCTAGGTTCAACCTCTTCTTCCTCGCTTGATCTTGTCTCTCATCTTGAGATCATTATCAACTCCTTTGTTGTCTCTTATCACGAACAACATTATCATCTTGATGTCTCTCATCATGAAGGACTTCATCATTTAGTTGCCTCTCATCATGGACAACTTTACCACCAAGCCTAGATGAACATCCATTCTCCTCTAATAATCAAGGAAACACGGTTTCATACAATGAAAGTTTTCCTTGATTCGGTTATCGTATCTTTGTGTATATTCATCGCTTCCGAATCACATACAAAGAAATGATAAGCACCATCATATGAGCATATCCAAAATTATGCAAACCACGCTTTAGGTCCAATATTTTGAACCTTGGGTGTCAAGACAGATAGACACCCCCACATTCGTAAGTACTTATAGGATGGTTTTCTTCCCATCCATAGTTCATAAAACTATCTTCTTTTCCTTACAGGGATCTTATCTAAAAGATAAGTAGCCAATAAAACCGCTTTCCCCACATGCCATGGCTTAAACCATGACTTTAACAACATGGCATAACCATATCTTTAAGGCACGCTTCTTTCCTATCAACAATTATGTTGTGGTGTATAAGGAGCAATAAATTTATGTCTTATTCCATGTTTAGCACATACATGAACCAAGACACATATTTACCTCCAATATCACTGAACCGCCTTGTTTTCGATAATAAGTTGATTCTCAACTTATTTGTATAGATCAATCTTGTCTATATTCTTACTCAAGTAAGTAAAAGTCGCAATAATTTGTACTACCATCAACAATTACGATGATGTACCTAATTGCTACCTTTGTAGGTATCGATTCCAAATCACATAAAACTATGTGAATCAAGGGTTCGGTTAATTTTTTTGGTCAACCGAGTGAAAAGACAATCTTGTCAATTTGGCTTCAACATAAGTTTTACTTTTGTAATCCGTGTTCGCTTATTTAATTAAACAACGATTGAGTTAAAATTAACATGTCCGAGTTGGCCATGCTATACATTCAAAGGATCAAATAAGTTGAATTCATACTCATTTTTATTAAAACAAAAAATTCACTTAAACATTTAATGAAGGGCATAACCCGCATCGACCAAAATTTTATTCAATGTTAACTCAATTTTATTTGATTAAAATAAAATAAAGCCAAATTTATTAAGCAACCATCCGGATACAAGATTCCTACGAATCTCCGCACATACAACATGTTGGTTCACTTAAGCTCTTTTCCACATGTGAATTTCAACATCACATTTCTTTTCCTTGCTATTAGCGCTATAGAGTTGCCCATAGATTGCATCTCTCCATTTTTCGCTACTTTGAAAGAGTTAACCAAACTCTTATCATCATACTCATGACATGATGCCCAAGTGTTAATCCACCATTTTCTAATGTCGGATCCCGCCTTGGCAACAATTTTCATTTCATTCAAGCCATTTAACCCATAGTTATGGCACATAAAATCTGAATGTTTTAAAGCATCTACCGTACACATAACTCGAGTATCGGTCTCCCTTTCATCAAGTTCGAGCAGATTTTTAGATGTCACTCATGACATTCGAACATTCTGTTAATATTCCGTTATTAGTGTAACACTAAATTTGGAATAATTAACAACTTGCTATATCACAAAGTGTTTCTTAACAAACACGATAACATCAAATTTTGTTTAAAACACTACTGCTTTGTAAGATCCATTATACAAAACCGCTTTTAAACAAGTCTTTCGATTAAACAATTAAACAATATCGCATATTACATAATGTTTTGAAACAAAACAAATTTGTAATATGATTTTGTTAATCATCCTTAACAATATCTTAATAGATCTCGCATCACATGGTATAATTCTACAATGAAACTCGACAAGGTTTCAAAATAGATTTACTCTTTCAAAGAAACTCAACAAGGTTTCTATAGATCTACTTTCAAATGCATAAAGTGTCAAGAACTATATTTAGTTTATAATTAAACTCAACCCGGTTTAAATAAGCTAAACAAGTCAAAGAAACTTTTCCACAAAATATGATAACAATTTTCTATTATCGATTTTGTTTAAAACAAACTCATCTTGGTTTCAATAAACACGTTCTAGTAATCTAATAAAATAACAACTTGTATTTTATGAGATTTGTTTCAAAGAAACTCCACTTGGTTTCAATGAATCGATTTCATCATGATATTTAACCATGTTAGTAATTGGCGCACCAATTACATTCGCAAGATTCACTAGGTCACAAATTATGTTACCATCGCTAACTTGTGAATATATAAACACTAAAACAGCTTAAAAACTGTTAAAACAATATGGTATCTAATAAACTCGACATGGTTTATGTAAACTTGTACCATATATGATTCCGAGAAACACAAGCTTGGTTTCAATATCCGATTTAAACAATAACATATGCAATAAATCGTTTGAAAAGAAACTCATCATGGTTTCAATATAAACCGATTCAATAAACTGCTTTAAAAATCGCTTATAAATCATATACCAAATCGTTAATTAAAATTGCTTAGTTATAAACCGATTTTCAAAGAAACTCAATCTTGGTTTCAGCAGAAAAAGCTTTGTATAAAACTGTTAATTATATAAATCGATTTTAATAAAGTGTTTTAATTGCTATACGTAACTGCTTTTAAGACGTAGGGAAACGGTTACACTTTTATTAATAAAATCTAAATTACAATAAATAAAATTAACAAGAATAAATAATGTAAAATTAAATACAAACAGTAATGTAAGCAGATAAACGATAATTAAATAAAATAATAAAATAGTCAAAGACTTACTTGATCACCAATAGAGATCAACAAAGAAGCACTAAAAGCCGAGGCACGTGTTTGACACGCTTCCTTAAAACAGATTCGCCGTCTGCTTCCTGTGGTACAACAACCAAAACAAAGAAGTTGATCGTTGACTTAATAAAACCGCTCGAATTTCATCTTAAGAGATGCGATTCCATATGTTGGAAATCAATAATAACTATTGATTTGATGTGTGTAAACTTGTGGAATTAGGGCCTCTATTTATACACAATAGACTCCTCTGTTTACTCATCCCATCGATGTGGGATTGAAAATAAACTACTTTTCCTCTTTAGGCATGGCATCGAATGCCTAACTTTGAGACCCGATATCTCATTCACATCAACTCTATTTTGGACACATAAAGGCTTATCATAAGTTTCCTTACATTTCTCTTCGAGGAGAACGCGAACCTACAAACTATTACTCATATATGTGACATATACATATAGATAATTGTGTCCAAAGTTGGTCAAAAGTCACTTTTGCCAACCAATTTTCCAACAGGATCCGTCGGATACACCAATCTTGGAGCGATTACGAAGAAATGGTGCTCGAGATAGCGGTTTGGTTAACATGTCTGCAAGCTGATCTTGTGAACTTACATGGAGAACTCTTAGATGCCCAGCCGAGACTTGTTCTCGAACAAAGTGGTAGTCTAGTGCCACATGTTTCATACGTGAATGATAAACCGGGTTAGCACAAAGATATGTAGCACCTGTGTTGTCACAATATAGAGTTGGTGTTTGTGAAGTAGACATGCCAAGTTCTTGTAACAGGTGCTTAAGCCAAATTAATTCAGCCGATGCGTTAGCGATGGCCTTGTATTCAGCCTCAGTTGATGAACGAGAGACTGACTTTTGTCTGGTAGACTTCCAAGATATAACATTGTTGCCAAGATATAACAAGTAAGCAGTAGTGGATCGTCCAGCGTCATGAACACCACCCCAATCCGAATCTGAGAAGGCCGAGAGTGTGAGGGAGGAATGGCGATGGAGAAAGAGGCCATGATGTATAGTACCTTTAAGATATCGAAGGACCCGTTTGAGGGCTTGCCAATGGGCTTGGCGAGGAGTATGCATGAATTGAGATAGTTTGTTGATAGCGAATGAGATGTCAGGTCTTGTGAAGGCTAGATATTGGAGAGATCCAACGAGTCGACGATATGGTGTGGCATCGACCAGAGGTGTAGGGTCATTGAGGGACAAAGGTGCAGAGGTGCTAAGGGGCGTATGAACATCCTTAGCACCGTCCATGTGAAATTGAGTAAGAACATCTTGGATATGTCGATGTTGAGAGAGAAAAAGACCTGTTGAAGTTGGAATGACTTCAACACCAAGGAAGTGGTGAAGCATGCCAAGATCCTTGATCGAGAATTTGGTACTTAAGGCATGGATAAATTGATCAAGGAAGTGTTGGTTGTTACCGGTAAGAACAATATCATCAACATAGACCATGAAGTAGCAGGTTACCGCACGATGTTGATAAATAAATAGTGAGGCATCAGCTAAGGATTTTTTAAAGCCAAACTGAAGAAGAAAATTGGTAAGCTCAATATACCAAGCACGCGGAGCTTGTTTGAGGCCATATAAAGATTTTTTGAGCTTGCAAACATGATTTGGAAACTGAGGGTTGACGTAACCAGGTGGTTGGGTCATAAATACATCTTCATGGAGAGTACCATGAAGGAACGCATTATTAACATCAAGTTGCCGAAGCGGCCAATTTTTAGATAGAGCAATAGAGAGGATAGTGCGGATTGTGATAGGTTTCGTGACAGGGCTAAAGGTCTCAAAGTAGTCCGTGCCATATTTTTGAAGATAACCCTTAGCCACAAGTCGGGCTTTAAATTTAGCAATGGATCCATCGGGGTTTCTTTTGATACGAAATACCCATTTGCAACCGATAGGTGTTTGAGAAGGAGGTGGTATAAGTTCCCATGTGTGGTTTTGAATAAGAGCATTAAACTCTAAGTCCATGGCGTGACGCCATTTCGGATCCTTTAAGGCTTGGTTATGGGTTGACGGTTCAAGAGAGGGTGGTAATGGATGAAGAGTGGTGATGTTAACGAACTTGTTATTGAAGTACTTGGGGTTTGGTTTGCGTGTTCGCGGCTGTGGTAAGACAGTTGGAGTTGGAATATGTGATAAAATAGTGGGTGAGGATGGGGAGGTAGATGGAGTTGAGTGATCAGAATGGGGAAAAGGTGTTTGGGATTGAGTGGATGTTGGCGACGAGGGGGATTGGGATGAGGAGGTAGATGGAGTTGAAGAGGATTCATTATTGGGTGATGGTGTAGAAACAGATGGTAATGGAGATAAATTAAGGTGCAGGGGTTGAGTTGAGGATTGCGTGGAAGCATGTGCATGAGATGGGATTGAGGTTATAGTATCATGTGAAGATACAGATGGTTTGGTATTGGGAGGTTGAAGAAAATTAAGGGCCGTAGGTAGAGGAGATACAGTCAGTTGCGAACGGAAAAATGTGTTGTACAAAGTCAACATGGCGAGAATGATATAACCGGTGAGTGACCGGGTCATAGCATTTATAGGCGGACTTGGAGATGGAGTAGCCGAGGAAGATGCACTTGATGGAACGAGGATGAAGCTTAGAAGAAGAATAGGGACGCAGCCAGGGGAAACAAAGGCAACCAAATGGTTTGAGTTTTAGGTAAGGCGGTGGGGTTTTGTACAATATGTCAAATGGAGATTTGAGATCAAGAATCGGAGTGGGTAGACGATTGATAAGGTAAACTGCGGTTTGGAAAGCGTGGGACCAAAAGGAAAGAGGTAAACGGGCATGGTGCAGGAGAGATAAGCCAGTTTCGACAATATGTCGATGACGACGTTCGGCCACGCCATTTTGTTCCGGTGTGTGCGGAGGTGTGGTGAAGTGAGATATTCCATTTTGTTTTAGATATGGAATGAGACCAATGAATTCGCCTCCATTGTCAGTAAATAAGGAGATAAGAGGTGTTTGAAAAAACTTTTCAACCAAGAGTTTAAATTGTGGAAACAAAGTAGCAACGTCGGATTTACGTTTCATGGGATAAAGCCAAGTATATTTTGAGTAATAATCAACGAAAATGATGTAGTAGTTATAACCATCATTTGAAGTTTGAACCGGCCCCCAAACATCCGAATACACGAGCTCTAATGGTTTGGTAGCTTTAAACGAATTTGCACCAAAAGGTAATTTATGACTTTTATTGATTGAACAAGCATCACAATGAAAAGAAATGTTCGACATATTTTTTGAATCAAGTCCTAGGTTCTTAAGAAGATGTTTTAGAACTTTGATGGATGGATGTCCAAGTTTGTGATGCCATGATAGAAGCGACTTGGTTGATGTAGTGGTAGAGTTTATTTGTGGAAGACAACGAAGGGACTGAATAGCAGCATAATAGATGTCGTCAATGTTCTCTCCCCGCATAAGATGCGCCCCCGTGTGAAGATCCTTAACCACAAAATGAAAAGGAAAAAATTCAACGGAAACTTTGTTAGTTTTGCAAAGTTTAGCAACAGAGATAAGATTTTTACGTATTTGAGGAACAAACAGAATATTATTGAGATTTAATGGACGAGAGGAAGTAGGTAATGTGGAATGGCCAGTATGAGTGACAGAGAGACGTTTACCATTTCCTAACACAATTTCGTCAGGCCCGCCATATTCGGATAGGGTGTGCAACGCCGAGCGTTCCGAGGCAGTGTGGTGAGAAGCACCAGAGTCAAACATCCAAGGTTGTGCCGATGTGGTGTTAATCATGGGAGTTGTCGATGATGGCATCGATATAGTGATATTATTTTCTTTGAGAAAACGAGCAAGCTTCCTGCATTCTTTAGTGTCATGACCATGTATTTTGCAATACTGACAAAAGGAGGAGTTTCGATTACCACGAGGGGAATAATGATTCCCACTTTGTTGTCCTGGAGACTGATATGATTTTGAGCCTTGATGCGAGAAGCGGTTTGTGCCACGAGTGTCTTGGTTGAATCTGGAGTTGGACCTAGACGAGCTTCTTTGAGTGTTGTTAACAGTAGCAATTTCCGGGGCTGTTTTGGTGTCTTGAAGGGAACGCTCATGATCTACCAATTTGTCAAAGAGATCCGGAAAGGTGATGGAAGTGTCCCGAGTCTTCAATGCAGCCGAGATAGAAGCAAAGTCATCACCAAGTTGTCCCAAGATGTGAACAGTGAGGTCTTCATCGTCGACTGGGCTTTGGGCTAATGCGAGATCATCAGCAATAGTCTTCATTTCATGAAGGAATTCAGCCACTGAGCGAGAACCTTTGGGATTGTTAGCCAGTCGTGACTTCAAGGAGATGATTCGAGACCGAGAGTGACTCGCAAAACTGGCAGACAAGCGACTAAAGGCTTGGTATGATGTGTCAGCAGAGGAGACGATATGTTGGATTGTGTCGGAACAACTTCCAAGTAGAGCACCAAGAAGTATTTGATCTTGACGGAGCCATAAAGTGTACGCCGGATTTGGTTTTGTGGTGTCTTTATCAGGAAGGGTTTTTGGTGGTTCGGTTTGATTTCCAGTAACATAGTTGTCTAGGCCAAGGCCAATTAGTGTAGCCATAACCTGTTTCCTCCAAGAAGGGTAGTTGTTTGGTGTAAGTTTGATTGGGAAGTGCATATGAGCAGTCACTTCAACAATGGGGTTGGACATAGTGATTGGATTGAGAAAGAAAAAGAAAAATAAAAAACGAAGAATTGCTCAGAGGAGCTTTGTGGCTCTTGATACCATGTAAAGTATTGAATATTGTATTGAAAAGTTGATTAGAGTACAATGATATGCATGTCTTATATAGGCTAGAATACAAAGATATGCATGCCTTATGTAGGCCATGTGCAATAAAGAGGGTGAGTAATTACAGCCGAAATATTAACGTTCCTATCTTGAATATATGTGAACATAATCCTATGCTAAGATTGTGTTGATTGATTCACTGTAGTTGATTGATGCACTGTAGTTGATTGATCCAATGTAGTGTCTCTAATATCTAGCAAAGATCATTTATTATTTCTGCTTTTACTTTTTGACGGACAAGCAAAAAATAATTCTCTCGTCATTGAAATAGGTGTCCTCGGAATATTAATATTAAAGGTAAAATCATCACATTTTACGGTTTATCTCAAATATTTTTTACTTGAAAAGTATTATTATAGGTTTTATAATGTGTGCTCTAGATCTTTGTCGTTGATATTTTTGTAGTTGATACTTGAAAAGTATTGTATTATAGGTTTTTGTTGAGTGTAAACCGAGTGAGTCAGTCTGTAAAAAAGGTCAAAAATCATAATTTTAATCAGGAAAAGGATACTTATATTATTACGGGCTGTTTATTTTCTTGGTAAGTCTTTTGGTAGCAACATCCTTCCCACAAAATTTTAGTGTTTGTTTACTAATTTTTTTGCAAATAGCATGTTTTAATGTAAAAGGGTGTAAAAGAATATATAAGCTGTATAATGTGTTTATATGCCATTGTTGAATTTGTTATTGATTTGTTTATTCTAGGTTATTACTAGTTTACATTGTACAGAGTTAGGTAGGTTAGTAAACAGATTGTCTAGTTAGTGATTGCTTGAAATTAGTTAATTAGTTAACAGTTTTAGTTTCAAATAGGCTTTGAAATTCATTATTGATACAAATGTTGTTGTTTTATGCTATTATTATTATTATTATTATTATTATTATTATTGTTATTATCTATAATATAACACAACCATAATTGTTGATTTTCAGCCCCTCTATCGCAAACTACTCAAGAGGCCAATGATCTCATGGTGCATGGATGAGTGCCCGGAAGGTAACTAATCATCAAAATTAATACACTATATATATATATATATATATATATATATATATATATATATATATATATATATATATATATATATATATATATATATATATATATATATACTTTACATATATCTTTCATTATTTCATTGTGTACGAAAGTGGTTTGTTGATCGACGAGGCGACTTGAAGAGACCCCGCCGTCGACATACCACCGCAGATGATGATGAAGAGGTATTATATGTCATTCATACATATTATTGATAATTGAGTTAATTGCATTTTTGGTCTCTGTGGTTTGGCCAAATTGCAGATTTGGTCCCCAAAACTTTAAAAGTGCACCAGAGGTCCCCATTTTCAAGTTTCCGTTGCAAATTTGGTCCCTGGCCAAACTTAAATGACTAAAATACCCTTGTCTTCTTCCCCTTTAATTTTCTCGATTATTTTTCTTTTATTTATTCATCCAATAACAACAAGAACATATACAAGAACCCATATAATATCAAACACAAATTCATATCCCAAAACTACAACCTCGTGTCTACAATATCAAACACAAATTCATCAACATAATTGACGTAATCGGTTTTAAAAGAAGTATACCACGAAGATTAGCTTTTCAACAATCAATAAAAACTTTTATTGTCGATCGGTATAAACATTAAACCATTACTGATTCACTCTTAAAACCAACTCAATAATCCATGACCAAAAATCACAAAACTGATTTCCTAATTTCTGAAAACATTAAACCATTACTCATTCACTTTTACTACAAAGGGGACAAGTTTCGATTGGATGAAAGACTCCACACGAGCAATCACGATCCGCCACTTCCTGGAACAATTTGATGTTGAACTCGACCTTATGACCCTCGAATTTCAAAACCCCCAACTCAATTTCTGAAAACCCTAACTTTTGAAACCCTAATTTTCGATAATGCTTGAGGTGTAAATTAAGACATTCTTGCCTTCAATTGGCTTTTATAGGAGTTAAATAGGGATGTTCTTGACAACCTTTTGGCCATGGGGGTTTGATAATTCCCTTCTTGAGCAAGATCACTTTCATTCTTCAATCTCTAAGCATGTATCACGCGTTTTGTTGACCAAATGATGGTGAACCATGAGTACTTGTGATGTTGAGGTTATTAGATGCTAGGTCAAAAGGGCAGAGTCGTGAGGCGTTGGGGATGGTGGAGGAAAACAAAAGAAAACAACCCTATGACCATTTTGGTTCTTCCTTGGGAAGCCATGGAAGATAGTGGAGATGGATTATTATCAAAAAGAGAATAGTTACCTGGGAAAATGGTGATCTTGGGGAAGCAGAAAAAGAAGAGCGTGAAAGGGAGAGATGGGGAAGAGGGTAGGAGGGATTTTACTTTTAATGTATTATTGGATGAATAAATAGAAGAAGACAAGGGTATTTTAGTCATTTAAGTTTGGCCAGGGACCAAATTTGCAACGGAAACTTGAAAATGAGGACCTCTGGTGCACTTTCAAAGTTTTGGGGACCAAATCTGCAATTTGGCCAAACCACAGGGACCAAAAATGCAATTAACTCTTGATAATTATTTGTATTTGAACCGCCTTTTCAACATTTTCATTAAAATAACCATGCAACTACAACCCTTAGCATCAAAAAATGTATTCGATTTAGTTAACGGGGATGACATGGTAGGAACAACAACATTAGGTGGAGATAAATAGTAAGGGATATAAGTAGCTTCCACTTAATCTTGAACCAAAGAAATAAGCTCCTCATGTGATGTAACCTCACCAAAATAGCTTAGCTTACACGGCGGGTTTAGTCATTTGCGAGCTCAACATAGCGATGTTAGCTCCAAGGATTCAGACTAATTAACTCTACCCATTTGTTGTTCTTTTTACAGTTACTACCCTTTAGTTATCACCGCGTCGAAGGGAAATTAAGCATCTGACCCGCAAAGAAAAACATGTATAACTATTTATATACTACATCATTTACTTGTTTAGATTAAACTATAACTGCTATGATTTTGGATTGTGGTGAGATGTGATTTGCTACGACTTTAGTGTAATTTATCACAAGTTTGATAATAAGGAGTATGATTTGTTTATTCTAGATTATTAGTTTACATTATTGGTAGTTAAGTTAGTTAGTAAACAGATTGTCAAGTTAGTGATTGCTTGAAATTAGATAGTTAACAGTTTTAGTTTCAAATAGGCTTTGAAATTCATTATTGACCTTCTAAACTGGTTAAATACGTGGTATCTACCTCATACGTAGGCTGATAAATGATGTTTTATGCTTTTATGTATAATATAACACAGCCATACCCTTCTAATTATTAATTGGTGATTTTCAGCCACTGTATGATTTATTTTCAGTTAACTTTTGCTTGTTTTCATCTCTAATCACAAGTTTTCTTTGATTTCAGGAACATTCCGCGTGTATCTACGTGTGAAACCACCCATGGCGGGTGAAACTGTGATCAAGTTTGATCTTGAAAATGATCCCTGCTCACTCCCATCATCACAAAAGATCTCAAAATTTAAGAAGTTGAATCTTTTTATTTATTTATTTATTTAAACTCAGAAACTCAGGTGTACAGTCAACGATGACTTTAACTTCAGTCTTTATAATTTACCGTTGTCGATTATGACTGTTTTTAGTTGAATTCTATATTTTATAAGTGTAATAGTCTCTTAAAGACCCTTTTTGTTTAATAATGGACTCATCTTTATAAATTTGAATCTTTATGTAATAGAGCATAGAAAATATAAGTAAAATACAGAAGATGTGTATATAATACCAACAAGTGTAATAGTCTCTTTAACCTGAAAACAAAAGGAAAATGTAAAATTATGACTTTCGAGGTCAAATTCATTGCTTACAATTCGAAGTAGATATATGAAGCATCTGTTATACAGAGTAAAAGTTAAATTTTGTATGTTTGACTTGAAAAAGTCAAAGTTGGAACAAGGAGCATACACTAATAAGAGAGTAAAAGTTAAATTTTGTATGTGTTGACTTGAAAAAGTCAAAGTTGGCACAAGGAGCATACACCGGATGGATAACAAGGAAACAGAATATGTTGACCGAGATACACATTGTATCTTAGAAAGCATAGCACCTTTGATGTCATATTGACTCAGCAGTGGCTCTGCTCTCACCGCTAATATCTGGAAAGAAATGAAGCCTGCTGAATGAGGAAAACATTTTCACAGATGACCCACAAAATTAAATTAGTTACTTGATTATCGCCAAAGCATAGATCTTATATGCAAGCACTAGTCAATGTCCCCAAAACTTTTTCAGATGCAGAAAGATTCCTCACAGACAAATTTCGCCCACTGCCACACGCCTATAGCTACACATTCAAATTTGCTTTAGCCATAAGTGACAGTTGCCAATTATGTCAAAAGATACTTATATAAATAGTTTACTAGGCACAAGAATCCTTACCAAGCGCTTTTCACTAACATCAAGAACTTAGAGCAATGCAACTAATATATGAAAAGATCAAATATTAATTTCCAGTAGGACTATACAAGAATCTATAAAAGATAGAATACTCAAATGATATAACAAAACTGAAATATTTTAGTATTACAGTCCCAAGCTACGAGCTTATGTTGAAACAAATATTTTAAGGTACGGACCATGACTGATAAAGAGACGGTATATTTCGCTAGTTAACATATTCCATATTCAAATGCACATTTTTTCTGTTTCCTCAAGTCCCAAAGAGGCTTTACCAACAATGTAAAAACATTCAACATCACAACCCCTAAACAGTGATAGTCACACCAATGGTTCGGAACCTATCAAGTCTTTAGAGAAAGTATTCTAAGGTACGGTACTAGAGCAAATAGGTTTGTAAATTATAGTTTTACGTTTATGTGACTAACTTGTGTTGAGGATTTGCCATGTCAAGCTGCGGCTTCAAATCACCACCTGCAAATATGAAGTGTGGTTACTAGAGCGAATAAAAAGTAAAAGAAAAATCTGTCAGAAGATGAATGTAATACATTCATTGAGCTGTAAACAATGATTCCAAAGATAAATGAATATGAACAGAATGGTAAGCCAGCTCAAGAGTCAACAGACAGGGGACTAAAAATTGTGTTTTTCAGATGATAAGTAAAGGCTTAATACATTCAAGGGTATTGTGAATCTATTGCCTTTTGACAACCCGTCCTGCTTTGCTTCCAACACATCCATCCTTTTCCATCCTCGAATTCGACCATCATCACCACAACTATATAAAAACATAAGTCAACAAAATTACAGTGTCAATCAACATAAACAATTTACAAAAAGTATATGAGAAGACCATTATAATAAGCCAACTAGTAGTAAAATTTGTAGCATACATCAATTTTATTGTTTCAAATGAGGGAAGGAGACTCGTTTCGAGCTAATTAACTTCCATTTTGCATTAAATTGATGTAGCTTTCCCTCGATGTGTGTCTGTCACGTTTTTAGGTGAAACGGTGAAAATAGATAACTCCAGACCATATATATGGACATACATACTGCCAAAATAAAGTGAATGTACATGACCCAAACACTATATTTTGCAGGTAACTATAAAACAGTAAACATACTATCAAAACTTATCTAAAAAAAAACTAAAACAAACTAATCAATACAACCAATATTCACCATATTCGCCAAGATTTAAGGATATCCGTAGCACCAGACTACATTTCCTTCACTATTCCAAACACTCCATATTCAATCTTGTGCAGTTACCCCTCACACAAGAAGAAAATGGAAGCAGGAACATGAAGGCATCATCCAATACTCAAGATCACTTAAAGCTAGCTCCTCCAAGACCGGTTGCATTTCCATAGACTGGTTCTAAAACTTCTCATTACTGCAGCATCATCCTCACAGAAACAAGGAATTTAGAAACCAGACCAGGCATCACCATATCTATGAGCTCTTACCAAAAAACCACCTTAACTCTATGGATATCTCCAATGCCATGACTGCCTTTCCTTCACTAAGTTAGTCTACCATATAACCATTGTGCAGACACATCCTCGAACCAATGGCCATATAACAGATTTACTCAGGGAGGCATCATCAAAGACATCAAGATCACATAAAACTGAATAAAATTCATGCATCTGCACACTCCTCAAATCCCATTTAGTTCCAGGACCCGTCCAATTAGCAAACTAAACTAATTAAGCTTCTGCAGCAGGCTGGGTGACGCCATATTTGACCAACATCTTACTGAGAGCATCGGTGTGCAGACCTGGTACTTGACCTTCCTGAAGACGACAAGAAAACTTCGGCAAGTTCAAGTTTCTCTGAGGTAAGACTAGTACTGTCCATCGCCTTGCTAAGAACCTTAAGAGCCAATTGCACAGCCTCTTCTCTACTGATATCATCCTTGTAGTCCTGTTTTAGCATCGATTGAGCCGCTTGATTGTTTGCACCAATAGCAGCTGCCTTCCACCCACCATAGTTTCCACTTGGGTCACTCAAGTAAAGCTGGAATCCGTAGTTCTTATCCCATCCAGCGAATAAAAACGCCCCTGAAAGGACGGAGCCTACCACACTGTGTGTAGCCTTGTTTGGTATCACAGGGGGATTGGACCAGTTGTTCTACAGGCATTGGCTCTTGGTAAGAGAAAGTGTAGCGTTGTGCTTGGACACGTGCAATGTTGATGAGAATGTTGGCATCTGACATGATACCAGCTACAGCACATGCTACATGATCGTCTATTTTGTACATCTTCTCAGTTGAGGTTGATGTTTGGAGGAGCTTTGAAGTTACTTTCTTCTCACCAACCAAGACGACTCCATCTTTTGATAGGATTCCAATGGCAGATCCTGCATTTCCAATGGCTTCCATTGCATACTCGACCTGGTAGAGACGACCTTCTGGGGAAAAGATTGTTGTACGGCTGTCATAGCTTCTCGACATCTACAAAACAGTATCCCACAAAAATAGAATGTCTCAAACTTGAAATCACTTTAGCAATTGAAAAGCAGGAACAATGCAAATGAATTACAAATGGGAACTGATTAGCATGCAAATAATGAAAAGACTTGAGAATTTTGACCCATTTACACAACATGTCGATTAGGTTATGTTTTATCTCTAACAGGCCAAAACAAAGAAATAGTTTAACCGGATACAGCTCAAACTAAAAGTCTCCTAAAGGGAACTTTTAATGCATAAAACCTTCTATACCCTTTACTCACAAAACCTGATTACTACAGCAGTTGTATAACATTCCTAACTATATCGCTACTAATGTCTATAAACCTTTTGAAAAACTTCGGACAAAGTTGTCAGCCAGGATAACCTTTGACAGACCTACCATTTTGCCACCTCTAGTGAGCAAGGGACTAGTTCTTACTAACTTGGAGTTATAAAAGCCTACATGTTGAATTACTGACAATGATAAGGAATTCAAAAAAATAGCATAAAACACAAGTTCCACGCATCTTTCAATGTAACAATAATTCGTAATACGTAAAAATAAAAACAACCAAAAAATGGAAGATTTAAAAAGTTTCAAATGATTTTACAAAAGTAGGCTAAAACGTGCAATCAGCAATGTTCCTTCTCAAAAACCTTAATACTTGTTTAAGTTACAAAAAAATAGCAATCATAAAAGCGAATTTTATACATATTTGAAATTACAACATCCACACTACCTATTAACACAACCCTAACGATTCTCTGGGAATACAAAAGGCAAGATTTCATGCACAACTTGTGACAGGGTCCTAGTCATTTGACAAGCCTAGCTAGACATTCCCATGTCAAACATTGATCAGCTTAATATTGATAGCTCAAAGATACTAATGAATAAGGTTGATCAAACTGAAAATAAAAAAGTTGGAAATTACATCATCTCTAAGTTGTCTTTAAGCAGGGTCAATAAACCAATAGCAGCACACATAACCCACAATATAAGTACAAGAAATTACTAGCTAAGTTCTCACATTGTAACTGCAAGATAATAATAACTAACATAAAGTTTCTTGATTTTTATAAGAATAAGTTTGTGACTGTTAAGTGCTATCATGAACTTTCAAAGGCATGGACCGGATTTGATTTTTCTAGTAACTTTCTTGATTTTTCTATCTTTATGAGATTTAGTGGACCCTCAGAAAGAAGCCACGAAAATCATAACAAAATGAACCTGAATGATAATATCATGACATCCTGAATGCAATCTCCCTTAAACAAGAGCCAAAGACTGACATATCTACTATTAAGTGGCCTCCATGTTCCACCCCATGTATGAATCTGATGAAAGATTTTGTAAATTCATTAACAACCAAATACGAAGGGGTGGCAGAATGGGTGGCTCGAGCAATGGGTTCATGTTAATATGGGTCATTTTGTAGCAATGGTTGATATAAGCCCGATCGAAAGCATTCACGCACCCTGACAGTTTTTTCATGTGAACCGCTATATAAAGTATCCCCGGTTTGTAAAACGGTCAAGCTAGTGACTGCCTTTGAGTGTTCTTGGATAAGATGTAGAAGGCTGCAATTACCCGCCCAAACCTTCATCATTTCAGTTAAGGAAACGCTTTTCAAACATGGTTCTAAATAACCATTTTTTTGTACAGGCCAAAACTGGGTCGGGTCGACCATAAAGACTGGGTGACCCCATATGACCCGTTTCATTTTTATATATAAAGATATATTTAAAATTTTCCATTTTGGCCCTATAGAGATATAACATAGCTCAAATTGACCCAATTATAATCTAGAAAGAATGCAGGAGTTACCTTTATTGTACCAGCTGAATGGCTTGATGAGATCTTGTCTTTGATGCATACACTAGTCTGAAGCTGCTGATTTTTCTGCCTAAATTTGATACATATGGCTTTGCTTATCCCACAAATTTGTGGACATGGACGACTTGATGGTTATGTAATTCGTAGATTCGCTGGTCGAGGCAACGATACATCAAACCAACAAGATCCACGTGTGAAGAATGAAGACCTCATTAAACAAGTGAAGGAAGTTCGACGCATTCCAAAAACAAGCCAACCGTGAAAGTCATTTGAATGAGGCAACGGTCACATGAGTGAGGATGATGTCACTTCACTGGATGATCTTATCGGGGGTTGGCACGACAGACTGTGGCTCTCCATTGAAAGGCGTGGTAAGGAACCGGAGGAGGGCTAGAAAGTTTAAGAGTTTGAGACTTGGAAAGACAAGACTCGAGACGAGTCTTTTTCAAGAGGAGGAGAATGATGGAGGCATGTTCGAGCTCCAGCTCCTCCGCTTAGCCGCCGCTTCTTGGTCAACACGAAGTCAAGCCGCTTAGTTCGAGAAGATGGACGGGTAAAGATGACAATTTATAATTGTCATAATCCATCTTTTAATATTATGCATTATGTTATTTTATATAAAGATTTGTTTAGATTATTAAGGGTTATAAGTTATGATTTGTTTCTTATTATTAGTTTTAGAAGAGATTTTGGCTTTCTTTCCAAGACTCTATTAGAGTATAAGTAATTGCAACATGTTTATGTTTGAGGACAATTATGGATTATTGAATAAGAAAAGAGTGTTTCTCTTGAAGTCCCGTTTAGGCACCTTTGAGGTTTATTGAAATTCCTTTGTTATTGTTCTTGTGTGGTTTCTTGCATTTACAACGGTTCCGCCATCATTTGGTATCAAGAGCCTAGGTTCGGGGGAGAAGAAATCACAGAACTTTGAGAAGCCAATCAGAGAGAAACGAGATGTTTGTTTCAGTTCGTCATATCTTGCGCAGCTGCGGGAGAATTGACATCACAGATTCCTTAACCGTTAGATCGTTTTGATTTTTGGACACGGGGTACAAAAGTCACAAATCTAAAATCTCACCGTTCGGATCTGCCATTTGAGGTTTCTACAAGACGATACACTAGTCTGAAGCTCCTGATTTTTCTGCCTAAATTTGATACATATGGCTTTGCTTATCCCACAAATTTGTGGACAAGGACGACTTGATGGTTATGTAATTCAGAGATTCGCGGTCGAGGCAACGATACATCAAACCAACAAGATCCAAGTATTGTGAAGAATGAAGACCTCATTAAACAAGTGAAGGAAGTTCGGGCCTTAATCCAAAACAAGCCAACCGTAAAGTCATTGAATGAGGCAACGGTCACATGAGTGAGGATGATGTCACTTCACCGGATGATCTTAGCGAAGGGTTGGCATGACGTAACGTGGCTCTCCATTGAAAGGCCGTGGTAAGGAACCGGAGGAGGTTAGAAAGTTTAAGAGTTTGAGACTTGGAAAGACAAGACTCGAGGACGAGTCTTTTTTCAAGAGAGGAGAATGATGGAGGGCATGTTCGAGCTCCGGCTCCTGCGGCTTAGCCCGGTTCTTGATCAACACGGAAGTCAAGCCGCTTAGTTCGAGAAGATGGATTGGTAAAGATGACAATTTATAATTGTCATAATCTATCTTTAATATTATGCACTATGTTATTTTTATATAAAGATTTGTTTAGATTATTAAGGGTTATAAGTTATGATTTGTTTCCTTATTATTAGTTTTAGAAGAGATTTTGGCTTTCTTTCCAAGACTCTATTAGAGTATAAGTAATTGCAATATGTTTATGTTTGAGGACAATTATGGATTATTGAATAAGAAAAGAGTGTTTCTCTTGAAGTCCCGTTTGGGCACCCTTTGAGGGTTTATTGAAATTCCTTTGTTATTGTTCTTGTGTG
The DNA here is from genome assembly GCA_022545495.1 of Chrysanthemum lavandulifolium. Taxonomy (NCBI): domain Eukaryota; kingdom Viridiplantae; phylum Streptophyta; class Magnoliopsida; order Asterales; family Asteraceae; genus Chrysanthemum; species Chrysanthemum lavandulifolium. The sequence goes on along the minus strand of CM040243.1, from coordinate 2,970,974 downwards.
GTTTCTTGCATTTACAACGGTTCCACCATCATTTGGTATCAAGAGCCTAGGTTCGGGGGAGAAGAAATCACATAACTTTGAGAAGCCAATCAGAGAGAAACGAGATGTTTGTTTCGATTCGTCATATCCCTGGCATGTGGAGAATTGACATCACAGATTCCTTAACCGTTAGATCGTTTTGATTTTTGGACACGGGTACAAAAGTCACAAATCTAAAATCTTACCGCTCGGATCGCCATTTGAGGCTTCTACAAGACGATACACTAGTCTGAAGCTGATTTTTTACGCCTAAATTTGATACATATGGCTTTGCTTATCCCACAAATTTGTGGACATGGACGACTTGATGGTTATGTAATTCGTAGATTCACGGTCGAGGCAACGATACATCAAACCAACAAGATCCACGTATTGTGAAGAATGAAGACCTCATTAAACAAGTGAAGGAAGTTCAGACGCATTCCAAAAACAAGCCAACCGTAAAGTCGCTGAATGAGGCAACGGTCACATGAGTGAGGATGATGTCACTTCACCTGGATGATCTTATCGAAGGGGTTGGCACGACGGAACGTGGCTCTCCATTGAAAGGCCGTGGTAAGGAACCGGAGGAGGGTTAGAAAGTTTAAGAGTTTGAGACTTGGAAAGACAAGACTCGAGGACGAGTCTTTTTTTCAAGAGGAGGAGAATGATGGAGGGCATGTTCGAGCTCCAGCTCCTCTGGCTTAGCCGTCAGTTCTTCGGTCAACACGGAAGTCAAGCCAGTTAGTTCGAGAAGATGGACGGGTAAAGATGACAATTTATAATTGTCATAATCTATCTTTTAATATTATGCACTATGTTATTTTTATATAAAGATTTGTTTAGATTATTAAGGGTTATAAGTTATGATTTGTTTCCTTATTATTAGTTTTAGAAGAGATTTTGGCTTTCTTTCCAAGACTCTATTAGAGTATAAGTAATTGCAATATGTTTATGTTTGAGGACAATTATGGATTATTGAATAAGAAAAGAGTGTTTCTCTTGAAGTCCCGTTTGGGCACCCTTTGAGGTTTATTGAAATTCCTTTGTTATTGTTCTTGTGTGGTTTCTTACATTTACAATGGTTCCGCCATCATTTGGTATCAAGAGCCTAGGTTCGGGGAGAAGAAATCACGAACTTTGAGAAGCCAATCGAGAGAAACGAGATGTTTGTTTGATTCGTCATATCCTGCAGCATGGAGAATTGACATCACATATTCCTTAACCGTTAGATCGTTTTGATTTTTGGACACGGGTACAAAAGTCACAAATCTAAAATCTTACCGTTCGGATCTGCCATTTGAGGTTTCTACAAGACGATACACTAGTCTGAAGCTGCTGATTTTTCTGCCTAAATTTGATACATATGGCTTTGCTTATCCCACAAATTTGTGGACATGGACGACTTGATGGTTATGTAATTCGTAGATTCGCCGGTCGAGGCAACGATACATCAAACCAACAAGATCCACGTATTGTGAAGAATGAAGACCTCATTAAACAAGTGAAGGAAGTTCAGACGCATTCCAAAAACAAGCCAACCGTAAAGTCGCTGAATGAGGCAACGGTCACATGAGTGAGGATGATGTCACTTCACCTGGATGATCTTATCGAAGGGGTTGGCACGACGGACTGTGGCTCTCCATTGAAAGGCTGTGGTAAGGAACCAGAGGAGGGCTAGAAAGTTTAAGAGTTTGAGACTTGGAAAGACAAGACTCGAGGACGAGTCTTTTTTTCAAGAGGAGGAGAATGATGGAGGGCATGTTCGAGCTCCAGCTCCTCTGGCTTAGCCGTCAGTTCTTCGGTCAACACGGAAGTCAAGCTAGTTAGTTCGAGAAGATGGACGGTAAAGATGACAATTTATAATTGTCATAATCTATCTTTAATATTATGCATTATGTTATTTTATATAAAGATTTGTTTAGATTATTAAGGGTTATAAGTTATGATTTGTTTCCTTATTATTAGTTTTAGAAGAGATTTTGGCTTTCTTTCCAAGACTATTAGAGTATAAGTAATTGCAATATGTTTATGTTTGAGGACAATTATGGATTATTGAATAAGAAAAGAGTGTTTCTCTTGAAGTCCCGTTTGGGCACCCTTTGAGGGTTTATTGAAATTCCTTTGTTATTGTTCTTGTGTGGTTTCTTGCATTTACAACGGTTCCGCCATCATTTGGTATCAAGAGCCTAGGTTCAGGGGAGAAGAAATCACAGAACTTTGAGAAGCCAATCGAGAGAAAGCGAGATGTTTGTTTCGATTCGTCATATCTGCATTGTGGGAGAATTGACATCACAGATTCCTTAACCGTTAGATCGTTTTGATTTTTGGACACGGGGTACAAAAGTCACAAATCTAAAATCTTACCGTTCGGATCTGCCATTTGAGGTTTCTACAAGACGATACACTAGTCTGAAGCTCCTGATTTTTCTGCCTAAATTTGATACATATGGCTTTGCTTATCCCACAAATTTGTGGACAAGGACGACTTGATGGTTATGTAATTCGTAGATTCGCCGGTCGAGGCAACGATACATCAAACCAACAAGATCCAAGTATTGTGAAGAATGAAGACCTCATTAAACAAGTGAAGGAAGTTCAGACGCAATCCAAAAACAAGCCAACCGTAAAGTCGCTGAATGAGGCAACGGTCACATGAGTGAGGATGATGTCACTTCACCTGGATGATCTTAGCGAAGGGGTTGGCATGACGTAACGTGGCTCTCCATTGAAAGGCCGTGGTAAGGAACCGGAGGAGGGTTAGAAAGTTTAAGAGTTTGAGACTTGGAAAGACAAGACTCGAGGACGAGTCTTTTTTTCAAGAGGAGGAGAATGATGGAGGGCATGTTCGAGCTCCAGCTCCTCTGGCTTAGCCGTCAGTTCTTCAGTCAACACGGAAGTCAAGCCAGTTAGTTCGAGAAGATGGACGGGTAAAGATGACAATTTATAATTGTCATAATCTATCTTTTAATATTATGCACTATGTTATTTTTATATAAAGATTTGTTTAGATTATTAAGGGTTATAAGTTATGATTTGTTTCCTTATTATTAGTTTTAGAAGAGATTTTGGCTTTCTTTCCAAGACTCTATTAGAGTATAAGTAATTGCAATATGTTTATGTTTGAGGACAATTATGGATTATTGAATAAGAAAAGAGTGTTTCTCTGAAGTCCGTTTGGGCACCCTTTGAGGGTTTATTGAAATTCCTTTGTTATTGTTCTTGTGTGGTTTCTTGCATTTACAACGGTTCCACCATCATTTGGTATCAAGAGCCTAGGTTCGGGAGAAGAAATCACATAACTTTGAGAAGCCAATCGAGAGAAAGCGAGATGTTTGTTTCGAGTTCGTCATATCGCAGCATGCTGGGAGAATTGACATCACAGATTCCTTAACCGTTAGATCGTTTTGATTTTTGGACACGGGTACAAAAGTCACAAATCTAAAATCTTACCGCTCGGATCGCCATTTGAGGCTTCTACAAGACGATACACTAGTCTGAAGTCGCTGATTTTACGCCTAAATTTGATACATATGGCTTTGCTTATCCCACAAATTTGTGGACATGGACGACTTGATGGTTATGTAATTCGTAGATTCATTTGGTCGAGGCAACGATACATCAAACCAACAAGATCCACGTATTGTGAAGAATGAAGACCTCATTAAACAAGTGAAGGAAGTTCGACGCATTCCAAAACAAGCCAACCAGTAAAGTCGTTGAATGAGGCAACGGTCGCATGAGTGAGGATGATGTCACTTCACCGGATGATCTTATCGAGGGGGTTGTACGACGGAACGTGGCTCTCCATTGAAAGGCCGTGGTAAGGAACCGGAGGAGGGTTAGAAAGTTTAAGAGTTTGAGACTTGGAAAGACAAGACTCGAGGACGAGTCTTTTTTCAGAGGAGGAGAATGATGGAGGCATGTTCGAGCTCCAGCTCCTGCAGCTTAGCCGTCGGTTCTTGATCAACACGGAAGTCAAGCCAGTTAGTTCGAGAAGATGGACGGGTAAAGATGACAATTTATAATTGTCATAATCTATCTTTTAATATTATGCACTATGTTATTTTTATATAAAGATTTGTTTAGATTATTAAGGGTTATAAGTTATGATTTGTTTCCTTATTATTAGTTTTAGAAGAGATTTTGGCTTTCTTTCCAAGACTCTATTAGAGTATAAGTAATTGCAATATGTTTATGTTTGAGGACAATTATGGATTATTGAATAAGAAAAGAGTGTTTCTCTTGAAGTCCCGTTTGGGCACCCTTTGAGGGTTTATTGAAATTCCTTTGTTATTGTTCTTGTGTGGTTTCTTACATTTACAATGGTTCCGCCATCATTTGGTATCAAGAGCCTAGGTTCGGGGGAGAAGAAATCACAGAACTTTGAGAAGCCAATCAGAGAGAAACGAGATGTTTGTTTCAGTTCGTCATATCCTGCGCAGCTGCGGGAGAATTGACATCACATATTCCTTAACCGTTAGATCGTTTTGATTTTTGGACACGGGGTACAAAAGTCACAAATCTAAAATCTTACCGTTCGGATCTGCCATTTGAGGTTTCTACAAGACGATACACTAGTCTGAAGCTGCTGATTTTTCTGCCTAAATTTGATACATATGGCTTTGCTTATCCCACAAATTTGTGGACATGGACGACTTGATGGTTATGTAATTCGTAGATTCGCCGGTCGAGGCAACGATACATCAAACCAACAAGATCCACGATGAAGAATGAAGACCTCATTAAACAAGTGAAGGAAGTTCGACGCATTCCAAAAACAAGCCAACCGTAAAGTCATTGAATGAGGCAACGGTCATATGAGTGAGGATGATGTCACTTCACGGATGATCTTATCGAAGGGGTTGGCACGACGGGCGTGGCTCTCCATTGAAAGGCCGTGGTAAGGAACCGGAGGAGGGTTAGAAAGTTTAAGAGTTTGAGACTTGGAAAGACAAGACTCGAGGCAGTCTTTTTTCAAGAGGAGGAGAATGATGGAGGCATGTTCGAGCTCAGCTCCTGCAGCTTAGCCGTCGGTTCTTGATCAACACGAAGTCAAGCTAGTTAGTTCGAGAAGATGGACGGGTAAAGATGACAATTTATAATTGTCATAATCTATCTTTAATATTATGCACTATGTTATTTTATATAAAGATTTGTTTAGATTATTAAGGGTTATAAGTTATGATTTGTTTCCTTATTATTAGTTTTAGAAGAGATTTTGGCTTTCTTTCCAAGACTATTAGAGTATAAGTAATTGCAATATGTTTATGTTTGAGGACAATTATGGATTATTGAATAAGAAAAGAGTGTTTCTTGAAGTCCCGTTTGGGCACCCTTTGAGGTTTATTGAAATTCCTTTGTTATTGTTCTTGTGTGGTTTCTTGCATTTACAACGGTTCCGCCATCATTTGGTATCAAGAGCCTAGGTTCGGGGAGAAGAAATCACGAACTTTGAGAAGCCAATCGAGAGAAACGAGATGTTTGTTTCGATTCGTCATATCCTGGCAGTGGGAGAATTGACATCACAGATTCCTTAACCGTTAGATCGTTTTGATTTTTGGACACGGGGTACAAAAGTCACAAATCTAAAATCTTACCGTTCGGATCTGCCATTTGAGGTTTCTACAAGACGATACACTAGTCTGAAGCTGCTGATTTTTCTGCCTAAATTTGATACATATGGCCTTGCTTATCCCACAAATTTGTGGACATGGACGACTTGATGGTTATGTAATTCGTAGATTCGCCGGTCGAGGCAACGATACATCAAACCAACAAGATCTACGATGTGAAGAATGAAGACCTCATTAAACAAGTGAAGGAAGTTCGACGCATTCCAAAACAAGCCAACCGTAAAGTCATTTGAATGAGGCAACGGTCATGAGTGAGGATGATGTCACTTCACACTGGATGATCTTATCGAAGGGTTGGCACGACGGAACGTGGGCGATCATGCTAAACCGCTGTTATCTCACACAAGCTAGCCACTGTGAATGGCTAACCGTAAGAAACTTAAAGCAGTTAAAACACAAATGCAATGAAGATCGGGATAATATAATGAATTCACGGGTCGTTAAGTCCCACGGAGACTCAATGGTGTGTAAACACTGATCGATGATAGAATGACCACTAAGGATAGTGATCGAAGGATTTAGATGAATTATTACACTACTGATTGATTGGAATGTATTTGGACACGTAATTGGAAAACACAACAATCGATAAAACAAACGTAAAACTTATGTTTAAATACTACGCAAACGTACAAAATAAAAAGTGAGATCTAAGAAATAAAAGACCTAAAATATGAAAATAACATTTTGAAATCCTAAAAATAAAAGAAAATTATTAGAAAAGAAAATTATTTTATAACTATTTATTTAATTATTATTAATTAAAACTATTTTAACTATTTATAAATACTCTAAAATAGAAGAAAATACAAAATAAATCTAGAAAAATAAAATTATGATTCAGAAAAATCTAAAATATTATAAAACTAATTTTAAAATTAAAAATATATTTTCACACTTTTATCTAATTATTACTAATTAATTATTATTTAAAATACACTTAAATATTAGAAAATATAAAATAAACCTGGAAAATGAAATTTTAACTTGGAAAAATCTAAAATATGATAAAACTAATTTTAAAACTGAAAAGATATTTTTATGCTTTTTAATTATTTATTATTAATTATTTAATACTTTTAACTATTTTAAATTATAATAAATACTAAGCAGATTAGGAAAATTATGAAACTTTTCTAAAAATAACTTAAGGTGACAGAAAACTAAGAAAATATAAAAACAAGATTTGCTTATTAATAAGCTAAAAGAAAAATCAAAAGCTAAAATCTATTAAATAAACGCTATCACTATTTTTAAATTGATGTTTTTCCGGTTTTCTTTTGAAAACTACTTAAATACTAAAAATATGAAACTTTAACAAAGACAAAAATTTTACAAACTTAAAATAAGCAGTTTGAGAAGCTTATTATCCCAACAGTTGGCTAAAGAGCTTATTTTGGTGAATTAAGCTTAAACAAGCTCACACACTGAAACAAAAGCTAAAATAAGATGAAAATAAGCTAGGGTAACTCAAATGAAGCTAAAAGACACAGACAAGCATACTGAAAAGCCAAAAATAAGCAAATAAGCACTTGGATAAAACTAAGAAATGGACAGAAATGGGACAAGGTTGAGGCTTATTGCAGCCCTACCAAACAAGCTAAAAAGTGAAAACTTAAACTTGTTACCTCTAGATGGCTTGGTTGGCTTTCCAAAGAACCAAGTTATACAGGTTTTGACCAACAATAAAGCTCTGTGTGAGCTTTTGATTTAGCTTGTAAAACTGTGATCCAAGACTTAGTATACACTGAGTGGAATGGGTCAATAAAAAAAACTACTAGCTGCCCTATTAAATAAGCCAAAAAGCTGAAAATAAGCACTGGAATAAAAAGATAGTTAGGTGACCTTTCCAAAAAGCCAAGATTCAAAATCTAAGTCTCACTAACAAGCTCTGCGTGAGCTTGTGAAAGTGGACTTATAACTGGTGCACAGGGCACAATTTCAGAAAAAAGGGTCCAAAAGAAACTAGAAAATAAGCACTAAATAAGCTAGACAGAAGTGAACTAACATTTTTATAATTAAGTTTAGCAACTGAACTTTAGTAACCCAAAAGCTTATATCCAAAACCTCAATATTAAACACACAGTAAAATTATCTTTTTAATTCAAAAACGACCAAAATGAAAAATTTGACTTTTTAAGGAAAACTAAAAGTTTGACCAAGATGAACTTTGAATCACTACTACTCACTGATTAGGTTGTTTTAAGGTATATTAAGACTTATTTGATCTGTATTAACAACTTATAAACACAGATACATGATCATTAAACATGAAATTCCAACAGTGAACAAAAAGATTTGATCAATTGAGATTTTGACTTTTGCTTAAACAAGGACTGTATTTCTTGGTTTCTTTGAGTTAATTAGATCAAGTGTGATACAAGACAATAACCAGCAACCACACAAACAACCTCTAAGGCAGTTAAACTCACAAATCCAAACAAGACTTTATATGGTGATTTGGTGATTTTAGAGCAAAACACGATTTAACCCATGAACCTGATTGCAGACCTTATATAATCATTACATAAAACTAAATAAACATGAAACAACAGCATTAACAACATGAAACACAAGAATTATGATAATGCTATTTTAACTGTTAAAACTAAATTTTTATAAACTACAACTCTAAAAGAACAACCAACTGATTTTAATGGTTAGATACACTTAACTATATCTAATGAACAATAAGAAACAGAAATTCAAGCTAATGAACAACTACAACAGTAAAATTACAAAATGATCAAAAGTGCTTACAAATGGCTATCCAACTGAAAACCAAGAACTAGGAACCAAGAACACACCTATAGGCTTACCACTAAGCCACTAACCCAAGGCCATCCAAAATTCACCCTGCTCCAGCTGTGAACACCGTTTCCATGGGATTTTTGATTTTTCACTAATTATTTGGTATTTTTGGTGATTTTCTATTTTTGCTTCTAAACTAGATTTTAAGGTCTCTAATAGCTTTTAGAAGCTATATAAGAGCTTACATGATCTATTTCAGTCCAAAGCAACAAATAAAAACAACATTCGAATCATATGAGATTTTAACTTGAAATTGCACAAACTTGAAAATGAAGCTTAAAACTGAAATTGATGTCAACAAAAGCTTAAATATACATTAAAGACTTGAAATAAAGAGTTTGAAAGATTAAAGATACACTGAAATTTAGAAATAAGTTAAAACGACATAGATAAACTAAAATTAAGTTAGATATTTTGATACAATGCATCCCCTCTCCTCTTTATAGACTTCAGTGACTCTATGTTGACCTCTGAAACAATCCCACTTCATCTTGACCATTGAAATCATCCAGCTCATCATTTTTGACAAATGGCAGTTTTGGCGCTAAAAGTCTCATAGCAGGTTTTTGCTATTAATGGGTTGGTTTGAATCAATAAATGGAGTTTGGGTGTTAGTGAAGGTGGAGGGGGACAAGGTAAGGGGGAATGGAGCAAATCAAGGAAACCACCATGGTTTCTGGTTTGGCGTTTTCTGTGAGGGAGAGGAACAATACCCTATGTTTGACTTATTTGACCGGTATTAGTGATAAGGTGGGGGGTCCAAAATTGGTTATGGCAGGGGCCAAAATGGATATTTGCCTGGCTCAAGGTCCAAGATTCAAGGGTTCAAGGTTCAAGTTAAATGGGCTAGGATATTGCATTGGGCCATGGATTGGATTTGGGCTTTTAATATTAAAAGGTGTCCGTTTGGTATAGAATAAGCATAAGGACCAATTTTGCAATTTATCCAAACTTCAAGGACTGAACATGACACTTTTCCAAACTTATCACAAGGACCAAACTTGACAAACTTTGATAGTACAAGGATAACTTTGCATAAAATTCCATTTTAAAATATCCAAGGACTATTTTTGCAATTTTTCAAAGCTCAGGGACCTTTTCTGCCATTTGACCAAAGAATCATTCAAGGGCCATTTTTAACAACTTAGAATATTTCAGGACCTTGAATGACAAAACTTCACATTTTTGAATTCCAGGACTAGATTTGACAACTTTTAAAACTTGGGGACTAAAGCGCCAATTTTGCAAACTTGAATCATTTTCATCGATTTTGATACTTTTGCATTTAAAACACATAAAACACTGATTTGTGATATTTTCATCATTTTGATGCATTTTGAGTGTTTTCGGATGATTTTGCAGTTTAGATTATACAAAATGATGAGTATTTAGACACTCATCGCTGGCTCTCCATTGAAAGGCCGTGGTAAGGAACCGGAGGAGGTTAGAAAGTTTAAGAGTTTGAGACTTGGAAAGACAAGACTCGAGGGCAGTCTTTTTCAAGAGGAGGAGAATGATGGAGGCATGTTCGAGCTCCAGCCCTCCGGCTTAGCCGTCGGTTCTTGATCAACACGGAAGTCAAGCCGCTTAGTTCGAGAAGATGGACGGGTAAAGATGACAATTTATAATTGTCATAATCTATCTTTAATATTATGCACTATGTTATTTTTATATAAAGATTTGTTTAGATTATTAAGGGTTATAAGTTATGATTTGTTTCTTATTATTAGTTTTAGAAGAGATTTTGGCTTTCTTTCCAAGACTCTATTAGAGTATAAGTAATTGCAATATGTTTATGTTTGAGGACAATTATGGATTATTGAATAAGAAAAGAGTGTTTCTCTTGAAGTCCCGTTTGGGCACCCTTTGAGGGTTTATTGAAATTCCTTTGTTATTGTTCTTGTGTGGTTTCTTGCATTTACAACGGTTTCGCCATCAGTATAGATATATACATTATATAGAATTTCCTCCATTACATATTTTTATATAAGTATTTATATTAGAGTATTAGAGCATGGGGTGTCATAGCATGTCATATCCGCTTTTTCAGTGTCACCTCAACGTTACTTCAACATACTCACTTTTAACACTCACACATCAAAACACTCCTTCACTCGTAACATGCCATTTGAGCCCCACCCATTTTCTTTTCTTTTACATTTTTTTTAACAAACTAAAAATACACAATAAAAAAAAAAGATTACAAATAATTATAAGGTATAGAAGTGAACTCAAATAGGCAAATGATCCCCATAATAATGATCAATTCATATTTGTTGTTTAGAGTATCAAGGGATATTCTCCAAATATAAGTATTATATAAAACTAGACGAGTACCCGCGTCTAGCGGCAGCGGTTTTTAGCGACAAACAATTAACGATGTGTGATATTGTGGTAAGTGTTTCTTAACATGCGATAATTCAATTGAAGCAAAAATTCTTAACATGTATCAAAGAACATATAAAAATATTTAGTAAGTGAAAATAAAACATTACATCAATTATGAGATAACTAACGATGCGTTACTACGTCATGTAAAACTTCTTGGTACACGACATTTGAGGTGTTGAATCCTCTTTGACATAAGTCTTTTGATTGGATTCACTTTCTAATTATTATCTATCAAGGCTTGGGATTTGACCCAATTAAAAAAAATTCAAACATAAGGAACTTAACAAAAATATATACACCAGTTGTATAATGCATTTTGACCAAATTATTTCAGGAAACTTTGTATAATATTTTTGAAATTAATGTGCTAGAACAATCAACGATTAAAGCACCAATCAATCAACCATCATTATAGCAATTTCGAATGGGAGGTGATTTGCACACTCTAAAATGTTATTGGGACACTCATATGTACAAACAATTAAAGCACAATATTAATACTGTACAAGTATTTAATGCACAAATAGAGTGTCTCAATTATTTTTTAAAGTGTGCAAATCAATTCCCATTTAGAATAAAATTTGTATAATATTTTAATCAAACACCCCCTCATTAACAATTAATGACAAGTACACGCCGACATTCTTCCCGATGTTGCTATTCCAGTTTGTATTTCATTTGGAGGAACTACAATCTGTAAAAAATGCAAAATAAAATATGAAATAAACGGGAAAAAAGTAACCATGTTCGTACCTGGCGTGTACTTGTATGGGTTCAAATAGAAAACCCGCAATGTTTTCTCTGTTTCCTGCATACGCCAAAAAGTAGATCAAACAGTTGTATTCGACATACTATTTTGTCTTTTTGATAATAGACAGACAATTGAGGTGAAAAGATACGTAAAAGCCTTTTGATCACCAACGTTAAAGCCTTTGATCAATCGAAACCATCATGAGAACACGCTTATTACCAATTACTGTACAAACATTATTCACGAGATCTTGCATCATCATACGATCCTGTGCCACTCACAGATAATTAAGAACTTGACACAAATTAGATAATATACAAGTGATTCTTGATTTTCGTAAACCTACAATTCAACAAATAACAAACCCAAAAGAAATATTACAAAGAAACATTACCTTTGTAAAAAAAAGTCTTTAGGTACAGAAGTAGATACAAGCCAAGAGCGAATGAAGCTCCTTTCACTCCCTTCACGAAGTTTGTTTTCCTTGATCTTACGGTTACATTTATCAAGTTTCGATAACTTCTTCACACCTGTTTCAATTTAATTCCCGAAAACCATATATTAATTGAATTATTTGATTGAATCAAAGTAAAAAAGTGTGGGATCATCAACACTTATCGTTATCAAGGAAAATGACAGAGAGCAACGAACATTTGTTCGGTTTGGTCAACTTTATAGTTAGAGGATTAAATGCGGGAAGAGAGAATGTCGCGTTTTTTGTTTAGCAAATTAGAATATCGCGTTTTTATGTTTGGAAGGTAACTCATATCAATATTTTAAAAGGTGGAGTGGCCCGAATTTTATGACGCTTCCCTTATAAGTTTAGCTAATTCTTAGTTATTTCTTTGTTTAGTTCAAGAGTTGACAATCGTGTGATGTGAATTCATTACAATAGTTTAGCTTGACTATTTTTTCAACATTCAACTTTGACTTTTTTTCCTTTTTATGTAGTTAAGATCGAAGAATGTTGAAAAGTAAAAAATAATATGTTTCCTCCCAAAGAGGCTTTACCAATGTAAAAATTTTCAACATCAAAACCTCTAAACAGCGATATTCACAACAATGGTTCGGAACCTATCAAGTCTTCAGACAAAGTATTCCAAGGTACGGTACTAGAGCAAATAGGTTTGTAAATTGTAGTTTTACGTTTATGTGACTAACTTGTGTTGAGGATTTTTGCCATGTCAAGCTGCGGCTTCAAATCACCACCTGCAAATATGAAGTGTGGTTACTTGAGGTGAATAAAAAGTATAAGAAAAATCGGGAGGCCTGAGGTGTGTAAACCCGATTCGCATGACAGGCACGTTTTTAACAGGGACAATTTTTAGAAATTTTTTAATATATATTATTACTATATATATTAAAAAGCATTTGAAACGATGTCGATTCACATGGTTTTTCTTGGGCTTCTTTGGTGGCCTGTCTGTTTCGCAATATTTGGCCCAAAATGTTCGGTTACTCTAAGGCTTTCTACATGCTTCTACTGCCTTCCACATAACCAAACAACAACCGAAGTACCAAACCAAACCCTTCACATCACTTTGTCTCTCTACCTCAAGATTCTAGAGAGAGAAACAGAAGCACAAATTGAAAACAGAGACACGAATGAGTATGAGTAAGTGAACAAGTGCTAAATAAAACCACAAGATCAATTCATCTTTTGTTTTTTGTCATCAAATAACCCACCAAAAGGTATAATCTTTTTTACCTTTTTCCTTTTTTTCTATTATAAAAAGTTTATTTAAAGATTTCATTTTTCATCATATGTTTTATCGTCAATTATTGTTAGAACATTGATATTTGAGCAATACACATTTGCTAATTTTGTCTATATTATCTGATTGATTGATTAAAAAAAAAAAAAAAACTTTTTAGTAAAATATAAAGCAATTTGATAAAATCTATTAAAAAAAAAATTAAAAAAGATTGGCCCTATCCTATCCATCTCCTGCGGTTGTTTTAGATGTTAGGAATGGATTAAAATTGGGTTGGATGTATAAAGGGACACCATTCTTACTTCATCGAGTCATTTCCAGGAATTATGCCTCCTAAACAACCATCCGGCTGTGAAAAACGTAAAAAGAAGAAAAGAGATGAAGATATGAGAAAGTCACAAGCAGGTGCTATGTATAAGTTTATGAAAAAAGCGCCGGTTGAAGAACCAGAAGAGATGGAAGAGCCACAACATGTTGACGAGCAAGAGCATGTACAAGTAGAACCCGAAGAGATGGAAGAGCAACAACATGTTGAAGAGCAAGATGACTTACAAGCAGAACATGAAGAATCAGAAGAGCCTGTAGGGAATGTTGAGGCTAATATAAATGAGGAGCATGTTAAGCATAATCCTATTGATATATTTGATCCAAGAAGGTGGGGGGGGGACTTAATTCTGATGAAATTAAACTTTTAGTGGAGAAAGGTCCTAAAAGAGATACTTCTATTGTATATGGTCCATATGATGTGCATGGAAGGGATGGTAGACGATTTTCCGCAACTTTATGCACTCAGGTTTGAAGAAAGATCGGATATTGATGCTGATGAACTTTATATGGAGTTGAAGTTATTTGACACATTACAAACCGATGAACTTAACAACCTATAGATGTTTTGAAGCGTTTGAAAGAGTTTGGTTATTTTCCAAATGCAACCATTGCATATAGAATATTGTTGACTATTCCAGTCACAGTTGCATCAACAGAAAGGAGTTTTTCTAAGTTGAAGTTATTGAAATCTTATTTACGATCAACAATGTCCCAAGAAAGACTTAGTGGATTGGCCATGATAGCTATCGAGAACGGAATCTTAGAGGATATAAACTGTGAAGAGCTAATCAACCAATTTGCTATGAAGAATGCTAGGAGAGCTTCACGGATCATTGGTTAACTACGATGGTATGTATTTTTAATACTATGATTTGTTATGGATATAATTAATTGTTATAACATTAGTTATCATTTATAAAAAAAAGAAAATTTGCTATGAGTTAGGGGCATTTTTTTCTTGGCTCGCACTGGGTACTCAAATCCTCAGGGCCCGCCACTGACAAAAATACCTCAGAAGATGAATGCATCACATCATTGAGCTGTAAACAATGATTCCAAAGTATATGAGAAGATCATTATAATAGGCCAATTAGTACTAAAATTTCTAGCATACATCAATTATATTGTTTTCAAATGAGGGAACAATACTTGTTTCGGGCTAATTAACTTCCAATCCCTCGATGTGTGTCTGTCACGTTGTAAGCCATAATCATACAAACATTAACGTATAACTCCATAAGTAGAGTACACTATAAGAAATCTGCAAGACTACTGCGCTATATTGTATGCAATGTTTCATTATTGTAAACTGGCTTCGGTTTTTCAGAAAAAAATACTTGACTTTTGAATGAAGAGAGCAATAGAAAGCATATACCTGTCTTAGAAATAGGAAATTATGAACAATCAAACACAAGGTTACACATAACTGATAATTGCCAATCATTACACTAAACGTGTACCTCAACAACAACGAATCTTCACCATCACCATAGAACCTCACATCAGGCCTATCATGCCCGTGAAGTAAACAATTCAGCGCAGCTACAAACATACTAGAAAAAGACAACCATAATCAGATACACACGCTCGTCAAGGCTGTGTTTGGATGACACTGGAAAAGCAACTATTTTCACTCACTAATCAAAATTAAACAATACATTGTTGTTAAATACAGTCCCCGTAAAATAGTGTCTGGATGTACTTTCACTACTTAAATCTGTAACAATTCATTAGATTCAAGCCCTGGCTTGCAGCACAAGGGTTTGCAGTGCAGAACATTAAATCATGCATATGGAACAACACATTGAGAACTTATCACATGTTTATGACACCAACGTTACAAAATAAAGATCCAAACCATACAACTTATACCAAAATCCAAAACAAAGTCTATCACCAGCAAATTAAAGGCAAAGCAAATCATATGGCAAACCAATTAAGCTTCTGCGGCAGGCTGGGTGACGCCATATTTTACCAACATCTTACTGAGAGCAAGTGCAGACCTGGTACTTAACCTTCCCTGAAGATGACAAGAAAACTTCAGCAAGTTCAAGTTTCTCTGAGGTAAGACTAGTACTGTCCATCGTCTTGCTAAGAACCTTAAGAGCCAATTGCACAGCCTCTTCTCTACTGATATCATCCTTGTAGTTCTGTTTTAGCGTCAATTGAGCCGCTTGATTGTTTGCACCAATAGCAGCTGCCTTCCACCCACCATAGTTTCCACTTGGGTCACTCATGTAAAGCTGGAATCCGTAGTCCTTATCCCATCCAGCGAATAAAAACGAGACCCTGAAAGGACGGAGCCCACCAAACTGTGTGTAGCCTTGTTTGGAATCACAGAGGGATTGGACCAGTTGTTCTACGGGCATTGGTTGGTAAGAGAAAGTGTAGCGTTGTGCTTGGACACGTGCAGTGTTGATGAGGATGTTGGCATCTGACATGATACCAGCTACAGCACATGCTACATGATCGTCTATTTTGTACATCTTCTCAGTTGAGGTTGATGTTTGGAGGAGCTTTGAAGTTACTTTCTTCTCACCAACTAAGACAACTCCATCTTTTGATAGTATTCCAATGGCAGATCCTGCATTTCCAATGGCTTCCATTGCATACTCGACCTGGTAGAGACGACCTTCTGGGGAAAAGATTGTTGTACGGCTGTCATATCTTCTCGACATCTACAAAACAGTAACCCACAAAAAGAGAATATCTCAAACTTGAAATCACTTTAGCAATTGAAAAGCAGAAACAATGCAAAAGAATTACAAATGGGTAACTGATTAGCATGCAAATAATGAATAGACTTGAGAATCTCGACCCATTTACACAACAGGTCGATTACGGTAATGTTTTATCTCTAACAGGCCAAAACAAAGAAATAGTTTAACCGGAAATAGCTCGACTATATTGCTACTAATGTATAAAACCTTCTATACCCTTTACTCACAAAACCTGATTACTACAGCAGTTGTATAACATTCCACTATAATGCTACTAATGTCTATAAACCTTTTGAAAAACTTCGGACAAAGTTGTCAGTCAGGATAACCCAACCTGTCCCGTTTTGACAGACCTACCATTTTGCCACCTCTAGTGAGCAAGGGACCAGTTCTTACTAACTTGGAGTTGAAAAAGCCTACATGTTGAATTACTGACAACGATAAGCTTCAATAGAAAACATTCAAGTGTAAGAATTTCAAGAAGTCGACGCACAATTAATTCTATAAAAGGTTCAAATCACAGGAGCATCTGTACTGTGAACTTTGGTCTCACACCCTACACCTTAAAGTCATAAACTCCAAAGTGCTTACAAAAATAAGGAATTCAAAAAAATAGCATAAAACACAAGTTCCACGCATTTTTCAATGTAACAATAATTCGCGATACGTAAAAATAAAATCAACCAGAAAATGGAAGATTTGAAAAGTTTCAAATGATTTTACAAAAGTAGGCTCAAACGTGCAATCAGCAATATTCCTTCTCAAAAACCTTAATACTTGTTTAAGTTACAAAGAAATAGCAATCATAAAAGCGAATTTTATACATATTTGAAATTACAACATCCACACTACCTATTAACACCACCCTAATGATTCACTGGGAATACAAAGGGTAAGATTTCATCATTTCATGCACAACTTGTGACAGAGTCCTAGTCATTTGACAAGCCTAGCTAGACATTCCCATGTCAAACATTGATCAGCTTAATATTGATAGCTCAAAGATACTAATGAATAAGGTTGATCAAACTGAAAATAAAAAAGTTGGAAATTACATCATCTCTAAGTTGTCTTTAAGCAGGGTCAATAAACCAATAGCAGCACACATAACCCACAATATAAGTACAAGAAATTACTAGCTAAGTTCTCACATTGTAACCGCAAGATAATAATAACTAACATAAAGTTTCTTGATTTTTATAAGAATAAGTTTGTGACTGTTAAGTGCTATCATGAACTTTCAAAGGCATGGACCGGATTTGATTTTTCTAGTAACTTTCTTGATTTTTCTATCTTTATGAGATTTAGTGGACCCTCAGAAAGAAGCCACGAAAATCATAACAAAATGAACCTGAATGATAATATCATGACATCCTGAATGCAATCTCCCTTAAACAAGAGCCAAAGACTGACATATCTACTATTAAGTGGCCTCGATGTTCCACCCCATGTATGAATCTGATGAAAGATTTTGTAAATTCATTAACAACCAAATACGAAGGGGTGGCAGAATGGGTGGCTCGAGCAATGGGTTCATGTTAATATGGGTCATTTTGTAGCAATGGTTGATATAAGCCCGATCGAAAGCATTCACGCACCCTGACAGTTTTTTCATGTGAACCGCTATATAAAGTATCCCCGGTTTGTAAAACGGTCAAGCTAGTGACTGCCTTTGAGTGTTCTTGGATAAGATGTAGAAGGCTGCAATTACCCGCCCAAACCTTCATCATTTCAGTTAAGGAAACGCTTTTCAAACATGGTTCTAAATAACCATTTTTTTGTACAGGCCAAAACTGGGTCGGGTCGACCATAAAGACTGGGTGACCCCATATGACCCGTTTCATTTTTATATATAAAGATATATTTAAAATTTTCCATTTTGGCCCTATAGAGATATAACATAGCTCAAATTGACCCAATTATAATCTAGAAAGAATGCAGGAGTTACCTTTATTGTACCAGCTGAATGGCTTGATGAGATCTTGTCTTTGATGCATACAATTATAGAGCTTCACGGTTCATGCTGCAATCTTGTTGGGTTAGTTCTTCTAGACGACTTCTTAAACTCTCCTATGCCTTGCAAGATATTCTTTATGCGTGTTGTTATTTCCGCAGACCATCTGAAATCCGCAAATATTAACTATTACGTTTCATGCTAGTCTGAATTTATTTTCTTCATTTTAGCTATTTTTCATTTGGCATATTTGACCCGTTAGAGATAAAACACAGTTATTATTTGAATGTAAATGGGTCGAAGTTGACACAAGTAAAAGATATAGATGCTAATCGGGATCATGGATGAAACTGCTAAGCGCAAGCATGTAAAGAGCTTTATCTTATGTATTTTTTGCAGAAATGAAAATCGATACAATTTGATTAAGCAAGTAAATCCGCGCTGCTCCTTTAAGTCCTGTGTTAGGAAGAAGTGTGACCCATATAGCAGAAACAAAATATGTTGTGCATATCTATTCTTTAACCCTTCTGATACAGCCTAAAAAATAAGACCAAATTCATGGCTCACTAAACAAATGTAGCCTCTCTCTCATTCCTCAACAGCTTTCTCCTCCTGGCGAGTAGTAATTGATAAATTTAATATAAAATGGATCTCAAGTATTCGACTAGAGGAGGCATGATAGGTAATGAGTTCCGGTTGCAACAACTGTTTAGTACGTGTTGAAATGAGTCGAGTCAGACCAACAGGATTGGCGGGTTGCTAATGGGTTCAGAAACCTATCATTTGCTTAGTACGGGTCAAAACAGACCGGTACAGACCAACAAGATGGGTGGGTTTGGGTAATGCCCTCCGGGTTGAAACAAGAAAAGATGGTCAACCTGGTTGACTTGTTCTTCAACTAGTTAAAGATTTTGATATCGACCCGTTTGAGATAAAACACAACACAGATTGACCAATTCATAAGTCCCGTGTCCCAAACCTCTCTGCTCGATTGATCTCACACAACATCGTCGATCAAAAATAACATTCCGAAGATGATTTGATGGCAGGGTTCCAAAGGCGTTCCATCATATTTGTATCCATTGTTCAAGTAAATCAGTTTTAATTTTTGATTTGAGAGATTGACGGGATTCAACTGGTTTCCATAATATATAGTCTCTCATTGTTATGATTTTTAATGCGTTTTCATGATGTTTAAGTGATATAGATTATAAGAATGGATCAATTATAAATCTCATTCATTATATTTTAGAACAATAAATTAAACCTGACTATATAAAACTTGATTGATCTCTCTTTCATTTTCATAATTCTTAAAAATGAATTTCGTAGAATCAGAAGCAATAGAAGGCCTAGGTTGGTCATGGAATTCATGGCCAATTTCATCATCCTCAAAAAAACACAAGAAGCCATATAGCAGAAACAAAATATGCTAAACATATTTCTGCATATCTACTCTTTAACACTCATGTAGCATAGATGGTCAACAAAAAGAAAATACAATATTCCCTTTCTAATTAGAACTCAAAACAATAAACCTTCTCCATTTCCACATGAGATTTGCTCCTTTTCTCCTTCTTTTGCTTCTTTCCATCATCTTCAACCGATGCAACTGCAACTTCAACTGCAACATCATATTCAATTTTATCAATCATCAATCATTGAAGCTCACCTATATATGCATCAATTAACTGATATGCAGAATTGAAGGGAAAAAAATCAATTCCAGCAAACTTTTTCAGGAATTTCTACAATTAGCCTACAAATTTGGGATGATATATGTGCACTAGGGATGAGCGCGGTTCCGGAACCGCTCGGAACCGACCCGGAACCGAAAGAACCGAGAACCGAAAAAGTCATATTTTAGGAACCGAGAACCGGACCGAAGAACATGTTTCGTTCGGTTCGGTTATTCGGTTCTACCGATTGGAACCGCAAATTGTTAAAACCCGCCCAAAATTCAATATTCTATATGTGTTTGCACTAAAGTGTTTACAGAATCATCTGGAACCGCAAATTGGAACCGAAAAGTGTTTACAGAATCATCTGTAGTAAAGTGAATAGATTGGAAATAGTAGAAAGTATTTTGTAAGCTATATAATGGGTGGCAAAAGTCGCACGAATCACATTTTGGTATGTTTCGTTTTTCAAAATGATTTTGAGTCCCCATCTTTATAAACACACCATTGGATCACTAAATTGTTTTGCGCATGAAATAAATAAGGGCATACCATTGATGTGAGTGTGATAACTCCATTGGTAACTCTATTTCATGTTGTCCTTAAAGATGAAAACTCTATTATATACTATGCCTCTGTTTTGCGCAAATAAAATAATATGGTTGTGACATTACTGACATATATATAGGAGTCAAGGAATCACAAATAATATGGTTGTGACATTACTGACATATATCTAGGAGTCAAGGAATCACTTGTTCAGATGTCATTCGTACTAAATATAACATACAAGAACACTAGAGGGAAAAAAAACACGGGTAAGAAGAAAGGATACCTTATCAACCCTCTCAATAAACTTTTTATGAGCGTTTTGCATCTTAACAAATCTTTTCTCCTCGAGGTCACATGTGTAAGCGAAATCCATCATCGCTTGACCTAACCAAAAACATGCACTACAAGGTTTAGGTAGTTGAATATATACTTAATACAAAGAGCCTAATAAGATCGATACCCAAATTCTCGAACGAAGGAGAGATTAGTGACGGGAGGTTTTCAACATATTTCTTTAATTCATTCAAGTCATCCTTAGATTCCTGCAAGAGGGACGAAAATCAATAACCATTTGTTGACTTTGTGATGCACGGTTGTTGATTCAAGAACACTAGATACAAAAAAAAAAGAAAAAAAAAATACTAGGAAGAAAGGATACCTTCAAGAGTGAAAGAGTCCTCTCAAGAAAATCGGAAGTCCGACGATACAAATAAGGATCAAGACCAGCAGGAGGATTGGGTGAGCTGATAAAAGTACTAGTTAGTTTAGAAGCACGATTAAAGTGTAAATGAAACGGCGATTTGCACATCATCAAGTATTTAATTCATAAAAAATGTAGCAATGAATTAATAACTAGAATTAAGAGACGTGAACATTAAAAAAACACAGATTTTTCATTGTAATGCTTAAGATTACAATTTAGTAAAAAAAAAAGTGGATATGAGTAAAAAAAAAGAAAGCTACAATTTTCAAATAACAATACATCTCAACACACTATGCATCCTGACTTATACAGGTATAACTCCTTTTAATCAACTGCTCTAGAAAAATAAACGGGATACATCTCAACAGTCAACACAACTTGTCTACACAAATTCTCAAATAACAATACATCTCAACACACTATGCATCCTGACTAATTGGTTATGATTCATTCTGTACGGTGGGCATGCAACGTCATTCAGCAACCATATTTTGTCAATATTGCCCTCTTATATAACTCCATATCATATGAAATAAAGTGGTAATTTGGATTTGTAAAGATAGAGAACATATTTCGATTTACAACAAAACGGATGACAAAACATAAGCGTTTATCTTGACATTATCCTCTATGCACTTACATATTATTAGTAGAAGTAGTTTCTGATAATGAAGGAGGTTAAAGTGGTGATTTTATGTTTCATTCAGAAAACATCCTAGAAGCAAGGGGGTGTTTGTTTAAGCTTATATGTGGGCTAGAGGGCCATTCCACTAAACACAGCCTTGATGGACTGTCGATCCATTAAATGACCAGACACAAACGCAACCGCAAAGTATACATATTGCACTTGCATTTAAAATTGTAACTCCACACTCTTATACAACACCATTCTAATTCAGTTTTTGTTTTTATAAGAAAATACATAGTAATTGTCATTAGTTTGTGAAAGGGTGAGGCCAAATCAGTGACTCGGATAACCATCCCTTGATGGTTTTATTACACAGACCAAACGCACCCTTCGTGGGGTTGAGTTAGCCGTTACTAAAACCCACAACGAGCACCACTTTGGGGTCTCTAAACTAACCGAACAAGTAAACACCACTCTTGTGGTGTCCCCGTCGGGAACAAATCCTCAAACAACAATAATCACAGGCAATTAAGCAAATCCAAATCCAAGGATTACGTCAAGCAACCATACAAAACCAAATCTATACCGAGGCCAAAACTGACAGAAACGAGCATTCAATGATAAACATAAATCTGAGACCCAGTAAAATTAGACTCGTAACCCATACGGGTTCAAATCCCAAATTGATCCTAAACAAACAACAACAGCATCTATACGACAGTAGCAACAACAACAAAAATATAAGCCGAAATCGAATAAGCTTAAACAAGTTGACACAGAGCATATGAAATGATAATTTGTATTTATAGTTGCCTAAACTAGAAATCCGTAATACGCATATAATTTAATTTAACTAGCAGATTCAAAAACTAACATATAATTTAACCCCAGTCAATCGGTCCGTTCCATGAATCAAAAGATGTTTCCTCCTTGGGTGCGATAACATCTTTTGATTCATGGAACGGACCGATTCATTGGGGTTTTCCATGTGGTTTTCGATTGAGAATTGGGGTTTTGGATTCAAGGGGTGTTTGGGAGTGCCTTATGCAACTGACCGCGATACTCATAACACCCCTACTCGTGACCTTGTGTATTATATAAACCCCACCCGACCCGAATTAACTATTCAGGTCAACTCTAATGACATGAGTTCTAAATAGGGTCGGGTTTGTTGGTTTGTGCTTGTTAGGTAGTTATTTATATGACTAAGAAATACGTGACTTATCAGGCATACACGTATACAATGGAATATGGAAATATACCGGAGCGATTGACTGGGGTTTTCCATTGAGAATGATTGGGGTTTTGGATTCGGGGGGTGTTTGGGAGTGCCTTATGCAAGTGACCGTGATACTCATAACACCCCTACTCGTGACCTTGTGTGTTATATAAACCCCACCCGACCCGAATTTAACTATTCAGGTCAATTCTGGTCAACTCTAATGACATGAGTTCTAAATAGGGTCGGGTTTGTTGGTTTGTGCTTGTTAGGTAGTTATTTATATGGCTAAGAAACCGTGATACTCATAACACCCCTACTCGTGACCTTGTGCTTGTTGGTTTGTGTGTTGTATTAGGATTTTCTCGCCATGTTTTCGCTTGTTAGCTATTATGTTGTATTTTTCTCTACCTTTTTAGATCTATTTGTTTGTATATACATGCTGCCCGTCTGTATTTTTAGTTGAATTCCATATTTTATAAGTAAAAGAATTGAATTATATATAATACTAAGAAGTGTAATAGTCTCTTTAAGACCCTTTTCATCTAATAATGTTGGAACAAGGAACATACACCATATGGATGCAAGGAAACGGAAAATGTTGACCAAGTTATACATTGTATCTTAGAAAGCATAGCACAATTGATGTCATATCGACTCAGCAGTGGTTCTGCTCTCACCGCTAATATCTAGAAAGAAATGAAGCCTGCTGAATGAGGAACACATCTTCACAGATGACCCACAAAATTAAATTACTTGATTATCGTCAAAGCATAGATCTTATATGCAAGCACGAGTCGATGTCCCCGAAACTTATTCAGATGCAGAAAGATTTCACAGAGACAAATTTCGCCCACTGCTGCAAGCCTATAAGTACGCGTTCAAATTTGCTTTAGCCATAAGCGACGGTTGCCAATTATGTCAAAAGATACTTATATAAATAGTCTTTAGATTTCTGATCTTTACCAGGCTCAATAACATTCGTACACTTCTCACTTCTGCAGCACAAGGGTTTGCAGTTCAGAACATTAAATCATGCATAAGGAACAACACATTGAGAACTTATCACATGTTTATGACACCAACATTACAAAATAAAGATCCAACCATACAGCTTAAACCATTATCCAAAACGAAGTCTATCACCAGCAAATTAAAGACAAAGCAAACCATATGGCAAACTATTCAAGCTTCTGCAGCAGGCTGGGTGACACCATATTTGACCAACATCTTACTGAGAGCATCGGGTGTGCAGACCTGGTACTTGACCTTCCCTGAAGACGACAAGAAAACTTCAGCAAGTTCAAGTTTCTCTGAGGTAAGACTAGTACTATCCATCGTCTTGCTAAGAACCTTAAGAGCCAATTGCACAGCCTCTTCTCTTCTGATATCATCCTTGTAGTCCTGTTTTAGCATCGATTGAGCCGCTTGATTGTTTGTACCAATAGCAGCTGCCTTCCACCCACCATAGTTTCCACTTGGGTCACTCATGTAAAGCTGGAATCCGTAGTTCTTATCCCATCCAGCGAATAAAAACGAGACCCCGAAAGGACGGAGCCCACCAAACTGTGTGTAGCCTTGTTTGGTATCACAGAGGGATTGGACCAGTTGTTCTACGGGCATTGGCTCTTGGTAAGAGAAAGTGTAGCGTTGTGCTTGGACACGTGCAGTGTTGATGAGGATGTTGGCATCTGACATGATACCAGCTACAGCACATGCTACATGATCGTCTATTTTGTACATCTTCTCAGTTGAGGTTGATGCTTGGAGGAGCTTTGAAGTTACTTTCTTCTCGCCAACCAAGACGACTCCATCTTTTGATAAGATTCCAATGGCAGATCCTGCATTTCCAACGGCTTCCATTGCATACTCGACCTGGTAGAGACGACCTTCTGGGGAAAAGATTGTTGTACGGCTGTCATATCTTCTCGACATCTACAAAACAGTTACCCACAAAAACAGAATGTGTCAAACTTGAAATCACTTTAGCAATTAAAAAGCAGAAACAATGCAAAAGAATTACAAATGGGGAACTGATTAGCATGCAAATAATGAATAGACTTGAGAATTTCGACCCATTTACACAACAGGACGATTACGGTTATGTTTTATCTCTAACAGGCCAAAACAAAGAAATAGTTTAACCGGAAACACCTCGACTATATTGCTACTAATGTATAAAACCTTCTATACCCTTTACTCACAAAACCTGATTACTACAGCAGTTGTATAACATTCCTAACTATATTGCTACTAATGTCTATAAACCTTTTGAAAAACTTCAGACAAAGTTGTCAGTCAGGATAACCCAACCTGTCCCGTTTTGACAGACCTACCATTTTGCCACCTCTAGTGAGCAAGGGACCAGTTCTTACTAACTTGGAGTTATAAAAGCCTACATGTTGAATTACTGACAACGATAACCTTCAATAGAAAACATTCAAGTGTATGAATTTCAAGAAGTTGATGCACAATTAATTCAATAAAAGGTTCAAATCACAGGAGCATCTGTACTGTGAACTTTGGTCTCACACCCTAGACCTTAAAGTCATAAACTCCAAAGTGCTTACAAAAATAAGGAATTCAAAAAAATAGCATAAAACACAAGTTCCACGCATTTTTTGTACAAATCATAATAACCCACAAATCATAATAGCATATTTTGTACCAAATCTAACTAAAGATCTAATCTTGTTAAGTACTGATATTGCTGTATGTGCACAAGATCATACTATTATCTCATCACTGTCCGGTATTTGAGAGATTCAAGTCACGAGACGAAGTGGTGGTTATATAGTGAAAAGATCAAGGGCAGCCTGCAAGTACACTGCACACGGCAGTTTCAACCAATTTACATAAAATTGGGTCATTTAAGCTGTGTTTTATCTCAAACGGGCCAAATGTTTAGGTAAAAAGGAAACAGGGTGGAACATGTCAGAATCCCAAAAGTTTGTTTCTAATACATACACCCTATCAAATCATTTTTTATGTTTATATTATTCTTGTAAAAACACTCTTTTGTACTCCAAAGTAGCATAAAGTTACAATAACAAATTTTGATAAATGGACAAAAAAGACCCGTTTTGACCCGTTACTTACACCGACCAAACTATCCTTTATCACCACCCTCAGTAACACTAATCAATGCACAAGCTGCCCAATTTTGCAATAAAATTGTTCTGATGGTGATTCCGTATTTTAATAAGAACCTGCATCTTATTGCTTATTACTGTTCCACTGATCCAGTCATTCTGATAATGTGTAAAAGATTTATAAGATGATGCAAAATATGATATTTTTGCCAAAAGTTGTACTGAATTTTGTAACCATGATTGAGATTTATACGTATATACTTACCATTGGGCGAGTGAGTACCAAATCATCATGTAGCCAACGGCAAGGAGAATCATTTTGGACCCTGATGTACCTTAAAGTGTGATTGATCTTAAACACAAAGGTGGCAATTGCTTGCTCGCTAAAGGGACAACCCCTCAATTTTAGCTTTCTTAGTTTTGGGCACCCTTTTGATAGCTCCAGAAGCCCTGCATCAGATTCTCCCGTATAGCTTAGAGATAGATATCTTAGATTATAACCATACTCCCCAATGTATCCTAAGCCCACATCCGTCAATCCACCAACACAAAGATGAATATCTAGCCTTTCAAGTTTTCTGCAACCCGTTAGCATAGCTCGAACCCCCTTGTCTAGCGGTAAATCTGTTATACCGTCTTCAGCACGCAAGCATATACGTAAATCACGCAGATTCTTCAAATGAGTTCCTACACACTCGAAAGCTTCATTTGAAATATCTGAGAGTGTAACCTTTAAATACTCCAAATTGATACATCCTTGAGCCAGAGCAATAAGTCCCATGTGAGTCACATCCTGAAGGTGGTAAAGTTTGCGCAATTTCTTGCAAAACTGACCAATAACTTGCAATCCAATATTTCCACATATATCATCGTAGAAAAGAGAATGAAGCTTCCTGCAACTCTTGAATATGTAAACCACGAATATTCGGGGGGAATTCAAAACCACTATAATCCCAATCTTCATCATCAATAACCCCGTGACCAAAATGATCGAGCTTCTTAGCATACTTAAAGACTTCTCTGAAATCACTTAAAGATCGTGGATGAAAATTCAGAGATACTAACGACTTGCTACATTCCCTTGCAAGACGTTCAACATCTTTCATATCGTACATACCAAAGGGGGAATTAAAAGTTAACGACTCCATAACCGTGTTACTCAAAGCCAACTCATGTAACCATTTCCCAGTTGGCCAGTATTCCTTTTCTATCCAGTTACATTCTAAACGCAAACTTCTCAAATCAGTACAACACCTAGCGACATCCACTAAACCATCCTCTGAAAACATTTCACACCCACGAATCTCTAAACTCCTTAAACTAGGACCTCGGGTTTCCGCCAAGCGTTTGAGATCAGAAGCAGACACAACCATGTTCCGGAGGGATAGAGATTTCAAACGCTCAAACTTAACGGCTATCTCTTGAATCCATGAGGTGACTGGAACACAACATTTCTCACCACGATAAAGCCCATTGGAATAAGACTTGAGTGTTAAGGACTCGAGGTTAGGGAATCTACGGCTTAAACGTTCGGGGTCAGGGAGGTAATGCACGTGGACGGTTAGGTGTTTACGCGTAAAAGAATCGATATCGAAATACTTCCTAGAGACTAATGAAACAGAATTAAGGACATAGTTGTCTTGAATGTAAGGAATTACACAATCTAACACTAACTCCGTATTTTTTTTAATTTTCTTTTTGGTAATGAATTCATCCATATTTCTAAATAAATGCGAAACAACAACAAGAGTCTTACCAGAGAGAGTGAGTTTTGGAAATGGGGTTTTTAGGGTTTGCAATTCAATTTCTTTTCATTTGGGGAACAAAATCCTTATTATTACTCCGGGTTCGGGTATTTAAAAACCCGGTTTGATTGGAGTAAATTGGGTATTTAAAAACCCGGTTTAAAAACCCGGTTTGAATGAGTCACATAAATTGTTGTTCAAGAAAACTAAGGGGGCGTTTGGTTATATTGGGTGAATTTGCATTTCAATTCTTTCAAATATCGTGTTTAGTAACTTAAATGGAGTCTTTCAAGTAATTTAAAATTCACGAATTAAAATGGAGAATTATAATCATCCAAAAGAATTTAATTTACTTAAAAAAAATTATAAACTTTTTTCTTATTGTTTTTATAAACTTTTAAATAGAATATATATGAAAAAAAATTTATAAACTTTTTATAATTTTTTATAAATTTTATTTATAAACTTCTTTATAAATTTTTATAAACTTTTTATCAATTTTCTATAAACTATTTTTATAAACTATTTTTTTATAAATTTCTTATAAAACATTATAAAACTTTTTATAAACCTTTTTATAAATTTTTATAAACTTTTTTTATAATTTTTATAAACTTTTATAAACTTCTTTTATCAATTTTTATAAACTTTTTTTATAAACTTTTTTTTATAATTTTTATAAATTTCTTATAAAATTTTATAAATTTTTATAAACTTTTTTATAATTTTTTATAAACTTTTTTATAAATTTTTATAAACTTCTTTTATCAATTTTTATAAACTATTTTTAAAAACTTTTCTTTTTTATAAATTTTTATAAATTTCTTATAAATTTTTTATAAAACTTTTTTTATAATTTTTTTATAAACTTTTTTATAAATTTTTTATAAACTTTTTATATAAATTTTCTATAAACCTTTTTTATAACTTTTTTTTATAAACTTTTAAAGAATATTTATGAAATTTATATTAAAAAAATAAAAACTATATTTATAAATTTCTGTCAACCAAACATGCGAAGGTATTTTAAATTCCGGAATTTTAAATTCTCAAGAATTTAAATTTTCTAGAATTTAAAATTCCGGAATTTCAAATTACTCCAACCAAACGCCCCCTAATACTCAGTAAATTGCAAAAATTGTCTTTGTGGTTTAGCTAAATTGCACATTTTTTTCTTGTGGTTCAGTGCAAAAATCGTTCATTTTTTGCACTGTTACATCCGTTTTAGTTATCCGGCATCGCAAAAATCGTCCTTATGGTTTGGAACTTTCGGAACCACACTGACGAAATGTGCAATGTCGGAGGATTAAAATTGACGTAACAGTGCAAAATAAAGACGGTTTTTGCACTTTCTAACCATACTGATTTAAACGTCGATTTGACCAAACCACAAAGACGATTTTTGCAATTTACTCACAAACTAATAAGAAAGTATTATGGTTTAAGTTGGGCCTAGCAAAATAAACAAACATTTATGTTGGGCCTGGGCCATATCTATCAAGTATTATTAGTCCGGGTTCGGGTATTTAAAACCCGGTTCGATGATCATACATAAATTGTTGTTCAAGAAAAGTAATACCAGTATTTAAACACAACAGCTCTTAAGGAAGGATTGTGTTGGATTCACAAAGGTACGATTTTATTAAACTTGATCTCATTCTCAGTTGTTGTTTTTCGATCTTAATCGTACTAGTATATTTCTTAGGCCTTTGTTTGTTTTATATGTGTTGAATTGAAACTGATTAATTACAAAACTTGAGCCCTAACTGATTAATGAGGTTGTCATTGCTGATGCTCTTTGTGTTAGGATTATTTGTAGTCTCGTAGCGTAAAGTTTCAATTTTTATTTTTTTTACGAAAAGTATATAAGTCTACTGGCTTTATAACAACTGACAATTGTTATATATAGATAGATAATGAGTGGTTGTATCGGCGTGAATTGGAAAGTATCTAACTTTACTTTGAAGAATTGCCAACTGCTGTATTTCGAAAATTAAGCCTTTTTATCCGATAAAACATGGAAAGCAATAGAATTAGAGTAATTGTTTAGTTATTAGTCGGTTAAATGCGATTAGCTGAGTTATACCTAAGAGGAATGAAAAGTAATAAGGGCGTTTTTATCATATCGTAAAGTTTGTTGTTCGGAAATTTTTTTTGCATGTTGACCGTTTATATAAACCTGCGTAAGTGCCTGCTTGATACTGACTAACGCAATTATTCAGTCAAGATGGTCGGTCACTTAACCAACTAGCTTTGCTTTATGCTGTTACTTGGGTACATTGGCCATTCATATTTTCTTTACTCATATGGTCAGCACCTTGCAAGTTTTAACTTTGCTATGTTATTTCTATACAAAAAAATTTGTTTCCATAATGCTGGTATGTTTGTCTTCCATTTTTTAATATTTGACCCGTGAAATTAGTTGTCTTGAGCTGATGGCGCATGGAGAAAGCTTATATATTTCAAATGAGTGACTAAGCGCAGTACTCACTAGATTAGACTAACAAGTTTATATGGCTTAGTTTTTGCATGTTGGTTAAACTTCTATTAAGTTTCTGTCTAATATAGCTGCTACCTGTTTGTTTTGCTTTCTCATCTGTTACTTCGAAAGACAACTATTCTTGATTTTGGATGTCAAATATAGTATTTTGACCATTTGTTGCTAGTTGACCATCAGTATGTAATTTTACACGTAAAACATGTTAGAATCTGCTGTCTAAGCTTATACAATTCAAACCACTGAAAGTGGGCGTTTGATTTTATAATAATATAAGTATATTACTTATATAGTTATATATGTTATTTATATGAATTGGAGCATATTATCTAGATAGCATGTAATGAGAGCACAATTGCACGGGTGTCTTGATTAACTAATGTAGCCTATGGACTAAAACTAAATTTTATGCGATGAAATGATATGATTCTTTCAGGTTATAATCATGAAACTTGACACAAAAACTCCCATACATTGTTCATTTATTTTCAAATAGAGTCCTAACTACTGCCTACTCATGAACATTGTAGTAAAATCATAGTGTGTTATCACTCCTACTCATGAACATTGGTCGTTGCTCAGTTGAGGCGATCGTTTTTAGGGCTTTTCACCAATTTTATTCATTTTTAGTTGTTGATTATCACTTCATGATTATAGTTAGATGCTAATTACATATGGTTACATTTTTTACGCTGTATACAAAATCAGTGTTTAACACTTTAACTGTAAGTGGAATTGCGTTTTGTAGCTTGTTGGGACATTTAGGTTTATGGCATCTGGATTGCATTTAATTAAATGTGTAGATATCAGATTACAAATTTTATGTTAGTTATTATTATCTTGCGGTTGCAATGTGAGAATTTGGCTGGCAATTTCTTGTACTGGTATTGAGGGTTATGTGTGCTGCTATTGGTTTATTGACCCTGCTTATAGACAACTTAGAGATGATGTAATTTCCACCTTTGTATTTTCAGTTTGCTCAACCGTGCCGACCTTATTTTTAGTTGCTCTAGATTGGATAATTTGTTTACGCTTAGCTAGTGTCTTTTGGTGGTTATTTAGAATCAGTATGCTTGAGTTATCACTATTAAAATTTGAACACAGTTTGACATGGGATTGTCTAGCTAGGCTTGTCAAATGACTAGGACTCTGTCACAAGTTTTGCATAAAATCTTACCCTTTGTATTCCCAGTGAATCATTAGGATAGCGTGGATGTTGTAATTTCAAATATCTATAAAATTCGCTTTTATAATTGCTATTTCTTTGTAACTTAAACAAGTATCAAGGTTTTTGAGAAGGAACATTGCTGATTGCACGTTTTAAATATAACTGCCTACTTTTGTAAAATCATATGAAACTTTTTAAATCTTCCATTTTTGGTTGATTTTATTTTTACGTATCACGAATTATTGTTACATTGAAAGATGTGTGGAACTTGTGATTTATGCTATTTTTTGAATTCCTTGTTTTTGTAAGCACTTTGGAGTTTTTGACTTTAAGGTCTAGGCTTTAGGGTGTGAGACCAAAGTTCACGGTACAGATGCTCCTGTGATTTGAACCTTTTATTGAATTAATTGTGCGTTAACTACTTGAAATTCTTACACCTGAATGTTTTCTATTGAAGGTTATTGTTGTCAGTAATTCAACATGTAGGCTTTTATAACTTCAAGTTATTAAGAACTGGTCCCTTGCTCACTAGAGGTGGCAAAATGGTAGGTCTGTCAAACGGGACAGGTTGGGTTATCCTGACTGACGACTTTGTCCGAATTTTTCAAAAGGTTTATAGAATTGACCCATTAGTAGAATATAGTTAGGAATGTTATACAATTGTTGTAGTAATCAGGTTTTGTGAGTAAAGGGTATAGAAGGTTTTATGCATTAAAATTTCCCTTTATGAGACTTTTAGCCGAGCTGTTTCCGGTTAAACTATTTCTTTGTTTTGGCCTGTTAGAGATAAACCATAACCGTAATCGACCTGTTATGTAAATGGGTCGAAATTCTCAAGTCTATTCATTATTTGCATGCTAATCAGTTCCCCATTTGTAATTCTTTTGCATTGTTTCTGCTTTTCAATTGCTAAAGTAATTTTCATGTTTGAGATATTCTCTTTTTGTGGGTTACTGTTTTGTAGATGTCGAGAAGATATGACAGCCGTACAACAATCTTTTCCCCAGAAGGTCGTCTCTACCAGGTCGAGTATGCAATGGAAGCCATTGGAAATGCAGGATCTGCCATTGGAATCCTATCAAAAGATGGTGTCGTCTTGGTTGGTGAGAAGAAAGTAACTTCAAAGCTCCTACAAACCTCAACCTCAACCGAGAAGATGTACAAAATAGACGATCATGTAGCATGTGCTGTAGCTGGTATCATGTCAGATGCCAACATTCTCATCAACACTGCACGTGTCCAAGCACAACGCTACACTTTCTCTTACCAAGAGCCAATGCCCGTAGAACAACTGGTCCAATCCCTCTGTGATACCAAACAAGGCTACACACAGTTTGGTGGGCTCCGTCCTTTCGGGGTCTCGTTTTTATTCGCTGGATGGGATAAGAACTACGGATTCCAGCTTTACATGAGTGACCCAAGTGGAAACTATGGTGGGTGGAAGGCAGCTGCTATTGGTGCAAACAATCAAGCGGCTCAATCGATGCTAAAACAGGACTACAAGGATGATATCAGTAGAGAAGAGGCTGTGCAATTGGCTCTTAAGGTTCTTAGCAAGACGATGGACAGTACTAGTCTTACCTCAGAGAAACTTGAACTTGCTGAAGTTTTCTTGTCATCTTCAGGGAAGGTTAAGTACCAGGTCTGCACACCTGATGCTCTCAGTAAGATGTTGGTAAAATATGGTGTCACCCAGCCTGCTGCAGAAGCTTAATTAGTTTGCCATATGGTTTGCTTTGTCTTTAATTTGCTGGTGATAGACTTTGTTTTGGATAATGGTTTGAGTTGTATGGTTTGGATCTTTATTTTGTATCGTTGGTGTCATAAACATGTGATAAGTTCTCAATGTGTTGTTCCATATCTTGGAATACTTTCTCTGAAGACTTGATAGGTTCCGAACCATTGTTGTGAATATTGAAAATTTTTACATTGTTGGTAAAGCCTCTTTGGGACCTGAGGAAACAGAAAAAAAAAATTATATTTGGAGAATATCCTTGATACTCTAAACAACAAATATGAATTGATCATTTGCCTATTTGAGTTCACTTATATATTTTATGGACGTGATTTGCACTCTTAAAATGATTGGAACATTTACATTTTGAGTGTTTGGACATTTATCTGCTCATATTACTTTTAGTTATGTTTATCGTGTAAGGATATAAATGTCCCATCACTCAAATTTGAGTGTCCTAATTATTTTTTGTGTGAACTCACCTCATTATACCTTATAATTATTTGTATTATTTTTTGTTTTTTGCTTTTTAGTTTGTTAAAAAATGTAAAAGAAAATAAAATAGGTGAGGCTCAAATTGCATGTTATGAGTGAAGGATGTTTTGGTGTGTGAGTGTTAAAAGTGAGTATGTTGAGAATGTTGGTGTGACATTGAAAAGAGGAAATAAACGCCATGACACCCCACGCCTAATAGAGTTACTTATATATAAATATATAATAGAGGAAATTCTAGTTAATTATAATATAATAAAGCGGGTATAGATTCGGTAAGCGGATATGAGTACATGTACGGGTAATCGGTAGTATATCGAACCCGTCCCGAGCTTGTACCGACAAAAAAATTTATCATTACCCAAACCCGCATTCAAACCCGTCAAACCCGCACCGAACCCGACCCAACGGTTCGGGTTTGTTTTCCGTTGGTCACCTACTGATGAAACCTCTATAAATTAATACTCGATAAATTAATAACCTCGATAAAATTAATAATTTGTCGGTCCCAACTTGGGAAGGTCAAATTGGACACCAATCGATAAAATAATAAGATAATAATTTTTGAAACCCCAATGTATATATATTAGTCCCAACGAACTATAAATTAATAACTACTAAAAATAACATATATATGTATATGTGTGTGTGTGAGAGACACTTCAAAATCCCAAGATTGTTTAGTAAAAAATGAATCCATAGTACTGTTTTTGTTTAACTTCAAATCTATATTGAGTTTATCTTGAAATCTTCTTATTGCACTAAATAGTTGGTGCGTTGTCTTCTCGTATTACAACAAAAGGTGTTAATTTTATTTTCATAAAATATAAATGTGAATGAATAAAGTGTTAATTGAAATTTGACTTTCGATTTATTTTAAATCTCTAATGAATATATATCAGAATTAGCTATTATATTAGAGTTGAAAATTTAAAAGTCATACGTAAAATCTCTTTAAATTAATAAATTATTAATTTATCGATATAATAATATCTCGCTAAATTAATAAAATATTAAATCCCAACACTATTAATTTATAGAGGTTTCTTCAGATATACTTTGCATCATCAAGAAAACGAACTTTAGCTGAACTAACACATATATTGCAAGTATCTTGAAGTTTTAGTAGTTGTGTTATGTTGGCAATCAAAGTTCTCTGAAGCGAATAGTTAACCGCCTATTTACTTATTCGTCTACATAGATTTCACACTAAATAAAAACTCGAGATTACATCACGAACCATGGTCTTGGACTCTTGGTCTTTGGAGTTCGGTCCCCATTCATGCTGACTAAGTTAATATCGGTTCAAAACCGACCAACCAACAAAACCGAAAACCGAAAATCATAAAAACCTAAATCGAAACTTAACCGAATATGGTCGGTTCGGTTCGATTTTATATCGGGTCGTCGATTCGGTTTCGTGTGTTTGTGCATGTTTTGTTTTGGGTCGGACGAACCGAACCGAATCGACCAAACCGCAAATCGTAAAAAATCAAAACCGAAACCAAGGATTTGAACCTTCCATGCTTAGCCCTATTTAGGCATACTATCTCTATGCCATTTTAGTTTAATGCAACATTTGACTTGAAAAATAATAAGGCAATGAATATGAGTGTGTTTTGTGCAAAGTGTTTGAACATTTAAAAATAGTGAGCTTGAGGGTTGTGATTTTAATGCTCGTTTGACAAGTACTAAGTAGTTTTATCTTTTTTAAATGTTTTCTTTTGCAACTCTTTATAAGATAGTATTTAAAAGTGTTGAGCATTTGGAAGCTGTGATTTACAAAGTTACGTCATTTTACATATCATGATTACAACTACTACTTAAGGTTGTAAAATCGCGAATCAGAATCACCAATGATCGACTCTTGTAGTAGGGATGGCAAAAGCCGAACCGATGGAAACCCGAAACCCGAAATTTTTGGAGCGGGGCGGCGCATGCTTATCGGGTTACGGGGCATGTTTTGGGGCATTAATGAGGATTTTTATCGGGTTTTGGGGCGGAGAGCGGGGCATAGCATCCTCTCCCCTCCCCGTCCCGTCCTGAAACATATATATACATATATTGTTATGTTAGTATTTACGTTATAAAAACATTATTCTGGTATTTTTGTATAAAATTAATTGTGACTATAAAAACTTATTCGTGTCATATTTTTAAAAGAAGTTTTATTTTTTTAAGGGATGTTTTATCATTATTTATGTTAATTTTGTTGAAAAATTATCAACGGCTAGTAATTAATATATTATTAGTGGGCTTTAATCCTTCACGTTATTCATATTACTAAAATATAGTGTAAAAGCTAATTTAAACGAGGAAAACGTGTGTTTGGTGGAGCATTGCGCCCAAAAGGCGCCTAATAAGATCCGCAACAGGATCCAGCGGGTTTGGGGCGATCTCGCCCCGATAGGCGCCCGATAAGATCCCGATGGGGATTGGGACGGTTTGAGGCTGGTTAATATGATAGTATGTTCAAGTAACATTTCGGTCAATATCTTATCTTATATATTAAAAGATTGAGTCATATACTTAAATGTGACTCTTAATAACTTCAATTTTATCTATAGTTGAGTTTTGAATTGATTAATGGAAATAAATATAGCATAGTTTCATTAAATTTTCTAACAACTCGAAATTTGCCATTAAAACAAAATATATCAAAAAAAACAAATGGTTTTATAACTCACTATGACAAAAGTACCAAATAAATAAGAAAAAATAATTTATGTAACTTACTAATATTAAAATATTACAAATGAAAACCTCATTTAAATATAACATCTTCCAAAAACCTCTTCACATATACTCTTTTAAAGTTAAGTAACTATCTTAAATAGTAGGAACCAATTAATACCAACTATTTAGCTATGAAATATTAGACACAATCACATTGATCGTCGCGCGTTGAATAAAGTCTCGTAAACATAACAATTCAAGTACTTAAAACTTCAAACGTTAAAATATTACTTCAAATACTTCAAACATAAGTATTAAATTGATGCTTGATTCTCATCTTGATGCTTGATTCTCATCTTGTCCATATTATTCAAATCGGTGAGAATCGGTTCGGATTCATATGAAAATCCCATGACTTTGTGTTTACAATCCTTGGGTTTTCTTTTGTGTTGAGATGTCATGATAAATTAGATATGGGTCGGGTATATTGAAAGAAAAAAAAATCCTAATTTATTTAAAATGCCTTTTAAAAAATCTAAAAATGTTGACATTCGTTAACTTTGTTGACCGCATTGGCCACCTAGCCCCGCTTAGCTCCGCCAGACGGATGTTTGACCGCCTTTTGACTTTTCCGCCAAGATTGGCTGATTTGCCTAAAATCGAGGCGGTGTATGCCCGCCTAGCGCCTTGGCGGTCGCCTAGACCGCTTTTTACAACACTTGTTGAGGTTAAGGTTTGGAGGAGCTTTGAAGTTACTTTCTTCTCACCAACCTGGTAGAGACGACCTTCTGGGGACATGATTGTTGTACCACTGGGGACATATCTTCTAGACATCTACAAAACAGTAACCCACAAAAAGAGAATGTCTCAAACTTGAAATCACTTTAGCAATTGAAAAGCAGAAACAATGTAAAAGAATTACAAATGGGAACTTATTAGCATGCAAATAATGAATAGACTTGAGAATATCGACCCATTTACACAACAGGTCGATTATGGTTATGTTTTATCTCTAACAGGACAAAACAAATAAATAGTTTAACCGAAACAGCTTGACTAAAAGTCTCCTAAAGGGAACTTTTAATGCATCAAACCTTATATACCCTTTACTCACAAAACCTGATTACTACAGCATTTGTATAACATTCCTAACTAATATTGCTACAAATGATTCACCGGGAATACAAAGGGTAAGATTTCATGCACAACTTGTGATAGCTCAACTGCTCAAGCATACTGATTCTAAATAACCACCAAAAGACACTAGCTAAGCGTAAACATATGATCCAAACCAGAGCAACTAAAAATAAGGTCGGCATGGTTGAGCAAACTAAAAAAACAAAGCTGAAAATTGCATCATCTCTAAGTTGTCTTTAAGCAGGGTCAATTGTAGGGTCAATAAACCAATAATACCACAGATAACCCACAATACCAGTACAACAAATTACCAGCTAAATTCTCACATTGTAACCGCAAGATAATAATAACTAACACAAAATTTTCAATCTGATAATCTACACGTTCAATTAAACGCAATCGAGAAGCCGTAAGCCCAAATGTCCCAACAAGCTACAAAACGCAATTCAACTTACGATTAAAACTGATTTTGTATACAGCGAAAAGCGTAACTATATATAATTAACATCTAATTATAATCATGAAGTGATAATCAACAATTAATAATAAATAAAATTGGTGAAAAGTCCTAAAACGACCACCTCAACTGAGCAGCGAGCAATGCTATATAATTAATGTGTAATTGAGATTAAAATAAAGGTGATTGAAAACTTAAATCGAGAAGAAACCTTTGCACGACGGTGATTTAGTGGATCGGTTTTAGGCGATGTTCGTAGTAAAGCAATGTTGTAAGGTAACTAAAGTTTGATGGCATGATCAGAAAGCAAGTTTTATGAGGCAATAGAATTCCTGAGATTGCTCTCGGCAGAGAATACATATAATATTAATGGTTGGGTTGGGTAGGCCAGACTACTCTTGGGCCAGAATATGTAAATCAAAAGTGGCGTCATTTGGGTTGTCAATTTGAAGAACATGATATTTAGGAGGCCTTGGTATGGCTTAGGTCAAAGTGTCAAACTTCTTTCTCCATCAGGGTTATTTTTTTTGTTATATTCGATAGATTTTTTTCCATTTGAACAGCTTACTAATGATAGTTATTGTTTTAAAGAAAGTGACGTGATAGCACACTATGATTCTACTACAATGTTCATGAGTAGGCAGTAGTTAGGACGACTCTATTTGAAAAGAAAATGAACAATATATGGGGAGTTTTATGTGTCAAGTTTCATGATTATAACCTGAAAGAATCATTTCATCGTACAAGTTTTAGTTTTAGTTTTAGTCCATAGGCTACATTAGTTAATCAAGACACCCGTGCAATTGTGCTCTCATTACATGCTATCTAGATAATATGCTCCAATTCATATAAATAACATATATAACTATATAAGTAATATACTTATATTATTATAAAATCAAACGCCCACTTTCAGTGGTTTGAATTGTATAAGCTTAGACAGCAGATTCTAACATGTTTTACGTGTAAAATTACATTACTTGACAAATGGTCAAAATACTATATTTGACATCCAAAATCAAGAATAGTTGTCTTTCAGAAGTAACAGATGAGAAAGCAAAACAAACAGGTAGCAGCTATATTAGACAGAAACTTAGTAGAAGTTTAACCAACATGCAAAAACTAAGCCATATAAACTTGTTAGTCTAATCTAGTGATTACTGCGTTTAGTCACTCATTTGATATATATAAGCTTTCTCCATGCGCCATCAGCTCAAGACAACTAATTTCACGGGTCAAATATTAAAAAATGGAAGACAAACATACCAGCATTATGGAAACAATTTTTTTGTTTAGAAATAACATAGCAAAGTTAAAACTTGCAAGGTGCTGACCAATATGAGTAAAGAAAATATGAATGGCCAATGTACCCAAGTAACAACATAAAGCAAAGCTAGCTAGTTAAGTGGCCATCTTGACTGAATAATTGCGTTAGTCAGTATCAAGCAGAAACGCAGGTTTATATAAACGGCCAACATGCAAAAAATATTGTAATTAACATTTTTCAGAACAACAAACTTTACGATACGATAAAAAAAAAAAAAAAAAAAAAAAAAAAAAAAAAACGCTCCTTATTACTTCTCATTCCTCTAATTCTAAAAACTAAACAAATTATCAAACCGGGCTCAACTCTTTACGCTTTCTACTGCTTTCCATGTTTCATCGGATAAAAGGCTTAATTTTCGAAATACAGCAGTTGGCACTTGTTCTAAGTAAAGTTAGATACTTTCCAATTCACGCCGATAAAACCGCTCATTATATATATGACAATTTTCAGTTGTTATAAGTACAACTTAAATTAAAACTTAAGTCAGTAGACTTATATACTTTTCATAAAAAATTTTGAAACTTTACGAGACTATAACCTAGCACAAATAGAATCAGCAATGGGAACCTGAATAATGAGTTAGGGGTCAAGTTTTGTAATATAAGTCGATAATTAATCAGTTTCAATTCAACACATATAAAACAAACAAAGGCCTAAGAAATTAATATACTAGTACGATTAAGATAGAAAAACAAAAGTTTATTAATTAAAATCATTGATACCTTTGTGAATGTGAATCGAAAACAATCCTTCCTTAAGATTAAGAGCTGTTGTGTTTAAATACTACGGAGTATTACTTACTTTTCTTGACCAACAATTTATTTATGTTCATCGAACCGGGTTTTTAAATACCCGAACCCGGACTAATAATAGTTCCTAAATATGGCCCAACTTAAAAGTTTCTCGTTTTGTATTTGATAATTTGTTTTTAAGAAAATAAATTTATATACATATATACTAGAAGAAGGGTATTCCACATAATGCGCTTGCATTGGTCTGGGTCAATTTATGATTTTATGACGAATATTTTTCATTTATACGTGTTTTTAACAATAATTTTAAGAATAAACGACAACTTTTAATTAAAATATCTATGTTGAATAACAATCAAACTATTTCGTCCAAATAAAAATGGTCATTCTATTACCCTAAAATAACTCACCTATCGACACACTCCTCCCTAAAAATATGGCATTTCTTTCTCAATCAATAACACCAAATCAAAAGCCATTTTTAATCCCAAAACAAACAAACAATCATACGCTACAAAACAATCTCATCATCTTCAATCCAAATCACAGGCGCGGCTAGGGTTTTATACTGTAAAAAATTAATGGACAAATTCGGTTTATGTTTATGTGTTTCCTGGTTCTGTGTCACGATTAGAAACACAATGACACAGGCATGCTAATGATTTTTACAATTTTTTATATCATGACATGTTTATTGATTGATTTGATTTATGTTTAATTTGTGGGTGACATTATAATTTGGATTTATAATCAATTTCATATTAAGATTCTATGCACACCAAGGGTTTGATAAAATGTCTATGAAGTTAATTTTGTGAAAAACCGATTTTGGCATTTTATTCAAAAATATCTGATGTTTGGTGGAAATTTTTTTTTTTTTTTTTTGAAGGTTATGCCAATCTTACATTTGTGTTATTGTATCATCTGGTTTGCAGAATATTTGAATAAGGATTGGAGTCAGGTTTGACATGTTTAGTCTATGTCAACTCTTCATTATATTTGTTACTGTTGTAGATAATATTCTCGGCATAAGAAAAATAATTAGGAAATATAATCGAGGTTGATCTATCATCAAGTACACATGACTATTAAGCATGATTATAAGGTTTCAATTGGTTGTTGTTTCATTTGAAGCTAAATTACTGACAAGTTTGATTGATTAATAATTAGGGCAATTTCATCAAGGTCTTTGGTTGTTGGATCTTGTGTATCAGTTCTGAAAGAGCATGTTATACTGGAATATGAGTGCATAACTTCTTAAAATCTTGTTAAGGTTTATGGTGATAGGTTGGTGAATTTCGAATTTCAATTCATCTATTTATGAATGTTTGATTAGCGTAGTAAGAATCTACGTGGTGTTATGTGAAGAATTGTAGGTAGATCAGAAGTATTGATTTAGAGATGCAACTGTTCAAAAGATACCTGTTGCTGATGCTGATGGATTTAATAGTACAGTGTTGCTAAGGTATACTTTTGTTGCTAAGCTTAGTGAATATGGTTCCTTTTTTCACTTTGGTGTAACATAATTTTGTTGGCATGTGCAGAACTATAAACACAGGTCCAATGGCAGTAATACTATAAGTTTTTCCATAATACCAAATCAGTCGAGCATACAATTCTTCATTAACAAGTTTATAACCATACGTTATGTTCAGTCAAGCATTTTTCATTACATTATATTATGTTATTTTCAGGAAATATTGTTGAATTAAC
The DNA here is from genome assembly GCA_022545495.1 of Chrysanthemum lavandulifolium. Classification (NCBI taxonomy): domain Eukaryota; kingdom Viridiplantae; phylum Streptophyta; class Magnoliopsida; order Asterales; family Asteraceae; genus Chrysanthemum; species Chrysanthemum lavandulifolium. The sequence goes on along the minus strand of CM040243.1, from coordinate 2,929,079 downwards.
GCCTAAAAAGTAATTCAATTGTGTGGATGCTATTTTAAACAATAGATAAACATAATACATGGCAAGCATGATTGTTCGCAAAACATATTAGAATATGTGGGCATGTAAGCATGATTTTTCGCAAAACATAATACTTGGCCCATCACATGGCATCAAAATTGTTTACTTGGAACCTTTCTGGAACGATATCCGTATTAATATGTTTTTCTTACTTATCCTTTGTGTGTAGCAGCTTATGAATTTGCATCCTTTTGAATTGATGCAGTGTCAAACACTAATTAAAGAAAAGAAATGTAAGCATCTAGCATTTTATTCAGTTGAGCTAAGCACAAGTAAACGTGATCCTTGAAGTGATGTGATAAAGTTTTAAATGTACCTTTTAAGGGTCATTTAGCCTTTTGATCACTTTTGTATCCGTTATTACTTAATATCGTTCCTTTTCACTTTTAGGTATCTTGAAGGCAAAATCTTTGGAATGACACTTATTCGGACGAAAAGGAGCGAATATCTGAAGAAAATGGCCAAAGTCAAGAATCGAGACACTTTTCTTTGGGCCCGAAGGGGCGGCGTCGGGTGTTATCTGCGACGCCGTCGCATCACTTTTGTGACTCTCGATAGCAAATTGCTTATTTACAAGTGGCGGTGTCGGGTTTTAAAAGAGTAGGTCGTCATGACTCGGACGGCCTAGATTTGATCCGACGACGTCGAGAGGCGAAGGGACGGCGTCACAAGCATAAGGTGGCGCCGTCGCAAGACTAACGTGGCCAAGGCGAAACCCTAATGACGGCGACCCGGCGTCACAAATCAAAGGTGACGCCGTCGCATATGTAATCTTATATATAGAATCCAATTTTTAGTTTTTAGAGTGTAGTCTTTTGGAGTAAAAACCTAAACCGAACCAAATTTGTCTTGTACGATATTTTAGGGTTCAAACCTATCTTACATCAAGATAATTGTTTTACTTCATTAATTTAATTATGTCTTCAATTACTTGTGTGGATGCTTGCATGTTCCCCATGTCCGGCTAATTTACTTGTGTGTTTGCTTAGGGAATATGAAACTTAATTATTGAATACTGATTGGTTGTCTCTTATCTTAATTGTTAATGATCTAGTAATGCGATATGTCATCCGTAGTGTAGTTAATACTTGATTAATCTTTGTGAACCTTAGTTTATAATACCTAGAGTTGTTGTAGGCTAAACCATCCGAAGAGTACCTTAGAGTTAAAGTTTATAAATCCTAAAGACTTTGTAGGCGATAACCTTTGGTAGTTTCAAAGAGTTGGGGATAAACGCATACCCTACGACCTTAGACACACAACGCGATTAAGAGTAAGGACGTGACAATTCAACCATCAATAGGAGATAATTAAGGAGTAATACAACCTAAGTAAACACATCTTTAAATCATCATACGAGCACACAATAATTAGACATAGACTACCCTCACCTTAGTTAATTAGATAATAGAAGTAACCGGTAGAAATACCAACCCCCAAATCCAAACCCCGAGATTCGTACCTTTTCATTTCCAAAAAACATAAAAGATAAAAAAATAATCTTCCTCAACCCCAACCTTAGCGTAGTAACTTCTCACTAGCATTCCTATTCCCAGAGAACGATATCAATTCATGTGGCTTACCTAATACTACACTACAACGATTAGGTTCACTTGCCTAGGGTGTTGAAAAACTTGCTCGACGAAAGGAAGTTCCTTTGACCCCGAGCGACGCGTGTAGCGTTAACAAGTTTTTGGCGCATTGCGGGAATAGAATAGCTAGTTAGAGTCCACCTCGTTAGGTTTCTTTGTGATTCCTATCAAGTAAATTTTTCTCATTTTAGCTTTCGTAGTCTATCCCCTTCTTCGTAACCTTTGTTCGTAACCCCATCACTTTTCATCATGGAAGGTGATAACCAACCACCATTCATAAACCTACCACCAAATGACCAGCCAAGAGGCCGTACTCTTGGTGAATACTCGAGACCAAGCCACCTAGGCTATAGGAACACCATTGAGCTTCCCGACCAAGCCCAAACTACGGCCCTGCGATCCGACACCGTCCGGTTGGTGCAAAACGGATGTGCATTCCATGAACTTAGTTTCGAAGATCCTAACCAGCATCTTAAGGATTTCCTTAAAATTGTCGATTCCATCGACCTCGATGCTACTACTCGGGAGACCACGCATCTGCGTCTCTTCCAATTCTCTACGGGACCAAGCTAGTAATTGGCTTGAGCGACTTCCATGGCTCCATCTCAAGTTGGGATGATCTCACCTCTCGCTTTCTTGCTTAATTTTTCCCACCGGGAGAACCACTAAGCTTAGGAATGATATCTTGATGTTCCAACAACGTCAAGGTGAATCTCTCTGAAGCATGGACTCGATTCAATGACTTACTTCATAAAGTCCTCATCACGGCATTGATCTTTGGCTCCAAGTCCAACTCTTCTATGATCATATCAACTTCCCACCAAGCGATCCATTGACCAAGCGGCGGTGGAAAACTTAGTGATCTCACCACGGAAGAATCATGGGGTATAATAGAGGACCTTGCTCTATGACAGCGAAAGTTGGAATGACCCCGTGAGTTGCCAAAACCGTTAAGGAAATCTTCTTGCCTCCCATTGACTCACAATCTTCCGACCGTAGGATGCTCGAGCTTGAAGATCAAGTTAAATTCCTAATGAACTCCTACGAAAATCCTAAGTCTTCACATCAAGTGAATAAAATCACTCTACCTTGTGAGTTATGTAGTGGTCCCCATGACACTCGTGATTGCACAAGACTCCCGAACAAGATTTTGCGGACTACGCCTCACAGCGTGCCGGCGGAGGCGGGAGAAGTGGTACACTTTCAAGCTGAACAAAAAACTTAGGAAACTCTTACAACCCCTCATGGAGAAATCACCATAACCTTAAGTGGAACCAAAACTCAAGCACACCCCAAAGCTCATCTAGTCCACCTAATAGGTTCAATCCTCCAAGCACCTGGAACCCCGCTAGTCTTGAGGCAATTACATTTAGATTCATGTCATCTCAAGAAACTCAATTGACTAAGCTTGAAGCCGATTTTAAGCGAAGACAAGGCGAGATGACAAACAAGCTTGATGCCCTCTTAAAAGCCTTTAATGACCGGGAAATTGGAGCACTCCCAAGTGATACTATAAAGAACCCAAAAGTGAGTTCGATTTCATCGACTTCATGTTCTTGTTCACCATGGGAGAGTGCACATCCATGCCCCTCACACCCAACGGTTCACTCGGTAAATGCTATCAACAAGGGTTCCAAGCAATCCAAAATGAGGTACCAAGGCCCGCACCATTGGTAGAACCTACTCTTGAGAAACCCGTCAACCAAGAACCCAAACCTAATCTAGAGGAGGTACAAGGAACTCCATCAAGAAAAACCGGTTCTTGAAGTCTTAGCTCATGCACCTTATTATAATGCTTTAAAAGAAAAATATGAGTTAGAACATAAACTTGGAAAACATGGGTCCGCTTTTGTGCGAAATAATCTACCTAAAGTTAGGCGATCCCGGCTATTTACTCTTCCGTGTAGGCTTGGAACTTCCAAACCTCTCGATGCTCTAGCCGACTTAGGATCATGCATCAATCTTGTTCCGTTGTCCTCCATAGAAGCCTTAACTTAGGTAAGATAGAACCAACGAAACCATCTTAGGTCTAGCGGACGGTAGTATTGCACATCCGGTAGGGATAATAAAATACATGGTGGTGTGGCGTGGGAGAATTGACTCTTTTGCCGATTTCCATGTGCTAGACATGAATAAGGACCCGACATGCCCATTGCTAGTAGGAAGAGGATTCTTAGCTACCACTAGTGCCATCATTGATTGTAAGATGTCCAAAATAGTGGTAGGAGAGGAGAGTGCTAGGTCAATTTACGATGTCAAAAGCATCGTACTACAAAGAAGAGGAAATCCCACATGAGATTAGGTTGGATAGAACGCCATCTAGATATGGGCCTTGGTTAGATAAGAACTTCATAGGTCCCCAACGACCTTTCTACCTAGATGAAGCCTTTGCAAATAAAGCAACTTTTGATGAAAAAGAAATGGCTAGGGACATGGAAGTGAACCCGTTCGAGGGGCCTTAGTATTTAGGAAGATGGCCAGAGTTCCTAGGAAGCTTGCCCGTCAACCTTGTCATGAATAAGTGGAAAGTTGAGGCGATAAGCCTAAACATAAATGGGATTGGGATAGACCGCCTAGTGATGGTAATGGAGAGTGGCACATTAGGATAACAATCTATGATCCCGATGGAGAAGTTTGAAAAGGCATATCAGACCAAGCGTACTACTAGGAACTTAAATGATAAGTTTGATCCTTATGACATTGTTAAGGATAGGCTTACTTATATCGATGCGTAGGGGCACGACTACGAGTCTAGCTACAAGACTCATAAATAAAGAAAAGCGTTTCGTGGGAGGCAACCCATGCTTAATTATTTGCTTGTTTGTGTCATATATCTTTTATTGATTGTTTATTCTCATGTTTAAATTTGTAAAAATGCTTTATTTTGTTTTTAACCTCTTGTTAATTACATATAAAGGTATTTTACATAAGGGATAAGTTTAGGGAGGATTACACGTTTTCAAAAGCGTAAACATGAGAATTTCAATTAATTAAAAGATATGCATGTGTGTTTGTTCGAGTCAAATGCTTGTATCGAGTCATAATGGATGTTTTTAGGAAATTTTCCAGATTCTAAAGATGTAAATTTTCTATAATTTTTCCGAAAATCGCGAGACCAATTTTGTCGGGATAACTGGCGTCGGGATGCGTCGGGAAGGAGAAAAACAAGCGATTACTTTTTCGTTTTACGAGCTACTTATAATTTTTGGAATTTTCAAGTCTTAATTTTCGAAGTGCAGTAAACATCCATTCCACAAGCATTATATCCTAGTTTAGTAGAGTCCTATATATTATATTACCGCCGATTTTACTCGAAGTTTTCGTTTGTTTTCTTCAAGTGTGCATGTTTAATCTATCAAGAAGAAGATACATAAGATGAGAAGGAGCTTTTCACGCAAACGTTCTTCTTGAAGAAAGATGTAACCACCACTTTACACGGATTCTACCGAGCTAATCAGGGGAGTACTAGTTTCTTTCATCTTTTATTACCTTCCATTATCATAACTTTGATACTTTCGGGGAACATTGGGGACAATGTTCAGTTTAAGTGTAGGGAGGGAAAATAAAACGGGAACTTTGAAACTATGCTTATCATTGAATATTTGCTTTGTCCAATTGCATTTGTGTAATAAACCATGAGAAAATGTCGTTTAGGGTAATTTTGGCACCAAATTTAAAATTTTTCATGACATATAGGAGTGGGCCATTAGTCTTAATAAAGCGTCTCATGGATAGGAAGTTATATGACTAGCACAAAAACCCTTTACCACTTAAATTCCACCCAAAATGTGAGGATCGCCCTTAGATTAGTAGGAATTAAAGCATTCATCTTTAATGCTTAGTGTGTGAACCGGTAGTATAATAGATTCTATAACTTGTTTTGTGATGCATTCCGAGATCGCTAGTAAGACTACACTTGTGTAGTTAGGAATAACTAAATGATAAGAGGCATTAGGATAACCCTTGTTTGATACCGTAATATAATTACTTCTTCCACATCGGTTGAGTAATTCCCCATACCTTTGCGTTATACTCATCTTTAGTACACGATACCCTAGTTAAACCCTCGAGCCTATCCTTTTCGCGGTTCTCGTGATGTTTGGTTTTCGGAATATCAATTAATAGCATTGTTTACAATCCACCCCAAATGTATACCCAAATCGCCTTAGCCTACCTTGTATGCACTCACTTTTAGTGCATTATTGTTATCACACTTAACCCTTAGTTCAATTATCTTGTTACTTGCATAAGTTGCTAAGTCGAGTCATATCCTTTGCACACAGTTTTGGGACGATTGGGACTCATGGGAAAAGTTAAATTTTATGAGATGACGGGAAGGGAAGTTAAATTCAAATTCCCTTTATTTGCGTAATAATGTACTCCAAGTGTTTTGATCTTTTCAATTGGGGTCAAATTAGTGTTAGAGTAATAAAAACTCAAGTGTAGGGATATGTCTATAAATTCCTATCATTTTGATGTTATCGTAGAGAATGGTAGAGTAAAGTGTATGAAAAAAAATCGAAAAAAAATAGAAAAGAAAAAGAAAAAAATAGAGTGTTGAAAAAAAAAAAAAAAAAATAGAGTGTTGAAAAAAAAGGCTACCATCCTACATCTATCTTTTAATTTATGTTTGTTTGTTTGAGTTATCTAGAGTCTAGAGTGTCGAGTCTTGGCTTAGCAGCGCCATTCTTCGCATGCTTGTAACATAAAGATTTTGACTTGCCACCACTAAATAGCCTATCCCACCAAACCCTTTGTTTCCCTACAGTAAGCCTAACATTACAACCCTTTAAAAGACCTCTTTGATAGTCTTTCCTAGGTGCTTACGTAAGCGATGGAGGTTTGATCTAGTCTCAAGCCTATGGTAATCTATGTACTAGGACCGGTTAATGAGTGTTTATCTTGCATTTCCAACTTGTTATATTTCATATACACCGAGAGATGTGAGTATCAAACACCCCATGTGAGGTGCTAGTATGTAATTTCGTGCTTGTTATGACTTTTGTGGGGCTTATATGTGTTGTGGATTGTTCTAAACCAATGCTTCATGACCCCTAACTTATAAATTAATTGGTGAAAGCACATTTGCTTGAGGACAAGCAAATACCAAGTGTAGGGTTATTTGATAAGGTTTTAAAATGTACCTTTTGAGGGTCATTTAAGCCCTTATTTGATCATTTTGTATCCGTTATTACTTAATATCGTTCCTTTTCACTTTTAGGTATCTTGAAGGCAAAATCTGGAATGACACTTATTCGGATGAAAAGTAGCGAATATCTGAAAAAATGGCCAAAGTCGAGAATCGAGACACTCAGTGCTGGGCCGAAGGGGACGGCGTCGGTGTTATCTGCTGACGCCGTCGCATCACTTTTGTGACGACTCGAGAGCCAAATTGCTTATTTACAAGTGGCGGTGTCGGGTTTTAAAAGAGTAGGTCGTCATGACTCGCACGGCCTAGATTTGATCGAACGGCGTCAAAGGCGAAGGGACGGTGTCACAAGCATAAGGTGACGCCGTCGCAAGACTAACGTGGCCAAGCGAAACCCTAATGGCGGCGACCGGCGGCGTCACAAATCAAAGTGGCGCCGTAGCATATGTAATCTTATATATAGAATCCGAAATTTTAGTTTTTAGAGTGTAGTCTTTTGGAGTAAAAACCTAAACCGAACCAAGGCTGTCTTGTACAGTATTTTAGGGTTCCAAACCCTATCTTACATCAAGATAAGTGTTTTACTTCATTAATTTAATTATGTCTTCAATTACTTGTGTGTATGCTTGCAAGTTCCCCATGTCCGGCTAATTTACTTGTGTGTTTGCTTAGGGAATATGAAACTTAATTATTGAATATTGATTGGTTGTCTCTTATCTTAATTGTAAATGATCTAGTAATGCGATAGGTCATCCGTTGTGTAGTTAATGCTTGATTAATCTTTGTGAACCTTAGTTTATAATACCTAGAGTTGTTATAGGCTAAACCATCCGAAGAGTACCTTAGAGGTAAAGTTTATAAATCCTAGAGACTTTGTAGGCGATAACCTTTGGTAGTTTCAAAGAGTTAGGGATAAACGCATCCCTACGACCTTAGACACACAACGCGATTAAGAGTAAGGACGTGACAATTCAACCATCAATAGGAGATAATTAAGGAGTAATACAACCTAAGTAAACACATCTTTAAATCATCATACGAGCACACAATAATTAGACATAGACTACCCTCACCTTAGTTAATTAGATAATTAGATAATAGAAGTAATCGGTGAAATACCAACCCCAAATCCAAACTCGAGATTAGTACCTTTCCATTTCCTAAAAACATAAAAGATAAAAAAATAATCTTCCTCAACCCCAACCTTAGCGTAGTAACTTCTCACTAGCATTCCTATTCCCCAGAGAGCGATATCAATTCCATGGCTTACCCTAATACTACACTACAACGATTAGGTTCACCGCCTAGGGTGTTGAAAAACTTGCTCGACGAAAGGAAGTTCCTTTGACCCGAGCGACGTGTGGCGTTATCATGATGATACTTCTCTACTCTGCTGAGATGCATTATATTGACCAAGAGTAAAGAGCTTGAAGTCGAGCCTCAATTTGCTATTAGTTCAACCTGTCTGACATTCCTCAAACTCATGAAAGAGCATATGTTGCTTATGTTTTCCGAACACCTCGAACATCTGGTATTAGTCTATTCCTTGAAGTTTAGCTCTTGGTTGAAAATATTAACATGTTTGAGGAATGTGTAGTGACCTCACTCAAAACCATGCTGTGATAACACATTTTTTTGTAATTTATTTTGCAGGTTCGTTAAAAAGCCCATACTATTGAATTTGGGATTGTTGAGGAAAATTTCAATGCAAGATAGTGTCTTTATATTCAACTCCAGTTGGTAAGATCCATGAAGCACACACTAATGGTTTAGACCAGCGTGTGAGCATAGGAAAGTTAACTTTATGCCTTTTAGATCGTATTCATTAACTTTGGGTTTTATCCACAATTATACGACCATTGGAAAGATAGGTAGTTTGACCAACCATTTGTGGCTCGGTTTACAAACTTTTATTGTATTCAAATAGCTATTGTTTCACCCCACATGTTCGTTAGTAAAGAAAACAATGTTTTAATCAAGTAGAAATGATGCTTAGTTACGCAAGAGAAATGGAGGACTCGGTTGTTGTTGACTTGAGGTGCGCGTACATGTTTTTTACTTGAAACAACGTCAACTATAGTATTCTTATCTTATAACTCAAATGCACCCTTGCCAATCTTTTCTGAAGTGCACATGTTTCTCAGAAAAGTCTTTTTCAGCCACAATATGTGGACATTCTGAAATTAAAGTTTTTGTGATTTATGTGGGATATTTGGTAAATCGATTTACTTGATAACTTAATGTGTAAAATTATCCATTTCTTTTCGAGTTCGCAACGGCTTCAAGAGATTTGAATGCTTTTTCATGTATGTTGAGGGCTTGAATTCTTATGTTTTTACTTATATATATATTTTTGATTTATGCATGTTCAAGATGTAAATTATTTCTTGACTAAGAAAGGTAGATGACCGGTGAACTCTTTGTTTATAAATAAAACCCGCATGATTGTTATAGGACAAAACTCGCAATGAGAACTTATTTTGAATTTCAAGCATGAAAATATATGATCGTATTTGAAATCTTGGTAACTAGGTTGTGTTTGAAAATGTGCTTTGTAAGGGTCTATAGATCATTTGTAGTACAATAGTAGTGCCATATACTTAGTATTGAAGATCATGCATACATGAACACTTCAATTTAGAATTTTCGATGTTTTATTGGTTTGATAGTCATTTGAGCGTAAGTCTCACCCAATATAAATGACAATAACTGATTAAATGAGCGTCTTTCAATTTTGGTGCGAGTCAAGGTTGGAATATAATGCTCCCATGGTTGGAGTAAATGGTGCTTTATTTCACATGCAAGAAAGTCGATGTAAACTACAACTACCTTATTCGAGTGTAAGTCTCACTGTTATGACTTAAATAGTAAGATGCTTATGGAAAATTGTTACCAGACAATCATTCGTTTTTAGTCGAAATCATCAAACTCAATTGTTTTAGCGTAATATAAACACGTTACCAGGCCTTTTATTGTTATTTTAGTATAGACCTTATATTTAAATATATATCCAACTCTTTTGGTAAATTCACTTTATAGCATCCGTTTGTAGCTCTACTCGTCAAAGTCAGTTTCGTATAACAAACCTATGTATAAGAAAGTCGAAAGGTACACTAATTTCATATAACCAACAATGTATGTAACATCAATTAGAGTATAAATTTATATTTCATATATTGATTAGTATAAACTTTTTGAAGTTTCATGTCTTTTTGTTTTTTAGTCTTCTATAGGAATTCAATACTGTAGTTTCACGTTTTAGACTCTCAATATGAGATAAACATGTCAGTGAATTGAACCACTAAATCATTAGCAAGAATGTGGTTATTTATTATTACAATGCCAATTAAAAAAGGTATTATTGGAGTTTATGAGACCTAAGTCAAATGTAGGGCCGATGGTGCCAAAACTTAGTGAATGTGTGTTCTTATGCATAGTAAATCAATTTGTATGTGGTTATTTCGTTATCACTTTCCTTATAACATGCTCACGAAACCTTATATTATACCTTAGCCCAATTGTGTTGCTATGAACATGAAACAATATATATAATGGTTTCTTGGTTATAAATGGCCAACCAAACCCGTGTTACAAAATTTACATGTTTTGACCCATCTACCAATCTGTCCTTTTTTCACTTCTAGCTAAAATTCCCATGAACTATTAGCATTCTGGACTTCTTGAGAACCTAATATTTCCAGTTTAGATAACATGTTTTTATTCTTCTTGATCTATTGCTTTATTGAATGAATGTAAGTACCCAAACCAACGAGTAGTCTCATTCTCTCAATGCCTTATCATAAAAACTTATCTAGGTTAAATCTAATCTAATCTTAAGTTGTTTTTGTATTAGCATGTATCGTCATTAATCAAATGTGTCACAATTCTCAATTTCCGGTCATTTCTCAAACTCTATATTCATCATTTCATATCGGTTCGTGCATGGTTTTGCATTTTTGATGCGTTTATTTACTATTAAATAAACACTATCAGCGTAATTAATTATTTTGAACATTTGATCCGACACTTCCAAAATTATCCCGATATATTTTATACTCATATTAAGATTATAAAATAATATTATTAGTTTACCGGTGTTTTAAATTTATTTGGTATATAAATTGTTATATTTATACAATTCTGACGGTTTTCGTAAATACCACTTGATAATTATTATTTCACTCAATTTTGCAAGGAATGTATTTTATAATTTTATGACCTCAATATATTTTATTTTGACCGTTAAAATTTATTATTAGTTAACGCTACCTAAATGCTTATATATATATATATATATATATATATATATATATATATATATATATATATATATATATATATATATATATATATGATCTTATTTGTTTAATATGTTGGTCGACATATATGGGGTGACACACCACTTTGTGAACAAATATCTCTAGTAAACAATAATATACTTGTGTTTAATATCTTTACACTACTACACACACAATATTATCTTAAGGTGAAAGAAAAATTTTCTCTCTTCATCCTCTACAAGAACCGCCATGGTGAGCCAAGACAAGGAAACCATTTTTTTCTTCAAGTCAAGTTAAATTTACAATCTACACACACTTCTAAGTAAGGTTTTGAAATAAAAACCTTGGGTGTTTAGGATTAAACCTATTGTTCATAAAACCTCATCAAGTAACTAGTAAGCATTTCATACTCATTTTCATCTTTCATATTCATGTTATGTTCATTTTATCATGCTTGAGAAAATATGCAAGTCATATGGATAGCTATACCACTTTAAATGTTTTTAAGTGTTATATATATATATTCCATCCTATAATTACTCCTTGGAAATATATCACTTTTGGTGATGTCTAGGAACCCATGACACCCTAAGAAGGTGTATGGTAGGATTAGAATAACCGGCGTTGGTTTGAATTTGTTAGAATAGGTTTTGCGAGAAAAACTCATTTCGACAACTATATATTAAGGGTCCGATCATTTCGTGAAATCTGGAATTTCCAAGCAGTTGGTAAAAATTTTGGGCTAGATATTTGGAAAATACACTTTAAAAGAAAACGTGGCGCTTGAATGGGTTAAAGCGGAGTTATAACGAAGAAGTTATGCTATTTTCAAATTTGACGTGAAAACTATAAAATCCGAAATTTGACATGTTATTTTAACTTGTTACGGGTTAAAAATGAGGCTTAAGCGTTATAAATTGTGTCAACTTATCAAAAATATATTATTATACTTTGATACGAAGCTAAGGACATATAAAGCGTGAAAGCGGACTTGTAACGATTAAATTACACGTGTTTACATAAAGTTGCCGTAACTATATTATATAAGAAAACTAATATATTTCTATTAGACAAACCTTACGGCAACAAGTGACCATGTTGAGGTCGTTTTAACATCAATGGAATACTTTTATGAAACGATGTCTTCTAGTAAAATTAAGTTCGCCTAGCCTATTTTCCAAAACGTCTAACCGTTTGTCAAACGGAGTTGTAATGAATAAAATACGGTCACTTAAACTTTGCCGAAAACCACCCTTAAACAATATTTTGGACACAAGTACCATACTTTACTTATATTTTTCTCCATGATCGAGACCTCCATGATGAAAACTTAAAAGCAAAAACTTTGAGATAATGATACAAGCTTCCCAAAACCGTTGAGTTTGTTTTCTAACATTCGACGTGCACCATTTTACGACTAGCTTTTCAAGGCCGTTTAGTCACTTTCATGAAATTGTCAAATGACATTATTTTACGACGAAAAGTTATAGTTTCATAATAAATCACTAAATGATTATCGTAGGATATCATTTCGACGTAAGTACTTATAAAGTATTTGGTAACTTGACAATATGTCATAAACATATATTTCGACGATAAACTTTATTTTCCAAAATGTACAAGTGGTATGGATATCATATGAGTTTGCATGCGACATTGTTTCATGACTTACATTAGAACACATCATTCATATTAGGTTGCGGATAGAGATCGCACCTCATTTGATGTATCTACTTTTGTCACCATAATCATTGCATCGGTGAGTTCGTAGCCCCACTTTTACTCGTTTAATTGTTTTATAAACTCTTCGGGAGATACATGCTCAACTACTTGCTTTTACTTTACATCTATATGAACTTAAATATCTTTTGTTTCACTCTATATGTAGCGTAAGTAGATTATGTCCGAACTAAATTGATCACTATGTTATGAAGCTATTAGTTGAAACACTTTCCTTGATTTTGAACCCTTGACATGTATATTTGAGCTCTTTTAAATTGATTTGGATCCTTTAACATATAAGTGAACACTTTGGACTTGATATGAACCTTTTGACATATAGTAAACTCTTTTAACTTGTACAAGGACCCTTTTTATATATTTTAAACTTGTTTGACGTGATTTTGAACGCTTCGACTATCTTGAACCTTTTGATATGTTTTGAGCTCTTGGACTGTTCTGAACTTTTGAACTCGACTTAAATCTTTGAACTTAATTACGAACTTTTGAACGGAACCCTTGAACTTAAATACGAACTTATGACTTGTTTGAACTTATTGAACCGGACATGTAATGACCTTTACTATAAAGTCTCCCATGATTGGAGCATCACTATAAAGTCTCCCATGATTGGAGCATCACTATAAAGTCTCCCATGATCGGAGCATCACTATAAAGTCTCCCATGTTCGAGCATCACTATAAAGTCTCCCTTGTTGGGCGCAGAGCGTCTCACTATGTTACGGGCGTTCTCAACTTAAAGCCTCCCGTCCCGGGCGAGCGTTTCACTATGTTACGGAGCGTTCTCAATCTAAGTCTCCATGTTCGGGCGGTGCAAATTCTCCCATGTTCGGAATGTTCTTAATTGTATATAATAGTTGTATGATGTCTTGTCAGTACATTCGCATTGTTAGTCTCCTATTAGTAGGTAGTATGGATAGCGCTATTAGAGGTCGGCCAACCTCTCGTCCACTATATTACGGACGATATTATTTATTCTAGGAGCTTTGCTCGGCATACATTATTATATCGTGGTGCTATATTGTGAACTATTATGACATCGTACCTTTGGACTATTAGACATACTATATTTTGTGCAATGGGTTGTGAACACACGGGTTGCAAGTTTTGTATGGGCGAACTTGGGCCGAGTGGATTTACAATGCCTTTGCTTTGTGAACTCATTTGACAACGTGTGCTTCAACATAAACTAGACATATTTTGGCGGTGGGTTGTGAACACACAGTTGCAAGTTTTGTATGGGGTGAACTTGGGCCGGTGGATTTACAATGCCTTTGCTTTGTGGACTATTCTAAATGACCAAAAACTTTGCCTTTGTTGCATGAGCGCTTTTTAAAAGCTTTACTTGTTAACCAAACTATATGAACTCACTCAACCATTGTGTTGACACTTTTAGCATGTTTTATCTCAAGTATCTAAGGCATTCACCTCATGGCATGCATGTGGACTTATCATAGAGTCGCGGTGTTGGCGCGTCTCACATATATTTTATGCACTTAACTATCGTTTGATTGTAACAAACTCATTTTGGTATATTGGAATATTTTGGGACCTACGTTTTGTAAACTCGATTATTTTACTTAATCAAACGATATTTTCAAAACGACACTTTAGGTCGATTCGATATAACTGTAACTTTGATGCTATATGACAAATCATCCCCGAAATTCCATTCATTGCAAAACAGGTAATTTGGGGTGTGACGAATGTGTCAAAAGTTCCTTAAAGTGCCTTTAATCGATCATAAAATATTACACATATTGTGATTTTTTCTTATTTAAGTTTTACATTGTAGGTTGTTTCTAGAAAGGCGGTAATTCCACATTTTAAGTGGTTGTTTCAAGAGTCGAGACGAGAAAAGTTTTAAAGGTTCTTTGTTGAGACGGATGGCGAATACACAAACTCCAAATCCAACATTTTGTACAAAAAAATTTTATTTTGTATATGAATAAGGACCATGTACTTTATTTGTTCTCACACTTTTCATCGTTACTTTTACATATATTACATGAACATTTTTCTTTCAATTTTTGTGACTCGATATTTGTCGTTATTCATTATTTATGTACATCCATTTATGGTTCGCCAAGTATTTTTATGAAGCTAGCCACGTATCCATTCGGGTGGGCTATGAAACTAGTGTTAAAATATATGTTTAAAATTTATTGTAGTCTAAATTTAGTTAAATTTTACGGGTTAGGCGAGTTTAGTGTAATTCTCTTATCGGTCTTTAAGTGTTTAACATAATTTGTTTTAAAATCTTTATTTTACTTTGAATGTTAAGGCATATTATCTTCATATCTGATGACGTATAGCACGTATAGCAGGCCTACCGGGCCTAATTCGTGCTATACACATATTGGGCTCAGGCCCAATAATGAGAACAACTACGAATACTGGACCAACAGTAAGCCCAACAACGAAATTGGCAATAGTCCAAACTCAAAGACGCATGCAGGATACTTAGCGGACCAAACCTCCGACATACTCTCATTTCTCGACAAGAATGTGTACTTACTCACGGCGAGTCTAATCGTGAGGTCCGTCCCCACCAGTAAGGCTAACAGTTTACTCTTTCTTATCGCAGGATTCAATCAAACTACTTTGATTAGTACAAGATCAGCCTACCAACAGCTTGTTAGCCCAGTCCAACAAGCCTCACCAACACTCATTATAACCCGTCACACTTTTTGTACTAACAAGTTAGCGCCATCCGTGGGACCCAGACCCCAGTACACAACTGCGTTCTCGAAAAATGCTCACCGTAGGCACTCGGTCTGAACTAACTCCCACTCCCGTATCCGCGGGACAGAACACGACGGGAAGAGGAAACAATGCAACTCTGGCGGAACTTGAAGGGCATGCGTCCGACGCAACTGTCAAGAAGTACTATGACCAGATCCTGCCGATTGTGACAGAGAAAGTTCAGAAGCAAGAAGAAATGGCCAAAGCTATAGAGGCACTAAAAAATCGGCTAGACTTCCGTGAAGCGTCGGAGCACTCCGAATCAGGAAGGCCGACAAGAAGAAGATATTTGAGGAAAAAGATCGAATCTGAAAGCTATTTGGAGCACGGAAGGCTCCGAGCCAAGGCATAGTCGATCTAGGTCACCAAAAAGAAAAATAATGAAAGAGATGAGGTGTTCAAAAGATGCGCAAGGATGTGTTTCACGAGCAAGGAGACAAGGAAAAAGTGTCTTCATGTACTTGAGAGATCCCAAGAAACCAAGTCGTCGCAGCTCTCAAAAAAAGGATGAAAGCGGTTATCATAGCTCCTATTCGCGTGAGAATGAGCCTTATTCGAAAGATGTGAAGACGGTCGGGCATACTCACGGAGGACGGTCGACTTTCCGAAAGTGAAGACGCAGAGTGAATATTGGAGGTGCGTGATCTAAAAGCGTGGGACATCGATGACGATGACTTAGCTGAGCCATGGGTATGTAAGGAGATCGATTCGTTCCTCCGCGCATTCGTTATTTCAACATGCCCAAGAAAACACGAACGCCACTAACGTGAAGACATCTGACGGAATTGAAGACCCGGAAGATCACCTAAAATTTTCCAAGCACAAGAAAAGTGGAGCAGGCGGGCCATGCCAACACGGTGCCACATGTTCAATTCTACGCTTACCGGATCCGCTAGGGTGTGGTTTGACGATCTTCCACCAGAATCGGTAGATAGCTATGACAAGTTGAAAGAGGTCTTCCTAGCGAATTTCCTTCAGCAAAAGAAATGCTTAAAAGATCCTGTAGAGCTTCACCTCATCAACCAAAAAGAGGGAGAAACTACAAAAGACTTCGTGAAGAGATTCAAGGCAGAGAGCAGGGATGTCAAAGGAGCTCCTGAAGTCATGAAAATCTCCATTTCATGCGGGATTACTAATCCCGAGGCGATTAAGCGCTTGCATGATAAAATACCCAAGTCGGTGAGCGAAATGATGAGGGTAACGCATCCTTCCCACGAGGAGAAGTGGCGCGAGCAACCACGAGAAGAAAAGATCGCTTCCCAAGGTGCCATGGAAGCTACACAAACACAGGCGTAAACAAGGCCTCAAAAAGGGATCTGAAACCACTCGGGACGGGAAGGAAGCAAGATAGGTTCACCCTCCTCTCCAAGACACCAAAGGAAATATTGGCATTGGAAAAAGCGAAATTCAAAACTCTTCCACCAATGATCACACCGATCGAAAAAAGAATGCTAACAAATATTATGAGTTTCACGGAGAAGTAGGACATAATACAGATGAGTGCATGCATCTGAAAAGACAAATAGAAGAATTGCTAAGAACTGGGAAGCTATCAAACGTAATAAAAGAACTAAAACAAAACGGCGAAAAGGATCAACCCAAGACGCCCAAAAAAGGAGAGACATCTGGAAAGGATAAACCTCTTGCAATCCTAATGGTGCAAACCCATCAAGGAGTGACGCGACAAAGGATTACACAAAGCTTCTCTCCTAACCTGAATATCTCATTCCCGTCACTAACCGAAGAAGAAGGAAATGACGGGCCAATGATTATTGAAGCAGAAATCGGGGGGCACTTCATACACCGCATGTACATTGACGGAGGTTCCGCTTCAGAAATCTTATATTAACACTGTTTTGAAAGGCTCCAGCTCGAAATAAGAAAGCAAATGATACCTGCCACAACTCCCCTTATTGGGTTCAGCGGGGAGGTAATATGGCCGATAGGACAAATATCATTGCTAAACAAAGTTGGTAATGACGAGCACTCAACATCAGCATGGATGAACTTTAAAATTGTGAGATCCCAGTCGTCATATAACGAGATTATATGAAGGCCAGGGGTGCGAAAATTGCAAGCGATACCTTCAACAACGCATGGAATGGTAAAATCCGGGTGGAAGGAGAGTGTTCACATTACGAAGTAGCGAATTGTTTCATTAGAATGCACAATGGTTTACGAACCAATACCGCAAGCCACGCAGAGAAAATCAACGATTGGAGCAACAAATACATGTAGTAATACATCCGGAGCATCGAGCAAACCATAGCCATTGGATCCACCTTATCAATGAAAGGACGTAAAAGGTCATGCGACCATCAAGAGAACCTAGACATATTCGCCGGTGTCCATGGATATGACGAGAGTTCCAAGGCACATAGCGAGCAAACCTTAAATATACATGAGGGATACACCCCAATAAGACAAAAGAAAAGAGGCCAGGCACCAGAGTGAAATAAGGTGATCCAAGAGGAGGTGGGAAAGCTCGTGAACGCATGAATCATGAAAGAAGTACATTACCACAGCTGGTTGGCCAACCCTGTGATGGTAACAAAGCATGACGGAAGTTGGAGGATGTGCGTAGACTTCAAAGACCTCAACAAAGCATGCCCAAAGGATGGCTACCCATTGTCGGAAATAGATTGGAAAGTCGAATCACTCTGCGTATCCCTTCAAATGCTTGTTGGGCGATATAAGGGTTATCACCGAGATAAATATGGCAAAGGTATATGAGGAAAAACAACATTAATTACAAGTTAGGGACTATTATGTTATACCAAAATGCCATTCGGATTAAAGAATGCGGAGCAACATACCGGTGATTGGTAGATAAGGCTTTCCACAAGCAATCGGCAAGAAATCTAGAAGTGTATGTCGATGACCGGTAATCAAAAGCAGCTCGGAGGAAGAAATATTAAGGGACATCGGAAACCTTTAAAACCTTAAGAGAAATAAATATGAAGTTGAATCCTAAGAAATGCACCTTGAATGGAAGAAGGAATGTTTAGGGATACAAGTGAACACTAAAGGAATCAAAGTATGCCTAGATAAAGCAGAACCGGTATTAAACCTCCCATCTCCAAAATGCCTTAAGGACGTTCATAAACTGAATGGAAAGCTGGAAAGTTTAAATAGGTTCCTGGCTAAATCCGCTGAGAAATCACTACCTTTCTTTAAAACACTCAAGAAGTGTACACAAAAGAGTGATTTTCAGGTGACAAAAGAAGCGGATGAAGCTTTTAAGCAAATGTAAAAGATGATAGCAGACCTCCCGACCCTCATGGCGCCCCAGGAAAAGGAGGAACTTATCATATATCTTGCGGCAGAAAATGAAGTGGTCAGTGCAATCTTAATGACAGAAAGGGAAGGCAAGCAAACATCGATATACTTTGTTAGCCGAGCCCTGCGATGTCCGAAAATCAACTAAACACCCATGGAAAAACTAGTATTATCTTTGGTACATGCTACAAAACGCTTGAAAGGATACTTCCAAGCACACACAATTGTAGTTATCACTGATCAGCCAATAAAGCAAATACTGTCAAAACCAGAGGTGGTGGGCAGACTGCAAAATGGAGCATTGAGTTAGGAGAATATGACATACAATACATGCCAAGAGTATCGGTTAAAGGAAAAATCCTGGCGGATTTCGTAGTAGAGCGTCCAAAAGATGATGAAGAGGACGACTCAATGGAAGTAGAAGAGGAGCTCCCGCAACCATGGATCCTGTTCACGGACGACTTATCTTGCATAGATGGTTGTGGAGTAGGACTATCTTGTGAACCTGCGAGGGAACAAGTTAACTTATGCCTTAAGGTTCCTTTGGAGCAACAAACAATGAGGCGAATATGAGGCCCTAATCACAGGTTAAGATGCTCTTGAGCAATTTCAAATGTTCTCAATCAAACAAGTCCCTATAAGCAAAAACAAGAAGGCGGACGCCCTAAGTAAAATGGTGTCTGCCAGATTCGCACATCTGAAAAAGCAAGTGCTGGTGGAAGAGCTCAACCAAAAGTTAATAGAAGAGGTAGCAGTACTAGCAATAGTGGAAGAATAGGGGTACACGTGGATAACCCCAATACATGAATACCTGGCAAAGGAAATACTCCCAGCCGAACAAAAGAAAGCAAGAGAAATCAAGAGGAAGTCGTAGAGGCTTGCAGTGATTAACGGGACGCTTTACAAGAAGTCTTTTCTTGGGCCATGGCTAGACTAGTCATTCAGGGCTTTAAACAAAAGTCAGGGATAAATTATTTTGATACTTATGTCCCAGTGGCTCGTATCAGTACCATAAGACTGCTAATTGCTTTGGCATCTATTCACAATCGATTATTCATCGATGGATGTAAAACTTTCTTAAATGGTAAATTGGATGAGAGGTTTATATGAACCAACCTCGGGCTTCATCATGCGCAACGAAAACAAGGTGTATAAAGCGATTAAGTCTCTTTATGGACTAAAAGACACTAAACAATGACATCAAAAATTTGATGAAGTGGTTTTGTCTAGTGGTTATATTCTTAACCAAGCTAACAAATGTGTGTATAGCAAATTTGATGAATCGGTAAAAGGTCATCATTTGTGCGTATGTTGATGACATCTTGATCTTTGGCACTCACCAAAATCAGTTGACGACAAAGGAATTTCATCATCAAGGTTCTCCATGAAGGACATGGGGAGGCGATGTTATCCTTGGTATAAGGATTAAACATAAAAGTAAAAGAATTTATATCTCTCCGTCTCATTATATTGAGAAGGTGTTGAGGAAATTCAATTACTTTGATTGTACTCAGTGAGTACACTTATGGATACTGTGAGAAGTCGATGCCTAATAAGGCAATGTTGTATCTCAACTTAAGTATTCTAGGTAATTGGTGCCTAATGTATGCCATGACTGTACAAGACCGAATACAATTCGTCTACCGGTGGTTGGGTATTCCTACTTGGTGGAGGTGCAATTTCTTGACATCCAAGAAGCAAACTTGCACCACCATTCAACAATGGAATCAATTTGTGGCCTTAGCATTCTTTGGTAAAGAAGTTGAATGGTTGAAAACTTGCTTTCGAGATTCCATTGTGGCCTAAACCTATAGCATCTATTTCTCTCCATTGTGATAGTGCGACTACATTGGCAAAGGCTTATAGCCGGATGTACAATGGGAAGTCTAGACACTTAGATGTCGAGACATAACATGATTTGTGAGCTTATCATGAATGGGGTGGTATCTATAGAGTTTGTTAGATCTCAACAAAATTTAGGCGATCACTTGAAGAAGGGTTTGGCTAGAGACTTGGTTATAAAGTGCGCTAAAGGGATGGGTTTAAGTCCAACTTAGTCATTTGAATGCTAAGACACCCAACTCCTCCCGAGGAAACTTAGGAGCCGAGTTCAATGTGGAAAGTTGAACATTCGATGTCTTTCGAGCACATGTTTTACATACATCCCAAGGTTGTGCTTTTAACTGCTTGAAAAGGAGGATGAAGTCTTTACTTCTTAATGGTTAATTTCTTTAAAAAAGTGCTTGGCAGGAGCATGAATAAAGAGGAACCACCTATGTAAATGTTGAAGTTTTGCCACTTCAGGGAGCTTAGGACTTTTGGCTCTTACAACTGTTGGAATCGTTCCTAACTCGTAAATGGAACGACATTGACGGGATTAAATTTTCTATCTTTGTTAGCTAAAACACATGGGCTTGTTATGTCATATAGTCATAGTTGTATGTGTTTAGCTATAAATACCCTCATAGACTTTCCTAGGAGGGTGAGACTCTTAGTGTAATTTCACCTTTCATAATAATAAACACATAGTTCTCTCCCTTTTCTATACTTTCTATCTCTAACATGATAAAGATGTTCTTCCATCTACCAAGACCTCCCAATTCACCATATCACCCATAAAAACGATCCTACAAGTGGTATCAAGAGCAAGGTCGAGTTTAGTTATGGTTGATTTTGGTGATGTTGTATCTTGTCAAAATGATTCTTGTAAATCATTTTACAAAGTTTTAACCTTTCATAATATTTCTTGGGTTTATGATTTTTTTACAAGTTATGCGATCTGGTCAAATATTAAAGTCATACGTTTTCATTCTTTGTGGTTTTGGTCATTTATTTGTCCAAACTTCGATGTATTTTGTACCAATCCGGGTATATTCGTATGGTCAAACGGGTAAAAATAAAGCATTTTATGCTTTTTCTAGAGCGAGAAAAGTCAAAGGTCAAAACCCTTTTTCTTACGCCTAAGGGGTATTTTTACGCCTAAGGATCTTCAGATTTGTTACGAGTAACTTGGAAAGTTACTCGAAGAACCCATTTTGAGCGTAACTCACGAGTAAGAATCGCTTTACGCATAAGGGTAGACATTTACGCATAACCTTTTGGTTTACGCCTAAGAACCCTACGTTAAGAATTACTACGCTTAAACCTTTATGTTTACGCATAAACTTTCAAGACAAAGAAGATCGATTCTGGCGTAAGATGTTTTTACGAGTAAGAAAAGAGATTATCGTAAGATCTTTACACCTAAAGGTTTTCTTAGTTTACGCTTAAAACAAAGAAGGGGATAAAGCTATGACTGTTTGATCTTGACCTCATAATAATACCAACAAATCATTTTGACCTCAGAATATACCATTAGTCCAAATGACAAGATGTAGTTCACAAGATCTCAGTTTACTTTTCTTTTCGTGAGGTTTATGAAATCCTTAGACCTTTACGATCCTAATAACACGAAAGAAAATATCCTCATAGATTTGTTAAGCATAAGCAACGTTTATATCAGAAATATAAAGGAGGATTAACAACAACAATGTTATTACCTTTCCTCGTTTCATTCTACAACAACAATCAAAGAGGACTAAAGATCTCAGTTATAGTTCACTTTTATATCAAATCTTTAATAGATTTTCATGTGTGAACTTGTTACATCACAGATCTATCACTTCCCAAGGCCAAACATCTATTACAATCCGAATCTAAACTAAACACAACCAAACCCTAACTATCACTTATAATCTCACATTAATCTTGTTAGATCTCAGATTTATCCTCTTTGTGTGACCTAAGACACATCCAAAGACATGAGCCACAAGAGTTATATCTTCACCGATCTATTTTGAAGCACAGCTTCGGTAAATATACGAATATAAAGGTTAGATTCATAACAATTATGTTAAGATCTTCCTTTAATTCGTTTGAAATACAAAAGCACATCAATTAGTACATACCTTTGATTTTGAAGATGGGTCTCAATTCATCATCAACATCGTGGTGTATGATTCGATTCATTGAAAACATCGGGGAAGAGAGTTGACGGGTCTTGCTGCTTTGACGACTTTTGCGAAAACCTCTCCTTTCATGAATTTCTTGATCGGGGAAGAAATGAGATCGATAAGGTTTTAAAAGGTACCATTTTGAGGGTCGTTTAAGCCCTAATTTATCACTTTTGTATCCGTTATTGCTTAATATCGTTCCTTTTCACTTTTAGGTCTCTTGAAGGCAAAATCTTTGGAATGGCACTTATTTGGACGAAAAGGCGTGGATATATGAAGAAAATGACCAAAGTCGAATCGAGACACTCAAAGTTGCCGAAAGCAGGCGGCGTCGGTGTTAATTGCGGCGCCGTCGGAGGATTTTGTGACGATCTGAAGCCAAAACCCTATTTTCAAGTGACGACGTCGGGCTTTAAAAGAGTGAGGCCGTTGCTACTCGACGGCCTAGATGCGACCCGACGACGTCGAAGGCGAAGAGACGGCGTCGCGGACATAAGGTGGCGTCGTCGCAAGGTTAACGTGGCCAAGACGAAACCCTAATGACGGCGACACGGCGTCACAAAACATAAGGTGGCGCCGTCGCATATGTAATATTATATATAGAATCCAAATTTTTCGGTTTAGAGAGTATTTTTTGGGTAAAACCTAAAACCGAACCAAGGGTGTCTTGTACAAGATTTTAGGGTTCCAAACCCTATCTTACATCAAGATAAGTATTTACTTCATCAATTCAATTATGTCTTTGATTATTTGTGTGTATGCTTGCATGTTCTCCATGCCCGCTAATTTATTTGTGTGTTTGCTTAGGAAATATGAAACTTAATTATTAAATATTGATCGGTTGTTTCTTATCTTAGTTGATTAATGATCTAGTAATGCGATAGGTCATTCGTTGTGTACTTAATGCTTGATTCATCTTTGTGAACCTTAGAATATAATTACACGAGTAGTTGTAAGCTAAACCATCCAAAGAGTGCCTTAGAGTAAGAGTTTATTATCCTAGTGGGTTTTGTAGGCGAGACCCTTTGGTAAGTTCAAAGAGTTAGGAGAAACGCATACCCTACAACCTTAGACACACAACGCAACTAAGAATAAGACGTGACAACTCAACCATCAATAGGAGATAATTAAGTACAACCTAAGTAAACACATCTTTAAACTATCATACGAGCACACATTAATTAGACATAGACTACCACCACCTTAGTTTAAATAATTAGATAATAGTAGAGTAATCGGTAGAAATACCAACCCCCAAATCCAATATCCGAGATTCAGTACATTTCAATTTCCTAAAAAACATAAAAAATAAAAATAATCTTCCTCAACCTTAACCTTAGCGTAGTAACTTCTCACTAGCATTCCTATTCCCCAGAGAACGATATCAATACCGTGGCTTACCCTAATACTACACTACAACGATTAGGTTCTTTGCTGGGGTGTTGAAAAACTTGCTCGATTTAAAAGGAAGTTTCTTTGACCCCGAAGCGCTGCGTAAGCGTATCAAGTTTTTGGCGCCGTTTCCGGGAATAGAATGGCTAGTTAGTAGTCCACCTCGTTTAGGTTTCTTTGTGATTCCTATCAAGTAAATTTTTTCTTTTATTAGCTTCCTTGTAGTCTATCCCCTTTTGTATGTTTGTGTTCAGTAAAACCCTTTTCATTTGTCGCTATGGCAAGTGAAATTGCATTGCATCATTAAAAATGAGGAGCAGTTGAATTTGCAGATTGGTTTGGTTTTAATTGTTCTAATGAATTTGTGAGTGAACTTAGAGATATCCAAAGGAGATGGGTGTAAGGTTGGATGGATTTGATATATTACAGTACTTGTGTGGCTTCTATTCAACAATCGTTGTCGGGATCAACTCCTTTTAGTGACACCATCCGAGAATTTTTCAGAAAAGCCTCCTATGCATAAACCATCAATTGAAGGATCTTAGGCACCATGATAAAAAAGACCTAGTTTTTAAGAACATGGAACCTAAACCCGAACAAGATTGTGAAATGGTTATAGTTGAATTGCCTAGTTGCATGCGTGGGATAGATTTCAAAACATATGACACATGTGAGGAATCCTTTAGGCAAATAGAACATAGTGATCAAATTTTTGAGAATGATTCTTATGAATCGGACCAAGAATTTGAAATGGCTAAAGAAGGATTTGAGATACTTAGGAGTGTATTTGGGTTAGATCATACTAAAACACATGAACTTTTAGGAGATATAGATATAATGGAGAATGAGGTGGAAACTCCAAGTCCACAAGCCCTACCATCACTGAGGAACACATCGCCTATAACTTACCCGAGAGAAGTAGAAGATACTATAGGAACCCCGATTGATATAGAACCTTTGGACCAAACGCCACCTAGAGAATGTAGGTTTAGATGCTTGTTGTCATGACCTCTCTTATTCCTAGGGAAGTTCCTAATTTTGATGAACCTGAGCCTCAACCAAAACCTTACCCAATTTTCCGTCTTTAGATGTGAATCTTGGAATTGAATTAGGCCCCAATCCACCCATCAAAATAAATGATCCGGTAGTTGCTTGATAAAGGTGGTAGATTCTAGGCCATGTAGAGTGGAAGCTAATATAGAGTAACCCATGACCTTACACACTTATATCACCCATTCATGGTTGATAACAAGAAACATTATGGGTTTAAACCAGGTTTATTAGGTCAAGATGGATCCTTAACTAAGAATCTTTTGAAGTTGATAGAAGATGATCCATTTTTAGGAGGGAGATTTGATTCACCCGCTCCAATAGACTTAGGTAAGGTTATAATGAATGGAGCACACTCCTTTGAGCTTATAAATCACCCATCACCCTCTCATCACGTAGCAAATTTCCACCCTAAGGGTATGTATTGCTACTATCACCCGCACTTAAACTTAAGTGTAGGGAAAACTTCCCCTTTATCTGTTAAATAAGGGTAGAGTCAGGCTCGTGACTCGAACAAAAACAAGCGCTTCTTGGGAGGCAACCCATGTGTATTAGTTTTCCATTTTCATTTGTGTGTCGTATATCTTTTATTAATTGTTTATTCTCATGTTTGAATTTGTAAAATGCTTTATTTTGTCTTTAACCTCGTCTTAATTGCATATAAAGGTATTTTACATAAGTGATAAGTGTGGGGAGGATTACACACGTTTTCAAAAGAAACGTGAACATGAGAATTACAATTATTTAAAGATATATATATGTGTTTGTTAGAGTCAAATGCTTGTATCGAGTCATAATGGATGTTTTTGCGAAATTTTCCGATTCTAAAGATGTAAATTTTCCATAATTTTTTCCGTAAAATCGCAGAGCAGTTTTTGTCGGGATAACTGACGACGTCAGATTGCAACCGACGGCGTCGGGAAGGAGTAAAACATCATATCACTTTTCTCATTTTCGAGCTACTTATAAATTTTGGAATTTTCGGTCTTAATTTTCTTAGAAATTCGTAAACATCCATTCCACAAGCATTATATCCTAGTTTAAATCGAGTCTTATATATATTATTACCGCCGATTTTCTGTGAAGGTTTCGTTTGTTTTGTTCAAGTGTGCGAGGTTTAGTTTGTCAAGAAGAAGTTACACAAGATTGGAGGAGCTTTTCACGCAATAATTCTTCTGGAAAGGATTTAACCACCACTTTACACGGATCCTACCGAGCTAATCGGGGAGTATTAGTTTCTTTCATTTTGATTACCTTCTTTTATCATTACTTTGATACTTTCGGGAACATTGGGGACAATGTTCGGTTTAAGTGTAGGGAGGAAAATAAAGCGGAACTTTGAAACTATGCTTATCCTTGATTATTTGCTTTGTTCAATTGTGATTGTGTAATAAACCATGATAAAATGTCGGTTAGGGTAATTTTGGCACCAAATTAAAAATTTTCATAACATATAAGAGTGGGCCATTAGTCTTAACAAAAGCGTCTCACGGATAGGAAGTTGCATGACTAGCACAAAACCCTTTACCACCTAAATTCCACCAAAATGTGAGGATCGCCCTTAGATTAGTAGGAATTAAAAGCATTCATCTTCAATGCTTAGAGTGTGAACCGGTAGTATATTAGATTCTAGAACCTGTTTTGTGATGCATTCCGAGATCGCAAGTGAGACTACACTTGTGTAGTTAGGAATAGCTAAATGATAAGAGGCATTAGGATAACCCTTGTTTGATACCGTCATATAATTACTTCTTCCACATCGGTTGAGTAATTCCCCACACCCTTTGCGTTGTACTCATCTTTAGTACACGATACCCCTAGTTAACCCTCGAGCCTATCTTTTCGCGGTTCTCGTGATGTTTCGGTTTTCCGGAATATCAATGAAGAGCATTGTTTACACCCTACCCCAAATATACACCCAAATCGCCTTAGCCTACCCTTATGCACTCACTTTCGGTGCAAATGTTTGTTATCACCCTAAACCCTTAGTTCAATTATCCGTTGCTTGCATAAGTTGCTAAGTCGAGTCATATCCTTTGTATACAGTTTTGGGACGATTGGGATTCATGGGAAAAGTTAAAGTTTATGAAATGATGGGAAAGGAACGTTAATTCAAATTCCCTTTGTTTGCGTAATAATGTACCCCAAGTGTTTTGATCTTTTCAATTCGGGTCAAATTAGTGTTAGAGTAATAAAAACTCAAGTGTAGGGATGTGCCTATAAATCCCTATCATTTTGATGTTACCGTAGAGGATGGTAGAGTAAAAGTGTATGAAAAAAAAATCGAAAAAAAATAGAAAAAGAAAAAGAAAAAATAAGTGAAAAAAAAAAAAAAACATACGCGCTACCATCCTACATATATCCTTTTAATTTATGTTTGTTTATTTCGTTACCTAGAGTTTTAGAGTGTCGAGTCTTGGCTTAGCAACGCCATTCTTCGTATGCATTTAACATAGAGATTTTGACTTGCCACCACTAAATAGCCTATCCCACCAAACCCTTGTTTCCTACCATAAGCCTAACATTACAACCCTTTAAAGACCTCTTTGATAGTCTTTCCTAGGTGCTTACGCCAAAGCGATGGAGGTTTGATCTATTCTCAAGCCTATGGTAATCTATGTACTAGGACCGGTTAATGAGTGTTTATCTTCCATTTCCTATTTGTTATATTTCATATATACACCCGAGAGAGATGTGAGTATCCAAACACCCCATGTGAGGTGCTAGTATGTATTCCGTGCTTGTTATGACTTTTCTTGGGCTTATATGTGTTGTGGACTGTTTTAAACCAATGCTTCATGACCCTAACTTATAAATTAATTGGCTAAAAGCACATTTGCTTGAGGACAAGCAAATAACAAGTGTAGGGATATTTGATAAGGTTTTAAAGGTACCATTTTGAGGGTCGTTTAAGCCTTATTTGATCACTTTTGTATCCGTTATTGCTTAATATCGTTTCTTTTCACTTTTAGGTCTCTGAAGGCAAAATCTTTGGAATGACACTTATTTGGACGAAAAGGCGGATATATGAAGAAAATGGCCAAAGTCGAATCGAGACACTCGGCGTCGGTGTTAATTGCGACGCCGTCGGAGGATTTTTGTGACGATCTGAAGCCAAAACCCTTTTCAAGTGACGACGTCGGGCTTTAAAAGAGTAGGCCGTTGCTACTCGGGCGGCCTAGATGAGACCAGCACGGCGCCGAAAGTCAAGAGGACGGCGTCACAGACATAAGGTGACGCCGTCGCAAGGTTAACGTGGCAAGACGAAACCCTAATGACGGCGACACGACGCGGCGCCACAAAACATAAGGTGACGCCGTCGCATATGTAATATTATATATAGAATCCGAATTTTTCGGTTTTAGAGAGTCTTTTTTGGAGTAAAACCTAAAACCGAACCAAGGGTGTCTTGTACAAGATTTTAGGGTTCCAAACCCTATCTTACATCAAGATAAGTATTTACTTCATCAATTCAATTATGTCTTTGATTATTTGTGTGTATGCTTGCATGTTCTCCATGCCCGGCTAATTTATTTGTGTGTTTGCTTAGGAAATATGAAACTTAATTATTAAATATTGATTGGTTGTTTCTTATCTTAGTTGATTAATGATCTAGTAATGCGATAGGTCATTCGTTGTGTACTTAATGCTTGATTCATCTTTGTGAACCTTAGAATATAATTACCTGAGTAGTTGTAAGCTAAACCATCCAAAGAGTGCCTTAGAGTAAGAGTTTATTATACCTAGTGGGTTTTGTAGCGAGACCCTTTGGTAACTTCAAAGAGTTGGGAGAAAGCATACCCTACAACCTTAGACACACAACGAACTAAGAATAAGGCGACAACTCAACCATCAATGGGAGATAATTAAGGAGTAGTACAACCTAAGTAAACACATCTTTAAACTATCATACGAGCACACATTAATTAGACATAGACTACCACCACCTTAGTTTAAATAATTAGATAATAGTAGAGTAATCGGTGAAATACCAACCCCCAAATCCAATACCCGAGATTCGTACATTTCAATTTCCTAAAAACATAAAAAAAATAAAATAATATTCCTCAACCTTAACCTTAGCGTAGTAACTTCTTACTAGCATTCCTATTCCCATAGAGCGATATCAATACCGTGGCTTACCCTAATATTACACTACAACGATTAGGTTCATCGCTGGGGTGTTGAAAAACTTGCTCGACGAAAGGAAGTTCCTTTGACCCCGAGCGCGCTGCGTAAGCGTATCAAGTTTTTGGGCGTTCTTGCGGGAATAGAATGGCTAGTTAGTAGTCCACTCGTTTAGGTTTCTTTGCTTGATTCCTATCAAGTAAATTTTTTTCTTTATTAGCTTCCTTGTTGTCTATCCCCCTTTTTGTGTTTGTGTTCAGAAACCCTTTTCATTTGTCGCTATGGCAAGTGAAATTGCATTACATCATTAACAAATGAGAACAGTTGAATTTCGCAGATTGGTTTGGTTTTAATTGTTCTAATGAATTTGTGAGTGAACTTAGAGATATCCAAAGGAGATGGGTGTAAGGTTGGATGGATTTGATATATTCGTACTTGTGTGGCTTCTATTCAACAATCGTTGTGGGATCAACTCCTTTTAGTGACACCATCCGGAGAATTTTTCGGAAAAGCCTCCTATGCATAAACCATCAATTGAAGGATCTTAGGCACCATGATAAAAAGACCTAGTTTTAAGAACATGGAACCTAAACCCGAACAAGATTGTGAAATGGTTATAGTTGAATTGCCTAGTTGCATGCGTGGGATAGATTTCAAAACATATGACACATGTGAGGAATCCTTTAGGCAAATAGAACATAGTGATCAAATTTTTGAGAATGATTCTTATGAATCGGACCAAGAATTTGAAATGGCTAAAGAAGGATTTGAGATACTTAGAGTGTATTTGGGTTAGATCATACTAAAACACATGAACTTTTAGGAGATATAGATATAATGGAGAATGAGGTGGAAACTCCAAGTCCACAAGCCCTACCATCACTGAGGAACACACATCGCCTATAACTTACCCGGAAGTAGAAGAGACTATAGGAACCCCGATTGATATAGAACCTTTGGACCAAACGCTACTAGATAATGTAGGTTTAGATGCTTGTTGTCATGACCTCTTCTTATCCTAGGAAGTTCCTAATTTTGATGAACCTGAGCCTCAACCAAAACCTTACCCAATTTTCCGCCTTTAGATGTGAATCTTGGAATTGAATTAGGCCCCAATCCACCCATCAAAATAAATGATCCGGGTAGTTGCTTAATAAAGGTAGTAGATTCTAGGCCATGTAGAGTGGAAGCTAATATAGGAGTAACCCACGACCTTACACACTTATATCACCCATTTATGGTTGATAACAAGAAACATTATGGGTTTAAACCAGGTTTATTAGGTCAAGATGGATCCTTAACTAAGAATCTTTTGAAGTTGATAGAAGATGATCCATTTTAGGAGGAGATTTGATTCACCCGCTCAATAGACTTAGGTAAGGTTATAATGAATGGAGCACACTCCTTTGAGCTTATAAATCACCCATCACCCTCTCCTCACGTAGCAAATTTCCACCCTAAGCGGTATGTATTGCTACTATCACCGCACTTAAACTTAAGTGTAGGGAAAACTTCCCCTTTATCTGTTAAATAAGGGTAGAGTCAGGCTCGTGAGTATTGCTACTATCACCCTGACTCTTTTAGTGGTTAAGTAATGTTCAATGTCTGATGAAGTTCAGTGAGTTCACTCTTCGGGTGAGTGACACTCTGGACTGAATGGTATTCATCAGGGAGTAACTTATCAGTGAGTTAGTACTGCTGGTTATAAGTTAGTACTGCCTGGTCGTGAGTTAGTACTGCCTGGACATAAGTTAGTACTGCTTGTTACTAAGTTAGTACTGTTTGTCACTGAGTTAGTATTGCTTGTTACTAAGTTAGTACTACTAGTATAAGTACTAAGTTAGTATTGCTAAGTGATTGTTATAACTGCTTTTATGACCACATTTAATTGGTCATGTAACAACTATTAGCTATAATGAGGATAATTATGAGGCGATTAATGTCCCGATTAATCCTCATAATTCCATTGGACTAGCTAAGAGTAATTTCCTATAA
The DNA here is from genome assembly GCA_022545495.1 of Chrysanthemum lavandulifolium. NCBI lineage: Eukaryota > Viridiplantae > Streptophyta > Magnoliopsida > Asterales > Asteraceae > Chrysanthemum > Chrysanthemum lavandulifolium. The sequence continues at coordinate 2,897,678 of CM040243.1, read as the reverse complement.
ATAGGATATCTGATCATGCATGATAGACATACAGAAAACATAAACACTTGTAAGCAAAGTGTTATTGATTTGTACCTAATTCAATAACATACATTTGGTCTTATCCCAAGTAGATATTCGTGATACCCAGGCATTAGGGTCGAATAGTTTACTTTTGAAAGTGATTACACGATTCCAAGTGATATCCGGTAACCTGTTTCAGAAATTTGTATGTTATTGATTATCTTCACCCTGTTCTGGGTGCGTTACCACCAACAGCACCTGAACAACGTTCTCGTAGTCAGCCTCGACAGAAGAGTTATAAGCTTCTACGTTAAGCTTCGGAAATCACGGGTAAGCACACTAGAAAGGATATTTGATCTACGTGATGTACCTGATCAGTTAAAGGTAAAGCTCGTGGCCATTAAGCTTCGGAAGTACGCGTCCCTTTGGTGGTATCATGTAAAGAAACAACGTTTGCGAGATGGGAAATCACGGGTAGAAACATGGTCGAAGATGAAGAAGTTATTACAAGAGAAGTTCCTTCCAGTCAACCATCGACAAGAAGCCTTCCTTGAATACCACAATTTAACCCATCGAAACACATCAGTTGAAGATTTTATCGCCGAGTTTGATCGACTCCGAATGAGATGCGTTGTCGATGAAGAAGAAGAACAAGTTATTGCTTGTTTTCTAGGTGCTTTACAACCAGAGATTTCTGATGTAGTACAACTGCAACCGTATTGGTCTTTTGCTGATGTATGTCGATTGGCCCTTAAAGTTGAGAAACAGTTAAAGAACAAGGGACGATCCACGGGAAGTCGATTTACACCTTCATCCCGTTTAACACCAACAATGCCCATGAAGTCATCTACAACAAAACACGAAATTCCGTGTACTCAACAACCCAACGTGTTTTAAGTCGTTTTAAATGCCAAGGAATGGGTCATCTCGAGAGAATGTCCAAACAAACAATTGGTGATTTTAGTTGAAGAAACAACACCTGTATGATACTTACGATGAGGAAGAATTAAATGATGAAGAAGATGAGGTCGTTTATCCAGATTGTGGTGAGGCATTGATAACACAACGTGTTCTCAGCGCAAGCGGTGACAAAAGTCATTGATGATGATTCATGGTTGCGAAATAATATATTTTGAACCAAATGTACAACTAAAGGTAAAGTGTGTAGTGTAATTATCGATGGGGGTAGTTGCGAGAACATGGTGGCAACAAGCAAGGTCGAGAAACTAGGTCTCGACATTCAAGACCATCCTGAACCGTACCAACTTACATGGCTAAAAAAAGGAAATGTCGTCAAGGTTAGTAAACGATGTCTAGTTCACTTTTCTATTGGAAAAAAATATAGCGATGAGGTATGGTGTGAAGTAATTCCCATGGATGCATGTCACATTTTGTTGGGAAGACCTTGGCAATACGATCGACGAACCAAACACGATGGGTTTGAATACATACTGCTTTAAGAAAGATGGTATAAATATCATGCTAGCACCACTGACACAAGACAACACCCTTCCGATGCACTAGTACTTACAAAATCTCGGTTTGAGGATTAACAAAACTTAACCCACATTCATCATTTTTCTTTGGTTGTTGCGAAGCAAATGATATTGCACCATCCAATCCAAGTGTTATCCAACCTTTGTTAATCGAATTTGGGATGTCCTTCCGAAAATATTTCACCGGGTTGCCACTAATGAGGAAATACAACATTGCATCGATCTTTACGGGTTCGATTATTCCTAACAAACCGGCATATCGCATGAACCCAAAAGAATTTGAAGAATTACATCACCAAGTAAACAAATTACTTGAAAGGACTCATACGAGAGCATGAGCCCATGCGCAAGACTAGCTTTGTTAGTTCCAAAACATGGTGGTGATTTTCGATGCGCATCGATAGTAGAGCGATTAACAAAATAACAGATTAAATACCGATTTCCCATTCCGCGGTTCGACGACTTGATTGATCAATTACATGGGTCTACGCTTTTTCAAGATTGATTTGAAGTGGATACCATCAATCCGCATGCGACACGGAGATGAATGGAAAACCGCTTTTAAGACACGTGATGGCTTATATGAATGGATGGTGATGCCCTTTGGGTTATCAAATGCACCGAGCACTTTCATGCGTCTTATGAACCAAGTTTTTAAACCTTTTATTGGTCGTTTTGTTGTCGTTTATTTTGATGACATTTTGGTTTTTAGCAAGGACACCGAGCAACATTTGTTACACCTTCGACAAGTTTTTTCAGTTTTGCGAGAACAAAGACTGTATGCGAATGGAAAAAAGTGTCACTTTCTTACTCACGAGGTTATCTTTCTTGGCTACTTAGTTTCAGGTGAAGGGATACGAATGGATAATGCAAAGGTTGAAGCAATTACGAGTTGGCCTACACCCACTACGATTCATGATATTCGTAGTTTTCATGGGTTGGCATCCTTTTACCATCGTTTCATTCGAAACTTTAGTAGTATTATTGCTCCTATGACAAAATGCATGAAAGGTGGAAAATTCCAATGGACTAAAGAAGCAGGGGACGCATTTGAAGAATTGAAACAAAGGGTTACGCAAGATCCAGTCTTAGCTCTTCCGAATTTTGATGACGTGTTTCAAGTTGAATGTGATGCTTCTGGACTCGGTATAGGCAGTGTGCTAAGCCAAAATCAGAAACCAATAGCTTTTTTTAGCGAGAAGTTTAATGAAGCCCTTCGTAAATATTCTACATACGACAAGGAATTTTATGCCATTGTACGATGTTTGGAATATTGGCCTCATTACTTATTGTCTAACGAGTTTATTCTATTTTCTGATCACGAAGCTCTCAAATATATCCATGGACAACATAAGCTAAAGCCTCGTCATGCCAAATGGGTTGAATTCCTACAAGCTTATTCATTCGTCATTAGGCATAAACTAGGTACGTCAAATACCGTTGCCGATTCTCTAAGTCGACGACATGTTCTCACTCAATGAAAGTTCAGGTATGTGGTTTTGATACTTTTAGAGAATTATATCAAGATGATCCAGAATTTAGAAGTATTTGGATCCACTGTGACAATGAGCCTTTTAAAGACTTCTCAAAACATGACGGATACCTCTTTAAGGGTGCTCGATTATGTGTCCCTTTGAGTTCATTACGGGATTCAATTATTTTAGAGAGTCACGCGGGGTCTCATGGGTCACTTGGGAGAGACAAGACACTAGACTTAATCCGTGGTCAATTTTATTGGCCGAAAATGGAGCGAGATGTTTCACGAATCATTGCACGATGTCAAGTTTGTCACGTTGCCAAAACCCGCCATACTAATGCGTGTTTGTACACTCGCTACCCGCACTGAGGCTCCTCGGGAAGACATTAGTTTGGACTTTGTCATGGGTTTCCCTCGGACCCAAAGACAAAAAGATTCGATTATGGTAGTTGTTGATGGGTTCTCTAAAATGGCTCATTTCATACCTTGTTCGAAAACATATGACGCGAGCCAAATTGCAAGGTTGTATTTTTCTGAAATTGTTAAACTCCATGGGATTCCAAAGACACTAACTTCAGATCGCGATGTCAAATTTGTGAGTCATTTTTGGCGCACGCTTTGGAAACGTATGGGTTCGAAGTTGCAATTTAGTAGCTCCCACCACCCTCAAACGGATGGTCAAACAGAGGTTACCAATCGGAGCTTGGGAAATCTTTTGCGTAGTCTCATTGGTGATAATCCCAAGCAATGGGATCTTACACTTGCTCAAGCCGAATTTGCATATAATCGTTCAACTAATAGTACAACTGGAACGAGCCCATTCATGATAGTTTATGGACGCAACCCCTTCACTCCACTTGACTTGACACCAATTCCACTTATTGAACATGATAGCATTGAAGGGGAAGATCAGTCGAACCAAATAAAAGAACTCCACAAAAAAGTGCGCGATCAGATTATCCGACATCATTAACAGTATCGGATTCGATCCAACAAACATCGTAAGCGGGTTGTATACAAAGAAGGTGATCTTGTTTGGATTCATTTACGCAAAGAGCGTTTCCGTGCTGGTCGTTTTGGGAAACTGAAACCGCGGGTTAATGGACCTTTTCGAGTTCTCAAAAGAATTAATGACAATGCATATAAGATCAAACTTCCTGGTCATTACAATGTTTCAGCCACTTTCAATGTAGCGGACTTGTCACCATTTGAAGGCTCTAGCGATGAAGAAACGGAGTTAAGCGAGAGTGTTTTCCAGGGTGGGGAGGATGATGCAGGAGCAGACTCGAGGGCGAGTGTTTTTCAAGGTGAGGAGGATGATGCAGGGGCATAACATCAGTATCTCAACATGGCTACTGGACATCTTCCATCTCCTATTTTGAAGACTTATTTACTTTCCTTTTATTTGAATTATTTGTTACAATAAATATTGACTAGGAATTATATTCCTACTCAATTCACGAACATAAAAAACAGGATAGTAGATCCACTCTTTATTTGAGTTGATTTTCTTTTCCTATAAGTATTGTTATGTTTCTTGTTGCTGGGATATCTTTGAGTTTTTAATAATAAAAGAGACCTACTGGTCTTTTCTTCTTTGAGTTGTTCGCAGTTCTTTTGTGTTCTTTGATTATCGATCCGCATCATATTCTAGTTAATTATAATATCAATAAAGCGGGTATAGATTCGGGTAAACGGATACGAGTACGGATACAGGTAATCGAGCGGTTATTACCAGAACCCGTACCCGGCTAAAAGTTTCGGTTTACCCCGTCGGTTTCGAGTACTTTTACCATCCCTAGTTATGTTTGAAGTACCCGAACCCGACCCTATTTAAAACTCATGTCATTCTAGTCGACCAGAATTGACACAAATATAACTTTAAACCCGAATGGTTATATATTCGGGTCGGGTCGGGTGGGGGGTTTTATAACACCCAAGGTGACCGACTAGCGGTGTTATTAGTAGTCACGGTCACTTGCATAACGCACTCCCAAACACCCCCCTGAATCCAAAACCCCAATCATTCTCAATGGAAACCCCCAGTCAATCGCTCCGGTATATTTCCATATTCCATTGTTACGAATTACTTAGTTAAATTATTATATGCATAATACGGATTTCTAGTTTAGGCAACTATAAATACAAATTATCATTTCATTTATGCTCTGTGTCAACTTGTTTAAGCTTATTCGATTTCGGCTTATATTTCATAAGCTCAAATATTCTGCCTTATTTTCGGACTTATATAAGCTTATTATTATGATATAATAAAATCATGTAAGCCCAAAATAAGCCGCAAAATTTTGAATAAGCTAATAATGGGGTGTTGGATCAACATTTAGCCAAACATGGGCTTATTTGACTTTGGAAACCCGATAAGCTCATCAACTTCACCTTATTGGCTTAAGCGCCTAAAAGCGACCTTATCGGCTTTTCAAAAGCAAATAAAAGCCATAAGCCCCTAAATAAGCTAATCCAAACACCCTTAAGCCACATATAAGCAAGACAAACACCCCTCGCTACGAATAAAAATAGGCGTTCTTGAATGAAACATAAAATTATCATTTCATATGCTCGTGTCAACTTGTTTAAGCTTATTCGATTTCGCTTATATTTTGTTGTTGTTACTACCGTCAGATAGATGCTGTTGTTGTTTGTTTAGGATCAATTTGGGATTTGAACCGTATGGGTTACTGAGTCTAATTTCTTGGGTCTCGGTTATGTTTATCATTGAATGCTCGTTTCTACCGCTTTGGTCTCGGTATAGATTTGGTTTTGTATGGTTGCTTGACGTAATCCTTGGATTTGGATTTGCTTAATTGCCTGTGATTATTGTTGTTTGAGGATTTGTTGCCGAGTGTTAATATTATTGTGTCGTACTTGTGTTGATCCGACGGGGACACCACAAGAGTGGTGTTTACTTGTTCGGTTAGTTTAGAGACCCCAAAGTGGTGCTCGTTGTGGGTTTTAGTAACGGCTAACTCAACCCCACGAAGGGTGCGTTTGGTCTGTCTAATAACACCATCAAGGGATGGTTATCCGAGTCACTGATTTGGCCTCGAGTCTCACTAGTCAAACCCTTTCACAAACTAATGACAATTACTATGTATTTTCTTATAAAAACAAAAACTGAATTAGAATGGTGTTGTATAAGAGTGTGGAGTTACAATTTTAAATGCAAGTGCAATATGTATACTTTGCGGTTGCGTTTGTGTCTGGTCATTTAATGGATCGACAGTCCATCAAGGCTGTGTTTAGTGGAATGGCCCTCTAGCCCACATATAAGCTTAAACAAACACCCCCTTGCTTCTAGGACGTTTTCTGAATGAAACATAAAATCACCACTTTAACCTCCTTCATTATCAGAAACTACTTCTACTAATAATATGTAAGTGCATAGAGGATAATGTCAAGATAAACGCTTATGTTTTGTCATCCGTTTTGTTGTAAATCGAAATATGTTCTCTATCTTTACAAATCCAAATTACCACTTTATTTCATATGATATGGAGTTATATAACAGGGCAATATTGACAAAATATGGTTGCTGAATGACGTTGCATGCCCACCGTAGAGAATGAATCATAACCAATTAGTCAGGATGCATAGTGTGTTGAGATGTATTGTTATTTGAGAATTTGTGTACTGTTGAGATGTATCCCGTTTATTTTTCTAGACCAGTTGAATAAAAGGAGTTATACCTGTATAAGTCGATGTCTCAGGATGCATAGTGTGTTGAGATGTATTGTTATTTGAAAATTGTAGCTTTCTTTTTTTTACTCATATCCACTTTTTTTTACTAAATTGTAATCTTAAGCATTACAATGAAAAATCTGTGTTTTTTTAATGTTCACGTCTCTTAATTCTAGTTATTAATTCATTGCTACATTTTTTTATGAAATAAATACTTGATGATGTGCAAATAGCCGTTTCATTTACACTTTAATCGTGCTTCTAAACTAACTAGTACTTTTATCAGCTCACCCAATCCTCCTGCTGGTCTTGATCCTTATTTGTATCGTCGGATTTCCGATTTTCTTGAGAGGACTCTTTCACTCTTGAAGGTATCCTTTCTTCTTAGTATTTTTTTTTTCTTTTTTTTTTTGTATCTAGTGTTCTTGAATCAACAACCATGCATCACAAAGTCAACAAATGGTTATTGATTTTCGTCCCTCTTGCAGGAATCTAAGGATGACTTGAATGAATTAAAGAAATATGTTGAAAACTTCCCGTCACTAATCTCTCCTTCGTTCGAGAAATTGGGTATCGATCTTATTAGGCTCTTTGTATTAAGTATATATTCAACTACCTAAACCTTGTAGTGCATGTTTTTTGTTAGGTCAAGCGATGATGGATTTCGCTTACACATGTGACCTCGAGGAGAAAAGATTTGTTAAGATGCAAAACGCTCATAAAAAGTTTATTGAGAGGGTTGATAAGGTATCCTTTCTTCTTACCCGTGTTTTTTTTCCCTCTAGTGTTCTTGTATGTTATATTTAGTACGAATGACATCTGAACAAGTGATTCCTTGACTCCTAGATATATGTCAGTAATGTCACAACCATATTATTTATTTTAACAAGTGATTCCTTGACTCCTATATATATGTCAGTAATGTCACAACCATATTATTTTATTTGCGCAAAACAGAGGCATAGTATATAACAAGAATGGTTCGCCCGCTGCGTTGCAGCGGGTTTTGCGTAATATTTTTTTGGCCAAGTTAACGTTTCTAGTATTTGGATGGCGTATTATACTTTGTCTCAAAAAAATCCAGCCTGTACCTCGAGCTCCTGAACGGTTGGTATTTGAAGGCGAGAAGATGGGTGTTCCTGCCAGGTGAGTGTTCGTGGGCACTGCCCCGACACCCAGAAGTCACGACACTCGCATGGTCAAAACAATTTCATAAAAGCACAACACATCTAAAGAAAAAAAACTCACGAAGGCAGGAATCATATCTAGTACCTGTGGTAACCGGTCGAACCGAATCCGGTAAAGCATGAGCTAATCCCCGTAGAGGTGCTAGGATACCTGCGCACCACAAAAGTACAGCAAACATACAAAGAGTGAACGCTCATATAAACGCACGACAAAATGGAAAACCAAAGTGTCAAAAGACGCGCAACCCAAAACGTTAGCACGTCGTCATATACCTGGTGGTCGAGCACGATGTGACCGAAGATTAGGCCTCCTACCTAGAAACAAACCAATAAACATATGCGTAAAACGGCAGACCCATAAAACGAATACAACATGTAATTGAAAATAGAGTAAGTGTGATACCCCTAGTAAAACAAAGCGCTCAGGTTCTATATCGACAGTAAGTGGTGCAATCACACCGGTAGCAAAATCCAATACGTGAGGACCAGTAACATAAGGATGTGTCGTTTGAGACCGTTGCTGGCCTGGGTCAGCTGCAAAAAAATATTAGGAAAACATATCAAGATAAGACACTTTTAAAAAGAAAGTCGCGAGAAAGTACTGGCACCTGAAGTTGACTCACATGTGCTGGAAGTGGCCGATAAAATAGCTGTGGACTGGGCCGAATTTCGCGACAGGTCTGTTGAAGAAAACTGCCGCACCTCGTTATCCAGAGTAGCCCTGACCACAACACCAACGTGAAGATCTAATAACGATACGGCGCCAACCTGAGGCACTGGTGTGAAAAGAGCTCGGTAAGCATAATAGGGAAAATAATAGTCATGGCTCACAGGTACATAAACAATTATCACTAAATATTAAAAGAACGGCACTGTTAAACCCAAAAAGGAAAAGAGCATCGGTAGTTCGAACAATACCATCAGTAATGGACGTTCCAGCAATAGCATTAGGACACCCTTTCAGGTAAACATGATCACCAAATGTCGAATAGGAACCGTCAACCGTCAAACATATACTGTAGCTGTAGACTGTGGGTCTAATATAGCCTTCCCTTTATCCAAATAAGTAACCTGAACCTGAGACGGCAACATGTTTGGTGACACGGGTGCAAGAGTATTATTAGCAGACAGTAACCAATCATCTGCATAGACCTCGGATCCAATCAAACATCCTCTTTATCCGAAACTGTAGTAACATCAGGAAGCAGAATAGAAGCAGCTGCACTGATTTCTGTAGCGGGTAACTGCCGCACGACAGGATCACCAAAAGACATACACTGGTTATCGCGATATACTTGATTACAAACATTTTCATCGTCACCCCCATTCAACCTTTTACGTATATCTGCTATCGCGTAGACAGTAGTATCAGACATTAGCTGAGAGGCCATCGTCCCCACACCAATAGTGACCGGAACATCCTCCATCGAAGAGTATAACATAGATTGAGAAGAAGGACAGGCAGTCGTTTCACATACATGTTTCCCCTTAATATTCATATTTGAATGAAAACCTAATTTAGCAAATAAAACCTAACCAATAGTGACCTACCAAACGATTCCGGTGATACTTTTATGGAATCTAAAGACTATCGATAGACCAGCACTAATTACAACATGATTGCAAGAAGCAAGAACAATCAAAACACAAACATGAAGCAAGAAGCAAGAACAATGAAAACACAAACATGAAAACAGTAATCGAAGATATGATACCTGAGAGTGAGGAAAAAAGGGCAGAAAGCGGTGCAGGTTTCACCCCAAAATAGCGGTCATACGTTTAGAAGACCAATGTGGTCAAAAACTGTATCCCAACATACTTTTTAAGTATAATAAGATAAGTATATAATATGCCAAAGAAGTTAAAATAATAATTTGCTATTAACCAATCAGGTTTGAACCTTTTCGTTAGCTTTAGTATATATAGTAATAGAGTTTTCATCTTTAAGGACAACATGAAATAGAGTTACCAATGGAGTTATCACACTCACATCAATGGTATGCCCTTATTTATTTCATGCGCAAAACAATTTAGTGATCCAATGGTGTGTTTATAAAGATGGGGACTCAAAATCATTTTGAAAAACGAAACATACCAAAATGTGATTTGTGTGACTTTTGCCACCCATTATATAGCTTACAAAATACTTTCTACTATTTCCACTATTTCCAATCTATTCACTTTACTACAAATGATTCTGTAAACACTTTTCGGTTCCAATTTGCGGTTCCAGATGATTCTGGAAACACTTTTAGTGCAAACACATATAGAATATTGAATTTTGGGCGGGTTTTTAACAATTTGCGGTTCCAATCGGGTAGAACCGAAATAACCGAACCGGAACCGAAACATGTTCTTCGGTCCGGTTCTCGGTTCCTAAAATATGACTTTTTCGGTTCTCGGTTCTTTCGGTTCCGGGTCGGTTCCGGAACCGCGCTCATCCCTAGTGCACATATATCATCCCAAATTTGTAGGCTAATTGTAGAAATTCCTGAAAAAGTTTGCTGGAATTGATTTTTTTCCCTTCAATTCTGCATATCAGTTAATTGATGCATATATAGGTGAGCTTCAATGATTGCTGATTGATAAAATTGAATATGATGTTGCAGTTGAAGTTGCAGTTGTTGCGGCTGAAGATGATGCAAAGAAGAAAAAGAAGAACAAAAGGAACAAACATGCTCTTGAAATGGAGGATGTTTCTGAAGAAAAAGAAGAAATCGGCATAGTAAAGTAGATTCCTATGGTTGTTCTTTAGAAGGTTTTTTAAGGAGACAAAACCATTAGAAGGTTTATTGTTTTGAGTTCTATTAGAAAGGGAATATTGTATTTTCTTTTTGTTGACCATCTATGCTACATGAGTGTTAAAGAGTAGATATGCAGAAATATGTTTAGCATATTTTGTTTCTGCTATATGGCTTCTTGTGTTTTTTTGAGGATGATGAAATTGGCCATGAATTCCATGACCAACCTAGGCCTTCTATTGCTTCTAATTCTACGAAATTCATTTTTAAGAATTATGAAAATGAAAGAGAGATCAATCAAGTTTTATATAAACAGGTTTAATTTATTGTTCTAAAATATAATGAATGAGATTTATAATTGAACCATTCTTATAATCTATATCACTTAAACATCATGAAAACGTATTAAAAATCATAACAATGAGAGACTATGTATTATGGAAACCAGTTGAATCCCGTCCATCTCTCAAATCAAAAATTAAAACTGATTTACTTGAACAATGGATACAAATATGATGGAACGGCTTTGGAACCCTGCCATCAAATCATCTTCGGAATGTTATTTTTGATCGACGATGTTGTGTGAGATCAATCGAGCAGAGAGGTTTGGGACACGGGACTTATGAATTGGTCAATCTGTGTTGTGTTTTATCTCAAACGGGTCGATATCAAAATCTTTAACTAGTTGAAGAACAAGTCAACCAGGTTGACCATCTTTTCTTGTTTCAACCCGGAGGGCATTACCCAAACCCACCCATCTTGTTGGTCTGTATCGGTCTGTTTTGACCCGTACTAAGCAAATGATAGGTTTCTGAAACCATTAGCAACCCGCCAATCCTGTTGGTCTGACTCGACTCATTCCAACATCTACTAAACAGTTGTTGCAACCGGAACTCATTACCTATCCTGCCTCCTCTAGTCGAATACTTGAGATCCATTTTATATTAAATTTATCAAATGAGAGAGAGGCTACATTTGTTTAGTGAGCCATGAATTTGGTCTTATTTTTTAGGCTGTATCAGAAGGGTTAAAGAATTGATATGCACAACATATTTTGTTTCTGCTATATGGGTCACACTTCTTCCTAGCACAGGACTTAAAGGAGCGGCGCGGATTTACTTGCTTAATCGAATTGTATCGATTTTCATTTCTGCAAAAAATACATAAGATAAAGCTCTTTACATGCTTGCTCTTAGCAGTTTCATCCATGATCCCGATTAGCATCTATATCTTTTACTTGTGTCAACTTCGACCCATTTACATTCAAATAATAACTGTGTTTTATCTCTAACGGGTCAAATATGCCAAATGAAAAAATAGCTCAAAATGAAGAAAATAAATTCAGACTAGCAAGAAACGTAATAGTTAATATTTGCCGGATTTCAGATGGTCTGCGGGAAATAACAACACGCATAAAGAATATCTTGAAAGGCATAAGAGAGTTTAAGAAGTCGTCTAGAGTGGCATTCACAATGCTTAAATTCTTTTCGGAAGGGAATGAATCTAGTGCTGTGAGTTTCTTTTATTGGGGTAAACCATGAAACCAAATGTTTTATAATTATCATGGCTGCTAACTAGTTGTACTTCAAATGCATCAGGATCTTTGGAATCATAAAGAACTAACCCAACAGGATTGCAGCATGAACCGTGAAGTTCTATCAATTGTATGCATCAAAGACAAGATCTCATCAAGCCATTCAGCTAGTACAATAAAGGTAACTCCTGCATTCTTTCTAGATTATAATTGGGTCAATTTGAGCTATGTTATATCTCTATAGGGCCAAAATGGAAATTTTTAAATATATATTTATATATAAAAATGAAACGGGTCATATGGGTCAACAGTCACCCAGTCTTTATGGTCGAACCAGCCCAGTTTTGGCCTGTACAAAAATGGTTATTTAGAACCATGTTTGGAAAGGTTTTGTTAACTGAAAAGATGAAGGTTTGGGCAGGTAATGGCAGCCTTCTACATCTTATCCGAGAACACTCAAAGGCAGTCACTAGCTTGACCGTTTTACAAACCGGGGATACATTATATAGCGGTTCACATGAAAAAACTGTCAGGGTGCGTGAATGCTTTTGATCGGGCTTATATCAACCAGTGCTACAAAATGACCCATATTAACATGAACCCATTGCTCGAGACACCCATTCTGCCACCCCTTCGTATTTGGTTGTTAATGCATTTACAAAATCTCAAAATTCATGTAGCATGTGCTGTAGCTGGTATCATGTCAGATGCCAACATCCTCATCAACACTGCACGTGTCCAAGCACAAGGCTACACTTTCTCTTACCAAGAGCCAATGCCTGTAGAACAACTGGTCCAATCCCTCTGTGATACCAAACAAGGCTACACACAGTTTGGTGGGCTCCATCCTTTCGGGGTCTCGTTTTTATTCGCTGGATGGGATAAGAACTACGGATTCCAGCTTTACATGAGTGACCCAAGTGGAAACTATGGTGGGTGGAAGGCAGCTGCTATTGGTACAAACAATCAAGCGGCTCAATCGATGCTAAAACAGGACTACAAGGATGATATCAGTAGAGAAGAGGCTGTGCAATTGGCTCTTAAGGTTCTTAGCAAGACGATGGACTGTACTAGTCTTACCTCAGAGAAACTTGAACTTACCGAAGTTTTCTTGTCGTCTTCAGGGAAGGTCAAGTACCAGGTCTGCACACCCGATGCTCTCAGTAAGATGTTGGTCAAATATGGCGTCACCCAGCCTGCTGCAGAAGCTTAATTAGTTTAGTTTGCTAATTGGACGGGTCCTGGAACTAAATGGGATTTGAGGAGTGTGCAGATGCATGAATTGTATTCAATTTTATGTGATCTTGATGTCTTTGATGATGCCTCCCTGAGTAAATCTGTTATATGGCCATTGGTTCGAGGATGTGTCTGCACAATGGTTAAATGGTAGACTAACTTAGTGAAGGAAAGGCAGTCATGGCATTGGAGATATCCATAGAGTTAAGGTGGTTTTTTGGTAAGAGCTCATAGATATGGTGATGCCTGGTCTGGTTTCTAAATTCCTTGTTTCTGTGAGGATGATGCTGCAGTAATGAGAAGTTTTAGAACCAGTCTATGGAAATGCAACCGGTCTTGGAGGAGCTAGCTTTAAGTGATATTGAGTATTGATGATGCCTTCATGTTCCTGCTTCCATTTTCTTCTTGTGTGAGGGGTAACTGCACAGGATTGAATATGGAGTGTTTGGAATAGTGAAGGAAATGTAGTCTGGTGCTACGGATATCCTTAAAGCTTGGCGAATATGGTGAATATTGGTTGTATTGATTAGTTTGTTGTAGTTTTTTTTTAGATAAGTTTTGATAGTATGTTTACTGTTTTATAGTTACCTGCAAAATATAGTGTTTGGGTCATGTACATTCACTTTATTTTGGCAGTATGTATGTCCATATATATGGTTTGGAGTTATCTATTTTCACCGTTTCACCTAAAAACGTGACAGACACACATCGAGGGAAAGCTACATCAATTTAATGCAAAATGGAAGTTAATTAGCTCGAAATGAGTCTCCTTCCTCATTTGAAACAATAAAATTGATGTATGCTAGAAATTTTACTACTAGTTGGCTTATTATAATGGTCTTCTCATATACTTTTGTAAATTGTTTATGTTGATTGACACTGTAATTTTGTTGACTTATGTTTTATATAGTTGTGGTGATGATGGTCGAATTCGAGGTTGGAAAAGGATGGATGTGATTGAAGCAAAGCAGGACGGGTTGTCAAAGGCAATAGATTCACAATACCCTTGAATGTATTAAGCCTTTACTTATCATCTGAAAAACACAATTTTTAGTCCCATTTCTGTTGACTCTTGAGCTGGCTTACCATTCTGTTCATATTCATTTATCTTTGGAATCATTGTTTACAGCTCAATGAATGTATTACATTCATATTCTGACAGATTTTTAGTTTACTTTTTATTCGCTCTAGTAACCACACTTCATATTTGCAGGTGGTGATTTGAAGCCGCAGCTTGACATGGCAAATCCTCAACACAAGTTAGTCACATAAACGTAAAACTATAATTTACAAACCTATTTGCTCTAGTACCGTACCTTGGAATACTTTCTCTAAAGACTTGATAGGTTCCGAACCATTGGTGTGACTATCGTTGTTTAGGGGTTTTGATGTTGAATGTTTTTACATTGTTGGTAAAGCCTCTTTGGGACTTGAGGAAACAGAAAAAATGTGCATTTGAATATGGAATATGTTAACTAGCGAAATATACCGTCTCTTTATCAGTCATGGTCCGTACCTTAAAATATTTGTTTCAACATAAGCTCGTAGCTTGGGACTGTAATACTAAAATATTTCAGTGTTGTTATATCATTTGAGTATTCTATCTTTTATAGATTCTTGTATAGTCCTACTGGAAATTAATATTTGATCTTTTCATCGTGCAGATTGCAGAAGTGTGAAATGTGCGAATGTTAATGAGCCTCGGAAAGATAATAAATCGAAAGACTTGTTTTCATATATTAGTTGCATTGCTCTAAGTTCTTGATGCTAGTGAAAGCGGTTGGTAAGCATTCTTGCGCCTAGTAAACTATTTATATAAGTATCTTTTGACATAATTGTTAACTGTCACTTATGGCTAAAGCAAATTTGAATGTGTAGCTATAGGCGTGTGGCAGTGGGCGAAATTTGTCTGTGAGGAATCTTTCTGCATCTGAAAAAGTTTTGGGGACATTGACTAGTGCTTGCATATAAGATCTATGCTTTGGCGATAATCAAGTAACTAATTTAATTTTGTAGGTCATCTGTGAAAATGTTTTCCTCATTCAGCTGGCTTCATTTCTTTCTGGATATTAGTCGATATGACATCAATGGTGCTATGCTTTCTAAGATACAATGTGTACCTCGGTCAGCATATTCTATTTCCTTGTATCCATCCGGTGGATGTTCCTTGTTCCAACTTTGACTTTTTCAAGTCATACATACAAAATTTAACTTTTACTCTGTATACCAGATGCTTCACATATCTACTTCGAATTGTAAAGCAATGAATTTGACCTCAAAAGTCATAATTTTACATTTTCCTTTTGTTTTCAGGTTAAAGAGACTATTACAATTGTTAGTATTATATAGACATCTTCTGTATTTTACATAAATTTTCTATGCTCTATTACATAAAGATTCAATTTTATAGAGATGAGTCCGTTATTACACTTATAAAATATAGAATTTAACTAAAAACAGTCATAATCGACTACGGTAAATTATAAAGACTGAAGTTAAAGTCATCGTTGACTGTACACCTGAGTTTCTGAGTTTAAATAAATAAATAAATAAAAAGATTCAACTTCTTAAATTTTGAAATCTTTTGTGATGATGTGAGTGAGCAGGGATCATTTTCAAGATCAAACTTTATCACAGTTTCACCCGCCATGGGTGGTTTCACACGTAGATACACGCGGAATGTTCCTGAATCAAAGAAAACTTGTGATTAGAGGTGAAAACAAGCAAAAGTTGACGGAAAATAAATCATACAGTGGCTGAAAATCACCAATTAATAATTAGAAGGGTATGGTTGTGTTATATTATACATAATAGCATAAAACAACAACATTTATCAGCCTACGTATGAGGTAGATACCACGTATTTAACCGGTTTAGAAGGTCAATAATGAATTTCAAAGCCTATTAGAAACTAAAACTGTTAACTAACTAATTTCAAGCAATCACTACTTGACAATTTGTTTACTAACCTAACTCCGTACAATGTAAACTAATAATCTAGAATAAACAAATCATACTCCTTATTATCAAACTTGTGATAAATTACACTAAAGTCGAAGCAAATCACATCTCACTACAATCCAAAATCATAGCAGTTATAGTTTAATCTAAACAAGTAATTGATGTAGTATATAAATAGTTATACTTGTTTTTCTTTGCGGGTCAGATGCTTAATTTCCCTCCTTGGAGCTAACATGCTATGTTGAGCTCGCAAATGACTAAACCCGCCGTGTAAGCTAAGCTATTTTGGTGAGGTTACATCACATGAGGAGCTTATTTCTTTGGTTCAAGATTAAGTGAAACCTACTGATATCCCTTACTATTTATCTCCACCTAATGCTGTTGTTCCTACCATGTCATCCCCGTTAACTAAATCGAATACATTTTTTGATGCTAAGGGTTGTAGTTGCATGGTTATTTTAATGAAAATGTTGAAAGGGCGGTTCAAATAAAAATAATTATCAATAATATGTATGCATGAATGACATATAATACCTCTTCATGTGCGGTGGTATGTCGACGGCGGGGTCTCTTCAAGTCGCCTCGTCGACCAGCAAACCACGTATTAATATTCCAAGAACACCTATTTCAATGACGAGAGAATTATTTTTTGCTTGTCCGTCAAAAAGTAAAAGCAGAAATAATAAATGATCTTTGCTATAGCTGTGGCGGCTGTGGTGGCCGTGACCACAGTGACGGTGGCGGTGGCTCACGGACATAACCATTAACACTCGTTTAAGAGTAGAAACCCTAGGTATCTGATTCTTAAAAATTAGATCTAGAGAGCGTGTTTGTGTTTCGTGGCGCGTGTGGTACATAAACGGGGTCACAAGGACCCGATCTATCATCTAGGAGTGGCGGTGTAACAAATATAAGTGGTCGGAATTTAGCCGGAATTTTGCGACGGCGCGGGAACCCTAATTGGGTTGGCCGGATTTCTAGTGAGAGGTAGTACAGTGTTGTGTGTGTTATTTTGAGAGAGAGAAAGTAATGTGGGGAAATGAGAGAAGAAATGGGAAGGGAAGGAGTATATATATACAATGAACAATGATGATAGATAATAAGGTGGGGAAAGTAAGGTGGGGAAATGAGATAAGAAATGGGAAGGGAAGGGGTATATATATACAATGAACAATGATGATAGATAATAGACTAAAATACATCGTTGGTTTTTAAACTTGTTACTGCGCTTCGTGATGGGATAAACTTGGGCATTATCATCGTCGGAGGTCCAAAACATGGGTTTTATATGCCAAACTCATCCCTTGACCAAGTCAACATGAATTTTCTAAACTTTACATCAATATAATAGACTATTCACAATTTTAATACGTCTGTGGTTAAAATCTAACCCAACCTTCAACCAAAGTCCAAGAAGAATCATCATTTCAGAATGCTGAGTTTCAAGATCATAATCTAAACTAGTTGGGCCTGTTTCACTTCATCCAAAATAAACACAACACTCATTTTAAAGATTCAACTAAAATTTTATTGTCCATTTAGATGGTAAGAATATTGTGACCGATTTTTCTCCTGAATACAGTACTGATTGACTTTATCCTACTAGAGTACTAGAAATAGCAGAATATGTGTTGATCCGATTTACAGTTTCCTTACTTACTCAATAACATTATGAGTTATTTATTATTTTGTATTTGATTCTAGAACTTTATTATGAATCCGCATTATTTGTATATGAGATTGGAGCATTTGCAGCCCCTGACATAATTCATTGGGCACCTAGTCTTCCAAAGACGAGAAGTGGGAAGATAATGAGAAGAATTCTGAGGAAAATTGCCTCTAGACAACTAGACGAGTTGGGTGACATAAGTACACTAGCAGATCCAAGTGTTGTTGATCAGCTTATTGCTCTTGTTGATTCCTGAATTTTGGGGTTTATTGGTTTGATTTATATGTTTAAAATATAAACCAACATTTATAGAAGATGTGTATTAATAATTGGGGAGTGAATTGCATAAATCTGCCATGGACTATTTGTGTAATGGATGGTTTTATCAATTTATAGAGGCAACATAGTTGTATCATCTTCACATGTAATTTTTTCCTTCATTCTTTATTTTTCTTTAGTAATTGAATTCATTGTAATATCTGTAATGCAAAAATATCGATGTAACTGTTTCGATAGTTGAATATACCTATTGACATTTGTATCTTCTCATTAAAATCATCCAAGATTTGTAATGGTTTATAAAATTGTAAGTACAAGGCGATAGTATAAAATTCTTAAAAGAATAATAGCTACTATATACAGTTTGTAATCTTTAGCAATAAGTAGTAATTTGAAGTAAGTCAAACAAGTGACTCGAGTGAGTGATAGCATAAAAAGTGTTTCATGCTCTGCAAGTAAATGTAGAAGACATACATGGAAGTAGAAGATGGTTTCATAGGGCGGCTCAAGGCGGTGACATTTAGCAGTGGTGACACAACTGCTGCGATGGTGACTGCTACGAGACGATGGTGCGTGGCTTAGAAAAAGGATGCTATAATTCAAACATAGGCTTTTGATTCATCATCTCTTTTTATAAAAAGAAAATCGTAAAGGCTACTGTTTTTCAAATAACTGCACTTATATTATATGATTCTGTTGCTACATTCAGATATGTGTATATGAATACCACATATATCAATGTCATTTGATTTGAATCCCTGGAGTCTAATATCGACTGAAAATAAAAACGAAAAATCGAACACAGAAATTGTATGCTTGCCAGAAACGGTGATGTGGCTACCTTCCCTGCCCATGGGACAACACGTTTAAGGACCACCCTCCTGACGTGCCTTAAGTACCAGCTTTTCTGTAGTTGTGCCTATAATCTCAATTGCACGTTTAAGACCAGTAGTGTGATACCTTCCTATTTGATCCTATATTTAAAACATGTATAATGAAAAAGTTATACATTAAATCACCACCATTTGTTCACTGTGATGCAATTTGATTAAGGGGAGAACCCACAAAGAAACGATAAACATGATGACTTATTATTTGTTTCTATAACAATTCAAGTTATTTGATTTATTTTGGATGAAGTGAAACAGGGCCCAACTGGTTTAGATCATGATCTTGAAACTCAACATTCTGGAAATGATGATTCTTACTGGACTTTGGTTGAAGGTTGGGTTAGATTTTAACTATGGCATGTTAAAATTGTGAATGGTCTATTATACCATTGATGTAAAGCTAGAAAATTCATGTTGACTTGATTAAGGGACGAGTTTGGCATATAAAGCCCATGTTTTGGACCTCCGGCGATGATAATGCCCAGGTTTGTCCCATCGCAAAGCGCAGTGACAAGTTTAGGGACCAACGGTGTATTTTAGTCTAGATAATATATTATGAAGGCTATGAAGTACTGTATGAATTAGAACAGGGCAAACAAAACAAGTGTATGATTTTGAGATAGTCATGTTCGCATAAGATTTGACCACGTTATATATTTAATGCACTACAACAAGAATAAGCATGCAATACTAGAAGATATCAATAGGAAAAAAAATTAAAAAATGTTTACCTCAAAGACACCAGACTTGATTTCAAATAAATGTTAGTTAAAAGTCCTGAAAATGTTTTTTGTAAGTCATAAAATAATAAGAGTGCTTATATTAATGTGCTTCCTATTTTAATGGTTGCGTCTAATTAACCAATAAGCTCTTAATAAGTAGCACATAATTGTATTGCTTTGAAATAGTATATATATTTTTGTTATCCATCCACAGTAACATTGAGACGAAGTTAGTATGTTGTAAAGGTAAATTAACCAATAGTCATTTGTTAATTTCTATAATAGCCTTTGTTCTCATAAAAGTGAGCTGTAAATTAAACTAGCGTTATGGCATTTAGTATGGCAACTACCATTGCTGAATAGATATAAATGAGGCTATCTTGAAAGGAGAAAATAAAAAGAAACCAGTCCCAAGTCATGCTAAAGAAGGATTCTCAAAACATGTTGAACGAGCTAGTTTTATAAGCTTTGATGTTTTAGACATGTGCGAACTAGGTATATAAGTGATCAGGTTGAAATATTTTTTACGATAACTATTAACTAAACAAAACACGTGACAAAATTTTGGACCATGTTCATTTCGTAAAAATCAAAGTTTCTATCAAAGAGTTACACTACGGGGTAAATATCTATGGGGTTCCCACGAAACCTTTTAGCTACGTCTCTGATTTTAGATGCCAATGAACTTAGAATGTTCTATGTAGCTTTATACCATGAAAACTATTAATAGAATTTATATATAGTTTTGATGCAATTGGTTAGTTTAGTCTTAATTAGTCGTTTGTGTTGGTGTCAATGTAAGCAATACTGATGGAACCAAGGGGGTCCCGGGATATCGATGAAATTTTTGGAGGTGGTGTTAATTTTTGAAGAAAAAAAAAATAGATTTTTTTTAAATACATTTTAAATGCAATCGGTATATTGAAATGTGTACTCAATCATATTTGGTCTTAGTTTCATTTGTATTTTGTTGCGTGAGTAAGAAGAGTGATGCACTTTCTTATATATGAAAGAATTAAAGATACAATTTTGGAATGATTTTAATATATTAGCATCTAGTCTAGTGAAACAAAGTAGTTGATAAAATTTAATGAATGAAATGCAGGTGAACAAGAATTGAATATATGAACCTAAAACCTACGAGTAACAAGTGAAACATAAATGAATATGAAATGAGTTTGTCTGCTTATACGAGTTTGTAAAATGGAGCTAACCAATTTGGTCTTTTTGAATAAATAAAAAGTCACCTTGATATAGAATCTCAAAATCAAGTATGACATGGTTCTAAGGTTTCCCTATGGCTATTTGCATCTTTCACAAAGACAACTTGACATGCTAAACAATTTTCAACCTGCATAAAGTTAAGCACCTGAAATTTTCACACTAATGTTGTTGCATAAGTTAAGAAACATACAAATTAATATAACATATAACATCAACCTTAAGAAAGGAGATAAAAAGATTCACTGTATGTTAAAGAGAGAAGGAGGAAAAAGTAGGTAGTTGGCATCACAATAATTAGGTTTGATGCACTTTCTTATATACGAAATACATTTCTTGGTCATCATCACAGTAATGGGATATGAGGTAGTTGGCATCAATTTAATAGGTAGCTGGCATCTTTAAATTGGTAGATTTACCATAAATAAAAGGTTTACCAAGAAATGTAAAAGTATCTGATGCATACGAAAATGTATTGAATTCTACCATAAATAAGAGGCCATGAGTTTGGTAGACATAATAATGAGTCGACCAAAACTAATATTTGTAGTAGTCTTCCCGTTTATCAAAATACTTGCCAAGAAATGTAAGAAAACATCACACATATCATTTAGTAGTGTTGACAATGTGTACACAATTGAAAGTAGGGGTGTGCGGTTCGGTTTGGGTCGGTTTTGGCTAAACCGAAACCGAACCACAATATTCGGTTTTTAGAACCCAAAACCAAACCGCTCGGTTTTAGCGGTTCGGTTTTTCGGTTTGTTATCGGTTTTGGTTCGGTTTTTCGGTTTCTAACCGTTAATTTATGGGTATGGCCAAATTATACCAACAAACTTGTTTTACGTACAAAATTAGTTATTCTTCTTTAATTTTTTCAATCTAAGCATAATAATGTTTGTTGCATAATTCTACAATTACAAACATATAAATGAGACATACACATACAAGTGAACATACACGTAATTATTATCGAATACTTATTGGTTTATTCACACAAAATACGGGACACGACAAACACACTTATAAATATAAACATTAAGATAAATATATTATAAATCCACTCACAAAATTAATACTAATTTATAAATTTGATTTATTTAGTTATTTAATCATATTATATTAATTAGATATTAGATATTATTATATAATAAAACCGGTTCGGTTCGGTTCGATTTTTGCGGTTTGGTTTTTGGACGAAAATGTAAACCGAACCGCATTTTCGGTTTCGAAAAGTGAAACCGAACCATTGGTTTTTAGTTTGGTCGGTTTTTTCGGTTTTCGGTTCGGTTTCGGTTTTTTCGGTTTGTTTTTGCTCACCCCTAATTGAAAGCATGAATTTTTCAAATATCAATGCTAGCTTAATTTCCGTTGATTACAAGTCTCGAATTTCAACTTTGAAACTCCTCCACTAATTATAATCTAGCTTAAGGTTTTTACTTTTATCTATGTGCAATGGTTACTCACTCTTGACTAGCCCCATTTTGTTTAATAACAACATTTTGTTAGCAACTAGCATGCAACATACCCACATTGGTTTTAATGGTTTACATATCCAATCAACATAACGAAACGAGTTTGTCTGCTTATACGAGTTTGTAAAATGGAGCTAACCAATTTGGTCTTTTTGAATAAAAAACCACCTTGATAAAGATGTGTAGTATCAAGTATGACATGGTTCTAAGGTCTCCCTATGGCTATTTGCATCTTTCACAAAGACAACATGACAAACTAAACAATTTTCAACCTACATAACATCAGCGTCACGCCATTATTGATACAAGTAACAGTTAAGCACTCGAAATTTTCACACTAATGCTGTGATACAAATTAATAGATTACACATATAACTAATAGCTTAGTGAGCTATGTTTGCTACTTTATAAAAGCCCAAAAGTATATTTTCGCCCTATGCCGGATAAGTGTCGTGAATGACTAGAGCCGACAAAATAAGATAGGAAAATGAAGTGTTGGTTTTTTGGTTGAAGGTTTTGAAGTAATGAGAGTATTGATTGTCAAAGAAAATGAAAATGTGTTTTTACTACGTGTTTTTACTTTTTAGGTTGTGGATTTTCAGTTTGTGACAATAAAAATATCTTGGGTTTTTATTATGGGGAATTAATTGGAGACATGATGTAGATACAACTATAGTCACTCACTTATTTTATATGGAATGTTTGTAGTGTATAAATTAAATTAATATTATAGTTACCTATTAAGTTCACATAATTTAACAAGCACATGAACGCCTTACTAAACGAAAGTGATCGATTGAGTTCGAATGTGTGGTGAAATTATGCTGTTATAGTAAAGTTATATCTTGCTATGTGAAATTTTGCCTTATGATTTTCGTATAACACATAACTAGAAAAATAGTCTATCTCATAACTTCTAAGGATTTAGATATCGACAAGAAAAATAGTCTATGACTTTCGTACCGAACTCTTGAATATCGACAAGTGTTATGGTGAAATGACCGAAATCCTTTAAGGATTTAGATATGACTCACAATATTTTATCAATATATAAACATATTGACGTTGTATCTTTGAATCTTTCAATTGTTTAAATGTTCGATACAGTTTTTCATTTTAGATAATCGTAAAAGCAATTTAAAATTTTTATGTCTCTTAAATTTTTTTAAGGTTATAACAATGATCCATCATGTTTTCTTTAGTAGCTGAAGCTTCAAGTTTCATGTAAACTCATTCTAACTTATAAAATTATTAATGGAGTGTTCAATAGGTGTGAGAGATAAGGGGTCTATTAATTATGAATTGTGTGTTTTGTTGATGTATTTAATTTGGTAGTTGAAGCTTGGTCAATGAAGTTTGAATTGATACCTTAAGTTTATAGTTCGAGCATGAATTGTCCGTCACATTATACCTACAAAGAAGAAAACAATGTAGAATAATGGCATGGTATTGAGCTCGAGCCCGAGCTACTAGAGTAGACTTTCGAGCCGAGTTCGAGTTTCAAATTACTCGGCTTATGAAGCTCGCAAGTCGTATTAAGTTTAGGTTAAATAAGATATTTACCCTTTTTTCATACATTTAGTTACTCAAGGTCATTACTATTTAAAGTAATATGTATATGAAGCGAGGTTGAACCCGAGCTCGTTTATCACATTATACCTACAAAGAAGAAATAAATGTAGGATAATGGCATTGTATTACACATATGTCCTAGATGTTAACATATGGGACTTGAGGTCCTAATACTTGGAGAAATACACGATGTATTATTTAAAAGTAGGAAATAGTACACTTAAATAAAGCATCATCAAATAATTGAGTTTTAGCTCGAAGCATGCTATATATCTTTTATCCAAGTTCAAAACTCGCTGCTAACTATCCATCTTTGCATTCTAACCTTCAAACTCAATTTATGTTTTATGTTGAAGATATAAACTTAATCACTACTCATTCCCTCTAAGTTAAATTCACTTTCAAATTATTGCTTTGAAATAGTAACATTGAGACGAAGTTAGTATGTTGTAAAGGTAAATTAACCAATAGTCATTTGTTAATTTCTATAATATCCTTTGTTCTCCTAAAAGCGAGCTGTAAATTAAACTAGCATTATAGCATTTAGTATGTCAACTACCATTGCTGGATAGATATAAATGAGGCTATCTTGAAATAAGAAAATAAAAAGAAACCAAGTAATGACATGAAGAAACCAGTCCCAATTTCATACAAAAGCTTACCACACTTGCATTTATGGTAACCTATATATCACGCCAAAGCAAACATTAAATAAAAAGTGATTGTGTTGTCATTGTGTGTACTACTCTAATGAACGTCATAAGTCATGCTAATGAAAAATTTTCAAAACATGTCAAATGAGCTAGTTTTATAAGCTTTGATGTTTTAGACATGTGCGAACTAGGTATATAAGTGATCAGGCTCAAATATTTTTTACGATAACTATTAACTAAACAAAACATGTGACAAAAATTTTGGAGACCATGTTTATTTCGTAAAAATCAAGGTTTCCAACGAAGAGTTACACTACGGGGCAAATATCTATGGGGTTCACACAAAACCTTTTAGCTACGTCTCTGATTTTAGGTGCCAATGAACTTGAATATTATGTGTAGCTTTATACTATGAAAACTATTAATATAATTCATATATAGTTTTGATGCAATTGGTTAGTTTAGTCATAATCAGTCGTTTGTGTTGGTGTCAATGCAAGCAATCGTGATAGAACAACCAAGTGGGTCCCGTGGGGTCTCGGGATATCGATGAAATTTTTCGATTTAGTTTTAATTTTTGAAGAAAAAAATAGATTTTTTCTAAATGCATTTTTAAATGCATTCGGTACATCATAATGTGCCCCCAATCATATTTGGTCTTGGTTTCATTTGTATTTTGTTGTGTGAGTAAAAAGAGTGATGCACTTTCTTATATATGAAAGAATTAAAGATGCATTTTTGGAATGATTTTAATATATTACCATCTAGTCTAGTGAAACAAAGTAGTTGATAAAATTTAATGAATGAAATGCAGGTGAACAAAGAATTGAATATTTGAACCTAAAACCTACGAATAACAAGTGAAACATAAATGAATATGAAATATATCTAAAAGAATCCAAGGATGGATAGCTGAAATGTTAAAAAACTTTAAAGTATAATCATGCTCACAAACATAATAAGATTTGGGCCTGTGCAGATGGGCAATCAGACAGGCCCAAAATCCTGAAGGGCCTCCAAAAATAATTTTATACCCAGCTGATATGTATGGTACTTAAGCCCAACTTTAAAGCCCATTTTGTTTGATTTTACTTTTTGATGTAGTTAGAGTGTTGATCGGTTCAGTTATCGGGTTGTTCGGTTAATTTGGTGCGGTTAAGTTGGTTAAAAAATTTTTAAGTCAACACGAAAACCAAACCGAACCAAACAAGAATCAACCGAACCGAACCGAAAATTGAATTTGAATTCAGTTCTCAGGTTGACCTGAATAACTCGAATTTCACTATTTATTATAAAATTTTAATAATTACATAAATTATTAGGAAAAAAATATTTATTTCATGCATAAGAAGTGTTTTTTTTATATTAATATAAAATTTTAATGATATTTTTTATGTATAAATATATAAAAAAAATATATATTTACATGAATTCAGTTTTTGGTTCGCTTTTCGGTTCAGACCGCCAGACTCATATCCAACCCGAAAACCGAATTAATAGTTCGCTTCGCTTTTAGGGTTATTAGTTCGGTTCAATTATTTTCGGTTCGATTCATTTTGATTTTCGATTTATTTGGTTTTCGTGCTCACCCCTATATGTAGCATAAGCCATAAGCAATGTAGCGGACCTGTAGAATTCAAAGCGAGTATACTTTGTTGTTTTGACCGAAATTTTCAAATTCTCTCTAAAATTAAGATAACATGTATATTATGATGTTATCTGGTCTCATTTTGGATTTTATATTTAAAATTCTATTTTTCTCTTTTTATATGCCAAATAAGTACCCGTGCATAGCAACATAATTTTATAGCGGCATATAGTTTTAGTCAAAGTTGCAAAAATCGCGAATCGGTAGTCGGGCGATCGACCCCCCTATAGCTTGTAATCGGTTTAGGCGCGATTAATCGGTGATTAATCTGATTGGCATTTCCGATAAGTTTTCGGTATTTTCGGCAAGTTTTAGGTATTTCCGGCAAGTTTTATGTATTTTCAGCAAGATTTTTTTAAAAAAACATCTTGTAATAGATATAAGAGTTAATTACATAATTAGTCCTTGTGGTTTGTCGGATCTTGCAGAAAATGTCCCTGTGTTTTTTTTGACGGGTCATGTCCTTGTGGTATGCAAAAGTTACAGGTTTGGTCCTTTGACCAATAATTCTGTTAGTTGACCGTTAACTTGAAGGGTATTTTTGACTTTTCACATATTTTGGCAAACCACAGGGACATTTTCTACAAGATCCGACAAACCACAGGGACATTTCGGAGTAATGGCAAATTAGGGTTTATTTACTAGTTGTAACCTACAAGTCTAACATAGCGTGTGGTATTGTACCGCACTAACACCCCCAAAGCCGAAAGCAACGGACTACCAGG
The DNA here is from genome assembly GCA_022545495.1 of Chrysanthemum lavandulifolium. Classification (NCBI taxonomy): domain Eukaryota; kingdom Viridiplantae; phylum Streptophyta; class Magnoliopsida; order Asterales; family Asteraceae; genus Chrysanthemum; species Chrysanthemum lavandulifolium. The sequence goes on along the minus strand of CM040243.1, from coordinate 2,870,496 downwards.
TTTCAACTAAAAACTAGAGGTGGCAAATTGCCCAAAAGCAAAAAGATGGGCTAAATGGGCAAGTTTTTAAAAAATTTGGGCACATTTAGCCCCCTCCTTTTTTTGAAGTTACCTAAATATGATGTTATAATGCCTCACACACGGTCATTTTTATCGAGTAATTGCATATTCACAAGTAACTATTATTCCGATAGACCGCAACATTCAGGGGGAAGTCGTTTCATTTCATTTTTCGCGGTTTGTTTGGTGTGAAGCATCTACATACGTGAGAAAATCTTGTTGATTTCTTGCATGTTACCCCCAAATGAATTTTCCGCAATAAGTCAGATTTACCTTGTATGGTTTACTGCTCATCTACAAATTCACGTGACATCGAAAATTTCAAAAGTTATAGGAAATGTTCACTACATCAAAGTTTCGAATGTTGAAGAGGTTGTCGGTTTGGGGAAGTCGATTCGAAACTTGGCCAAAAAGAAGTGTACTGAGAAGTCGCTAAAGACATGCAACATGATTTGGGGAAGTTAATCCAATTCATGCATATTACATCATTTGCCTACAAGTGAAGAAAAAGTTCTCAAGTCGAGGTATAAGAAGAAGAAAAAGAGAATAAACTTTCATCATCCTCAGCATTTGAAGAGCTTATGAAGATCTTTCTTTAATTGTTTTTTATAATTGTAGGAAATGTTGTAAGTAATCCCTTACGTCGTCAAATTGGGGGAAGATTGTTGGAATCGCTCCTAACTCGTAAATGGAACGACATTGACGGGATTACATTTCTATCTTTGTTAGCTAAAACACATGGGTTTGTTATGTCATATAGTCATAGTTGTATGTGTTTAGCTATAAATACCCTCCTAGACTTTCCTAGGAGGGTGAGACTCTTAGTGTAATTTCACCTTTCATAATAATAAAAAACATAGTTCTCTCCCTTTTCTCTATACTTTTTCTTTCTCTAACATGATGAAGATGTTCTTCCATATTCCAAGACCTCCCGATTCACCATATCACCCATAGAAACGATCCTACGACAACGTTTATGAATTTGGATATGGACAGATGGCTTGTATAGTGTCAGGAGCTTTTAAGCGTTTGAAACTTTGTGTGTATTTTATCTTCAGGTATTCAAATGGGTTGAAGGGTTCAATTCTTAGAACACCCTGATTCTCAAATATTTTAACGTGTAATGTACTAAGATGGAAATTCAATCCTCAGGATATTTTCGTTTATGCACATGTTTTGTTTAAAGTTTAATTTTTCATGCAAAGGAAGTGAACTAAATTTGGGGAGGATTGTTGGAAAATTTAGTGCACTTGTGAGATTAGTTCATACCTGGTAATGAGTCAGGAGGTACGGAGTGTACACCCTCAAGGTCCCTGAACACCCTGACTCTTTTAGTGGTTAAGTAATGTTCAATGTCTGATGAAGTTCAGTGAGTTCACTCTTCGGGTGAATGGCACTCTGGACTGAATGGTATTCATCAGGGAGTAACTTATCAGTGAGTTAGTACTGCTGGTTATAAGTTAGTACTACCTGGTCGTGAGTTAGTACTGCCTGGACATAAGTTAGTACTGCTTGTTACTAAGTTAGTAATGTTTGTCACTGAGTTAGTATTGCTTGTTACTAAGTTAGTACTACTAGTATATACTAAGTTAGTACTGCTAAATGATTGTTATAATTGCTTTTATGACCATATTTAATTGGTCATGTAACCCCTATCAGCTATAATGAGGATTATGAGGCGATTAATGTCCCGATTAATCCTCATAATTCCATGGACTAGCTAAGAGTAATTTCCTATAAATAGGATATCCGATCATGCATGATAGACATACTGAGAAAACATAAACACTTGTAAGCAAAGTGTTATTGATTTGTACCTAATTCAATAACATACATTTGGTCTTATCCCAGTAGATATTCGTGATACCCGGGCATTGGGGTCGAATAGTTTACTTTTGAAAGTGATTACACGATTCCAAGTGATATCCCAGAACTGTTTTAAATTTGTATGTTATTGATTATCTTCACATTGCGGTGCGTTACCACCAACAGCACCTGAACAACGTTCTCGTAGTCAGCCTCGACAGAAGAGTTATAAGCTTCTACGTTAGAAAGAGGTGTGCCATCCGTGCCTTGGCAATGCCCGGCAACAAGTCAATCTTGCATCCCGAACCCGGAGTAATACCCGTATTTCTTACTTTTCTTGAACAACAATTTGTGTAACTCATTCATGATCGTCGATGGTAATACCCGTATTTCTTACTTTTCTCGAACAACAATTTATGTAACTCATCGAACCGGGTTTTTAAATACCCGAACCCGGACTAATAATACTTGATAGATATGGCCCAGGCCCAACATAAATGTTTGTTTATTTTGATAGGCCCAAACTTAAACTATAATACTTTCTTGTTAAACGAGTGTGGAAACCCGCGCGATGCAGCGGGATTGCTTTTATTTGCCAAATTGCTATAAAGGACTTACTTTGCAGAGACACTTAAACCTTAGGGACATTTTTTGCCAACTTGGACTTACTTTGCAATGACACCTAAACCTCAGGGGCTATTTTTGCCAACTTTCGAAAGTTGGCAATTAATGCTGTAAACAGTGTTTTGCAAAACATGCTCCCCGCTTTTTAGTATATATATATAATGTGGAAACCCGCGCGATGAGCGGGATTGCTTTTGTTTGCCAAATTGCTATAAATGACTTACTTTGCAGCGACATTTAAACCTTAGGGACATTTTTTGCCAACTTGGACTTACTTTGCAACGACACCTAAACCTCAGGGGCTATTTTTGCCAACTTTTGAAAGTTGGCAATTAATGCTGTAAACAGTGTTTTGCAAAACATGCTCCCCGCCTTTTAGTATATATATATAATAACCCGAACCCGGAGTAATACTTCATCACCATAAGGATTTTGTTCCCCAAATGAAAAGAAATTGAATTGCAAACCCTAACCCCATTTCCAAAACTCACTCTCTCTGGTAAGACTCTGATTCTTCTTCTTGTTTCTCGTTTATTTAGAAATATGGATGAATTCATTACCAAAAAAATAAAAAATATAAAAAATACGGAGTTAGTGTTAGATTGTGTAATTCCTTACATACAAGACACCGATGACCTTAATTCTGTTTCATTAGTCTCTAGGAAATATTTCGATATCGATTCTTTAACGTAAACACCTAACCGCCCACGCATTACCTCCACGACCCCAACGTTTAAGCGTAGATTCCCAACCTCGAGTCCTTAACACTCAAGTCTTATTCCAATGGATTTCATCGTGGTCGAAATGTTGTGTTCACCACCTCATGGATTCAAGAGATAGCCGTTAAGTTTGAGCGTTTGAAATCTCTATCCATCCGGAGCATGGTTGTGTCGCTTCGATCTCAAACGCTTGGCGGAAACCCGAGGTCCTAGTTTAAGGAGTTTAGAGATTCGTGGGTGTGAAATGTGTTCAGAGGATGGTTTGATTGATATTGCTAGGTGTTGTAATCGATTTGAGAAGTTTGCATTTAGAATGTAATCGGATAGATATGAATACAAGCCAACCGGGAAATGGTTACATGAGTTGGCTTTGAGTAACACCAGTTATGGAGTCGTTAACTTTAATGACCCTTTGGTAGGTACGATATGAAGATGTTAAACGTCTTGCAAAGAAATGTAGCAAGTCGTTAGTATCTCTGAATATTTCTCCACAATCTTTAAGTGATTTCAGAAAAGTCTTTAAGTATGCTAAGAAGCTCGATCATTTTGGTTACGGGGTTATTGATGAAGATTGGGATTATAGTGGTTTTGAATTCCCCAAAAATATTCGTGGTTTACGTATTCAGGACTTGAAGGAAGCTTCATTCTCTTTTCTACACCGATATCTCAATCAGCTACGGGAATTGGATCTCGATTATGGAGAAAATTGCCAATGTTCCTTGTTTGAGAGGTGTCCCAATTTGGAAGTTCTAGAAAACGATGATATATGTGGAGATTTTGGATTGCAAGTTATTGGTCAGTTTTGCAAGAAATTGCGCAAACTTTACCACTGTGAGCATGTGACTCACATGGGACTTATTGCTCTTGCTCAAGGATGTATCAATTTGGAGTATTTAAAAGTTACACTCTCAGATATTTCAAATGAAGCTTTCGAGTGTGTAGGAACTCATTTGAAGAATCTGCGTGATTTACGTATATGGTTGTGTGCTGAAGACGGTATAACAGATTTACCGCTAGACAAGGGGGTTCGAGCTATGCTAAAGGGTTGCAAAAAACTTGAAAGGCTAGATATTCATCTTTGTGTTGGTGGATTGACGGATGTGGGTATAGGATACATTGGAGAGTATGGTCATAATCTAAGATATCTATCTCTAAGCTATACGGGAGAATCTGATGCAGGGCTTCTAGAGCTATCAAAAGGGTGCCCAAAACTAAGAGAGCTAAAATTGAGGGGTTGTCCCTTTAGCGAGCAAGCAATTGCCACTTCTGTGTTTAAGATCAATCACACTTTAAGGTACATCAGGGTCCAAAATGATTCTCGTTTGCTACATGATGATTTGGTACTCACTCGCCCAATGGTAAGTATATACGTATAAATCTCAATCATGGTTACAAAGTTCAAGACAACTTTTGGCAAAACATCATATTTTGCACCATCTTATAAATCTTTACACATTACCGAATGACTAGATCGGTGGAACAAGAATAAGCAATAAGATGCGTGTTCTTATTAAAATACGGAATCACCATCGAACAATTTTATTGCAAAATTGGGCGACTTGTGCATTGATTAGTGTTACCGAGGGTCGTGATAAAGGATAGTTTGGTCTTGTAAGTAACGGTCAAACGGGCCTTTTTGTTATTGTAACTTTATGCGTTACTTTGGAGTACAAAGAGTGTTTTTACAAGAATAATATAAACATAAAAATGATTTGATAGGTGTATGTATTAGAAACAAACTTTTGGGATTCTGACATGTTCCACCCTGTTTCCTTTTTACCTAAACATTTGGCCCGTTTGAGATAAAACACAGCTTAAATGACCCAATTTTATGTAAATTGCTTGAAACTGCCGTGTGCAGTGTACTTGCAGGCTGACCTTGATCTTTTCACTATATAACCACCACTTGGTCTCGTGACTTGAATCTGACAGTGATGAGATAATAGTATGATCTTGTGCACATACAACAATATCAATACTTAACAAGATTAGATCTTTAGTTAAGATTTGGTACAAAATATGCTATTATGATTTGTGTGTTATATGAGCTAGCTGTCATTGTAATTAGGGGTTTTGAATTATAGATACAGATGGGAGAATCTCGTAAAGAAAAAGCCTCAGAAGCTGAACGTTCAAGGTTAGATGATTTCACTGAAGATAATTTGCAAGAAGTTGCCTCTTCGTCAAGATCAGATGATCATACTCAGGAAGTTAAGGAAGAATACGAAGGTGGGGAAGGGTCAAAGATGGGGTCCCACGTTTGACGAAAGTAGGTGCATTTGAGGCGGATGTGAGATTGGCGGACATATTTTACTTTGTAGACAAGTTGATGAGCCTAATACCGTTAGGCGTTAGCAGTGTTACAAGTATATTGGGTGAAGAAAATGTGAATATTAGTTCTATGAGTGTCGATAGGGCCGGCCCCACAAAACAAGCGATCATGGTGATTCTTGTTGATGAGAAACCGAGCAAAGAGACTTTGAAGAAGATTGATGAGATTTAATTGTTGAGGAGTTTGTTTTCCTTGCCCTGTAGTCTTGTTTTGCTCAAAATTCGTGGTGAGAAGAGACCAAATTTGGTAATCTTTTGGTTGTCAGAATTTGGGCAAAATGTGATGAATTAGGAAAATTTAGAGTAGGCATTAGCGGTCTTATTCTAACTACTAGAGGTGACAAAATGTGATTGACTATAATGTCAAAGCATCTTATTGTTTGTTGGCCCAAACATGTAGAATTTTGGCTGTTTTGATGCGCCACTATTATGTTGTTCGTTTCTTTACATATTGTATGTTTCAAAATACACTTTTCTGCCCTTTAGCTTATTTGATATGTTTATGTTATATATATATATAATTTCTAGAATCACGCCGAATTGGTTGCGTTGATGGATAAAATGACTTCTAAATATAGATGTCTTATAACGTTGGTGCCTTTCCATCGGATGGCTTCCTTTATCTCTTGTGCGAGTCCAGGAATAAAATGGTGAAAAGTGAAAAGGTGGACTTTGTCCGAAACAAATGTTGCTAGGACCACATAGTGCAAAACGAGTTGAACGACCTAGGAACTAGTGTAGTTGTGATTAGGTTACGATTAATGTGATACCAACTATGATCGTAGTTGGCACACAAGGTATTTGTTAATTAGTTCTAGACTAATTTCCGACCCGCCCGACCCGAATCCTTACAAGTTTAAGAACACAATCGACTCCCGACCCGACAAGCCCGACTAACATGATTCGGGACTCGGGATCGGGACGGATTCGGATTTGATCGGTTTGTTTTTGGTTTCGCCCGTCCCGACCCGATCCCGACAAGCCCGAAACCCGACTAACCGAAAAAGAACCGACTCCCGACCAAACAAGCCCGACTAACATGATTCGGGACTCGGGATCGGACGGGATTCGGATTCGGTCGGTTTGCTCACCCCTAGACTAATATGATAAGAGTTGGCAAAAATACATAAATTGTCACACTTGTATGCTTATGTCCAAGTCTTCATTAGTTTTTCGGTAGTAGTCACGCCGACATTATATATAACGTAAGATAAGAACCATCGTAGAATGCGCCTTCTACTCCATTCAATCTATTCATTTCTAAGTTTCCAATGGACAGTGCACCGGTGGGCCACAAGCTTGAACATGATGGTTAAAAAGTAACCAACAGAATATGTCACTAGTTGACTAATAACTTTTACCTTGATCTTATTCATAATTACACAGGACAAATTATAATAAGCGATGCAATTTTTACCCGTTTTCGATTAAAAAAGTATCCATGTTTATGTCATAGTCACCTATATACTTTTGCATCATCAAGAAAACGAACTTTAGTTGAACTAACACATATATTGCAAGTATCTTTGAAGTTTTAGTAGTTGTGTTATGTTGACAACAAAGTTCTCTCAAACGAATAGTTAACCGCAGATTTACTTATTCGCTCACATAGATTTCACACTTGTAATTCGTGATACTAAATTTTTTAACAGAGGTCCGCCAACTTCATTATTTAATAAATACTACATTTTAAGGAATTTTCCTTTATTTTATAGTAAACTTATAAAGTCATAAGGTTGAAATATCGGTTTCCTTTTCAATGATTCAATCCATCGAAAAGCCCAAACTAAAGCACAAGAGGGCTTATGGTGTGACAACCCGCTATTTTCCATGTCAAAGTTTGTTATTAAGCTCAAATTTATTATTTTGGAAATTAACTGAGAATGTGGTAGAGCCGAGTAGTTTTGAAGTGGTTGAAAGTAAATGGAATGATTTAAAACTACTCGTAAAAACCAAGAAGTTGTCCCATTTGGTTAAATACACTTTGAAACATATTTATATAAAGCTGTCCCATTTGGTTAAATCTGGAAAACCAGTAAGTTGGAAGTAAGATTTGAGTAGAAATATAGAAAATAGACTCATTTACGAGAACGTGGTCGCTTGAATGGGTTAAAACGGACATATAACGAAGAAACTACGTTAGTTTTAAGTTGAGTGTCGGAAACTAATTTTCGAAACAAAGAAAGCTGTTAGACGACTTTCAAGAGGTAAAATCGAGTGCTAAAAGTTAACTAGAGTATCCAAGTACTAAAAATATGTTAGTATAAATAAATACGAAACCGGGATATAAAGAACTTAAGAAACGGAGCTAAAACGACCAAGATACGTTGATTTAAAGTTACGACGAAACTATTTTCCCACTCAAAACAAACCGATTTTGGGTGACCATGTTTAAGCCCGCTTATCTCATAGATAGAGTTCGTTATGGAAAAATAATAGCTGTGACAAAAGTAAAGTAGGCATGGCCTATTTTCCAAAAAGTCCAACCATTTGTTAACTGGATCTATAATGAATAAACTACAACCTCGTGAACTTGCCCGAAAACTGCCCAAAAACCACGAAAACAGCCTGAGTACCCAACTTCAAGGCTATTTTTATGTGGGATCGGGTTCGATAGAGCTGAAGTTCAGTTCTATACTTTTGTAGAGCTTGTTCTATACTCCCTAAATCCACTAAGTTGAGTCCAAAATACTGAATAACCGCTGTTTTATGACTATCCATTTTGACAACGAAATATAAAAATTATCGTCGGTAAGACCCTATTTTCTCGTAAATAACTTAAACGACAATAGTAACGCGTTATAAAGTGCGTCGGTGGTTTTCCATTATTAATGTTTAAGGGATGGTTTATCATTATTTATGTTAATTTTGTTGAATACTTATCAACACTAGTACTTAATATATTATTAGTGGGCTTTTAATCCTTCACGTTATTCATATAATCATATTACTAAAATATAGTGTAAAAGTTAATTTAAACGAGGGAAAACGTGTGTTTGGTGGAGCATTGCGCCCGAGAAAGGCGCCCCAATAAGATCCACAACAGGGATCTAAGCGGGTTTGGGGGCGCATCTCGCCCTAATGGGGCGCCCCGATAAGATCCCGAATGGGGGATTGGGATGGGTTTAGGGCCTAGTGTTGCTAATCCGGTTTGGGGATGGGAACGGTTGCCCCGCCCAAACCCTCACCATTACCATTCATGCCTTGTTGTTGTTATATGTCTAGGCGGGATTAATCGGTGATTAACCAAATTGACATTTCCGACCAGTTTTAGGTATTTCCGGCGAGTTTTGGTTATTCCCGTCAAGATTTTATGTACTATAAAAGACATCTTATAATAGATATAAACAACGAGTATAAGTAATTAAAAGTAGTTTACAGCGAGTTACGAGTATTTTGGGCAAGATTTGCAAGTTTTCGACAAGTTTAACCATCTTAGACAGTCGTTGACTACGATTCACCAATTTGTTTAACCGATTTATACAAATTACAAAAATCGATGGCTCAATAGCGCCTAAACAACGATTAATCTAGTGCTATTTTTGTCAAAGATACGTGGCTTAATTAGATAAAAAAGGGTCGGGTTGAGTCAACCCGACCCGGTTGGATCCGAATAGCTTGAGAGCTCTATAAATAGCCGACACCCTCCCCTTGCCTTCGTAACAAACTTTTTTCTCCCCCAAAATCACAACCCTAAAATTCAATATTAAAATTCTCATTAACAAACGGATCTAATCTAATCAACAACAGGTTTATAAAAATTCATATCATCACACTAAATAACAACTCCTTAATAATAATTTTGTAAAACCTAATTTTATATTAAAAATTATTGCAGGGATGTCGTTTGATTTGATGCTAAAGGCGTGTTGTGATTTATGCGGTTCGCCGAATGAGTTGTACGGAAGCAATTGCAAACACATGACGCTCTGTGTCAAATGTGGTAAACTCATGGCTGAGCGCAAAGACAAGTGCCGCGACTGCGGTACCACCGTCTCTCGCCTTATTAGGGTATCATAACTATTTCCTTTTATCGTTACGCGATACATTTTAACCTACTGTTTGTACTCTCTCGTTAACGTATCGCCAATCATGATAATCACATTCCAAGTTTATTATCCAAACAACTACTTATATATTAGGGTATAACTATTTATATATTATCTATACGGTGTATTTGTTACCGTTATATGCAATATAATATGTGCACGTACTGCAAATGAATCTGATTGTAGGACATTTTAAGCTACTGTTTAGACCTCGTTAACTACTATTGCAAGTCGCCAATCATGATAATGACATTCCAAGTTTATTATCCAAACAACTACCCTTTTTGGCTAGGCTTATTCAACGTAAGCTCATTTGGGCTTATTTTTTATAAGCTCCAAATTTAGGGCCTATTTTGAGACTTGTCGGCTTATATAAGTTTATTATATCATAATAAACTTATATAAGCCGACAAGTCTCAAAATAAGCCATGAAATTGGAGCTTATAAAAAATAAGCCGAAATTTGATTAAATTTCGGCTTATTTTTTATAAGCTCCAATTTTACGGCTTATTTTGAGACTTTTCGGCTTATATAAGTTTATCATATACTTATATAAGCGGACAAGTCTCAAAATAGGTCTTAAATTTGGAGCTTATAAAAAATAAGCCCAAATAGGCTTACGTTGAATAAGCTTAGCCAAACACCCCCTATAGACTTAACGTTAGTTGAGCAGTTATCCCTAAAAAGGAAGTGCAGAGTAGAGACTGATCATTTAATATAGCAACGTATTGAGTCGTTTCTAACTTATACCAACCGCTGTTATACCTGTCATCTGCGTCATTGTTTGTTTCTGACTTTGGCTTGTATTTAATAGGAATACAATGTCCGTGCAAGTTCACCTAGTGAAAAGAATTACTTCATTGGAAGATTTGTCACTGGTTTACCAAGTTTCTCTAAGAAGAAAAACGACAGCAACAAGTGGTCTCTTCAGAAAGAAGGACTACAAGGACGTCAAATCACAGATGCCCTCAGGGTATTACTCTCTCGCTATATATGCATATTAAACATATCGTTAAATCTTCTCTACTTGTTTACGTCATATGCTCATCTTGTATCAATTTTGTAGGAGAAATTCAAGAACAAACCATGGCTCTTGGAGGACGAAACTGGACAGTTTCAGTATCAGGGTGTTCTCGAGGGCGCGCAAACAGCAACATACTACCTGCTGATGCTACAGGGGAAGGAGTTTGTTGCCATCCCTGCAGGTTCATGGTATGCACCAACTCCTTTTCGGAACAATTTTTTCGAAAACATTATATTTAAGTCCTATATATCACATGCATATTTATTGCATTTGATCTTGATCTGCAGGTATAACTTCAATAAAGTTGCACAGTATAAGCAACTTACGCTTGAGGAAGCTGAAGAAAAGATTAAAAACAGAAGGAAAACCGCAGATGGGTATGAGAGATGGATGATGAAAGCAGCAAACAATGGAGCTGCTGCGTTTGGTGAAGTTGAAAGGTTTGATGACAAGGAAAGTGGTGGAGCAGGTGGTGCGGGTGGGAGGGGGCGTAAAAAGAATAACGCTGATGATGATGAGGCAAATGTATCGGACCGGGGAGAAGAAGACGAAGACGAGGAGTCCGCACGGAAAAGTAGACTTGGACTTAATAAGAGGGGAGGTGATGATGATGATGAAGAAGGTCCTAGAGGGGGTGATCATGATCTTGACGATGATGATATTGAGAAAGGTGATAATTTTTTCCTATCTTTGTGCTAAATAGTGTATAACTTCACTTTGAATGAAGCATCGTTGAGAACATGCCAATTACCTAGCTCTAGTCCCATGAAGTAGCAGTTATTATTGCCCGTTGTGAGAAAATGAAAGTCTGTTGTATTTATGTGGTTGCAGGTGATGACTGGGAGCACGAGGAGATTTTTACAGATGACGACGAAGCTGTGGCTAACGATCCTGATGAACGCGAAGATTTGGGCCCAGAAATCCCTGCTCCTCCAGAAATTAAGCAGGTTTATTTTTTAACTTCTCTTCTTTTTTTTTTGGGCCAAATTTAAGATGGTTAGTATATGTTAAGAAAAATTGTAGTTAACCAAAGACAATCGAGAAAACAGATTCTCACTCAATTAAATGATATATTATGAGTATCAGCCAGTGTGAAAGTTAGATCTTAGGCTTGTATATAATATTAAGTATCGGATGTTCATTTGATCTAAACATCCTCTCTCAACTAGGTTAGTATGTATTGTACTATTGTTTTGTTCTACCTAGTATCACAACATGTCTAAGGGCAATATATATTGTCAGTGATGAGGAAAAAGGATGGTAGAGGTCAATATATCCACAATATGAATGCCCTAATGAGTAACATGTTAATCCTGTGATGGTATTAGGTCTATAGCTGTAACCAAATTCTGTATCTGTAGAAACAAGGAAAAAATGATGCACAAAGCCCCTCCGTACGTATATGCCTAGATATCTTATAAAACATATTATGGCATCGAACATTAGAGGCACAGTTTTGTTAACTCTACCATGGGATAGCAATTGCTTGGAAACTATAAACCAAATGAAGAATGGCTCTTTAACCTTTGATTAGATAGTAACTGTCTCTTTAGCCTAAATTTCTTAGGAAAGAGGCCATCCCATTCCACCTTAAGTAACCAAGCTAGGGGTGTATAGTGAAACCCAAACATTTTTTTTCTTTATCCTGGTTTTGAAGCAGCGTCGGTTCAGTATGTTGTCTACGGAAGATCAATGAATAGTAGTGTGAGCAGCCTCACTTGGATTTTAATTAGGCAATGTGCGATTGATTGATTGATTGATTGATTGAATAGTCAGTTTCTTTCTGGACCAAATATAATGGTTCATTGAACCCCAATATTTAGGTAAGTTCACTTTATTGCAGCTGAGCTTCTGGTAGGCTGTTTGCTTTCCATGCGATTGTTTTCCTGTCAACATACTTCAATTATATTGTTTGCTTTTCATTTAACTGTTCATTTGTGGCTTTTTATTGCTACTTGTGACTCAACGTTAAGTAAATTCCAATTCCTAGGATGAAGACGACGAGGAAGAGAATGGAGAAGAGGGAGGAGGGCTGAGCCAATCTGGAAAGGAGTTAAAGAAGCTGTTAGGGAAAAATAATGGGGTAAATGAATCAGAACCAGAACAAGAGGATGACGATGACGATGATGATGATGTAAGATTCTTTCTTTCATATAATACTTTGTAAAATTTTTGGTATCGTATTATTTTTACATACTTGAGTGTGAAACACGAAATGTTATTATCATCACATTTGACATGCCGCAGAAGATAATTATAAGAATTTATTTGGATAATCAAGCTTTCGTCTTTTGCACAAAAATAGATGCATTTTCACCTTTTAAGCATGTAAACTCCAAAGTTCGGCAAAATAAGTGCATTTGAGAAGTGTTAGCAACATCAAATTTGTTAAGTCGAACTTTTGATTTGTTAAATCTGGATTATTGGATCATCCAAATACTAAAACTAACATGGTAAAAAGTTAGTAATGCATTGATGCCTTCATCTCCTTTCTGGTCTATCAAATTATTAAATCACATAATACTGTGCATATATAACAAAGGTATACCAGTTTTTTTTCTTAAATATCTTGTTCATGCATGTAAAAGTACTCAAAATAATCTAATAATTGATTGAAAAAACTCAGAATATGTATACACAGAAGATTATTAGAAAACTATCATACACTTATTATCATAACTAGAAGAACTCAAATAGAAACAATCTTGTTGAGTACAATCTTGAATAGAAACAAGTAAGGCATATGTATGTATAAAGATAATGAGATTCCACCTTCAGATGTTCAGCATCTGACATCAACTCAGGTGTCAAAGATATTACTTGTATGCCTTGTCCAGCATGCATTGAATAAGAACTCGAACTCGAACTTTAGCCGTGGGAGTTTCCTTGTTTATACTTTAGCATATTTATGGATTTCATCTTTATTGGAATATTTATTGAGAATGTGATGGTTATTTGTTTTGGTTATGACTAGATTGAAGATGAAAGTTCTCCTGTTCTTGCACCAAAGGCTAATAATGGTTCTTCAAAACGTAACAATGCTCTTAAAGAGGAACCAGTTGACAATAGCCCATCAAAGGCAGCTGCTACTGCGGGGGCGGCACGAGGAACCCCAACTTCAAAGTCCTCTAAGGGAAAGAGGAAAACCGGTGATGACACTAAATCAGCAAATGGTGCAGCTCCTTCAAAGAAAGTAAAAACTGAAAATGTAAGTTAATACCATCTTATTAGGATATAGTGCGTTCGCATTCATGTTTAAGGTCTTCTCTCATTGGCTTTTATGGGCCTAATGTTTGTTTTATGATGATGGAATGAGAGGAATGGAATTGTTGTTTCCAAATAAACCTGTTTAATTTTAGAGCACTAGGAACAGCGATGTAGCCTAGAATGGGAGATGGGTTTTTATTATTTATTCCCGTATTCTCCTTCTCTCTCGTCCCCATTCTCTCTTAGTCGATGGTTCATGATCTTCGCAGGAGAAGATTCATAATCGTCGACGGAACCTGTTTACTGTCACTCAAGCTGGTTTATAGTATTGCCTTCGGGGCTGAAGAAGATGATCAGCACCTCCACGCCTATTTTCTAAAGTTCTATTTTTCTCATTATTAACAGTAAAATGTACAGAATGTCGAATGTGTTTTTTTTGGCGTATGGATTATACATCTTATTCCCATCTGAAATGAAGATTTGGAATTTGGGGCTAAACGTGCACTATATCCATTATTGATGGGGACCTTTGCAGTTTGTTACCTTTCTTCTTTGTACAACCAGAATGAACTTTACAACCTATTTTGCTGTAGATACTTGATATCTAAACCCGACTAAACCAAATAATGGTATTAGAAATATATCTGAACTCTGATTCTTATTCCTCCCATTCCCTTGGTAAATACTGATAACAAACCAAACGGAAGCTAAACAATAACTGCAATTACGCGGAGTAGAGTCATTGAAGCACAGTATATGCCATCTTTTTTTGACTAACCCTGAGTTTGATGTTTGTGCTGGATTTCAGGAGGTGAAAACTGTAAAAGAAGAGCCGGGTTCTGGTGCAAAGAATGGCAAAGGTGCATCATCTTCAAAACCAGCATCTGCCACTGGACCTGTCACAGAAGATGAAATCAGGGCAGTTCTGTTGCACAAGGCACCTGTCACCACACAGGATCTTGTTGCTAAGTTTAAATCTCGCCTACGCACCAAAGAGGTCTGCTCTTTTTGGTTTTCCTAAGTTTCTGCTGTGGTGGTTCTTGAAATGCATGTTTCTGTATTTCACTTGTTTCTATGTTACACCGTGACCTCCAAATTGGCCTTCTCTCTGGAAAAACGTTCACTTGAAGAATAATATGAAATATAACCATCATATGACAATTTAGAGTCTAAGGTGCTTTTTTTTATCTACAAGAAACATGACTGGTATTTCACTTGTTTCTATGTTACACCGTGACCTCCAAATTGGCCTTCTCTCTGGAAACAACGTTCACTTGAAGAATAATATGAAATATAACCATCATATGACAAATTAGAGTCTAAGGTGCTTTTTTCACCTACAAGAAACATGACTGTTTTGTTGAAACATGTTCATAACGTTACAATAGGTTTTATGAAGGTACATCAAACCCACTCTTGATACCATAATATGCTCATAACTCTTTTAATTTAGCTAGCGAATCAGTTTGCTTTTCAAACTTGTTTATTAAATTCGTCTTTCAAGACGAACAGGTCATGTTACTCAGGTTATGGGTTTGAGTCATTGACAAAGTCACAATTGATTGTTGCTTGCTTGCCCAGATCATTTTTTTCTTTACCTTCTGATTGTTTTCATCGCCTCGTGGATTATCATCCAACTAAAGAAACTTCCTGTTGCAGGATAAGAGTGCTTTTGCAGATATCCTGAGGAAGATTTCAAAAATACAGAAGACCAATGGTCCCAGCTATGTGGTTTTGAGGGATAAATGAGATAGGTTTGCTTATCGTAAATTAATTCCAACTGTTTACCGGAATTGCCTGACTTCTTGGTATGCATTTTTCGTTGCTAATTATGTTATTTTCTGCATATGTTCTGCTTTAGCAACTTCCGGATCTGTTAAGATGGTAGAATGCATGCACACCAAGTGTTCCTTGTCTGGTTCACAGAGTTGATTTTCTGAGTCCGTACTATGGGAATATGTCCTTTGAAGAAATTTCAATTTTAATAAGATTGTGGACTCTACTGATTTATATTACTGTTACGGTACTTGTCGTCAACCAAATTCACTTTTGCGCAAGACTTTGGTGTACTTCTTGTGTGTTAGTACCCTGCTTCTGTATAATAAAACTCGTCTATTGTCACTGGTGTAGGTGTTTTGGTGAATGCTGTTTATACAATTTACACACAAGATTTTCAACAACTCTTGTGATCTTGTGATACATGAGACTAGATGAATGATCTGTCTTTTTTTTTTTGCAAATGATTCAAACCTATCTATGCTAAAAGTAGCTAAATGATTATAAGGTTAATCTCAATCGAATTCTTCAACTAAAAAGTTGATTTTTACAATAAAAATTTGCACAACAACTGAACTGAGTTGACTTTGGTTACAAGTCAAATCATACGAGAAACAATTGTGTAGGGTCTTGACTGCACTTCTCTAAATCGTTGAGGTCCAACTTTAAACTTAATTTAACCATCAAAGGTATGTGTATATTTTACTCAAGAACAACGAACACAATCTAAGTTGTGTTAAACCTAAATTCACCACAAACCAAATTGTGATCAAATTTGAAGAATTAATGGAAGAAGATGGAATTCGTTCATTACTAGATTGATTACTTGTTGAAATCATCTCTTGTTTACCCGAAACATACACCATTAAAACTAGTACTCTCTCCAAATGATGGAAACATCTTTGGACGGAAGTTTCTAATATTGTTTTTCTAGATGATAAGCTTGATGGTTATCGTAATTATTCAATAACATATTATGTTTCGTTAGTTGAAAAAACCCTTACTCAACATCGACAACAAAGCCTCAACAAATTCCAATTCCACATCCCTTACTATTACTCTAGTTGGCTTCGGTCGAAAGTCAATGATTGGATTCGATATGCTATTAATTGTAACGTTCAGGAGCTTGATATAGCGTTACGCATCAGGACTTATGTTAACGAGGGCGAGTTGATGTTTGATCATTCTTTTTTCATCAATTCAGGCTTTACTCATCACAAAAGGTTGTTCAATATTATTGAATCCAAGCGGCACCATTAGTTGGACTAACCTTAGGAGTATGTGTATTTCATACAAAAATCTGATGCTCCTTATATTTTGTCACTCAAACTCCAAAAATTTGTGCATTTAGATTGGAATGTGATTGTAGGATGCTTGGATATCAAAGATAGCGAGTCTCAACCTATTATCAAAATCGGTTATCAAATTGAAGGTCTTACAATACATAAAGAAGAAGAGATGCTTAACGAATTAATACAAGATCTTAGCCATGCCAAGGAGGTTACAATTAAGACATCTTGTTTACTGGTGAAATTATTCTTGATATACCATTTTCGTAAATCTTCTTGGCGCCATCTATTTTGGTAAGACATTTTAAAAAAGTGTTTACATAAAAAATTTTCTCATAAAAAAAGTGTACTCTTTAGTAAGGCTGGTTATCGCTTAAAACCGGATAGGACGAGGATCGAATCCTGCAAAAACCTAGATCGAGACCAAGACCGAATGTGGTCGGTCCGGTCCAACAAGGCTAAATTTTCGGTTTGTGGACCGGACCGAGACCGAATTTGCTAAAAATGGTAGACCGAGATCGGACCGCCGGTCCTTCGAATTTGCCAAAAATGTTCGTTTGCTCACCCCTGAGATTAGTCACATTTTGAAGGGTGAAAGTGTGACTATTTCAAAATATGAGGGCCAAATCTCATTTTCAATGTATAAACACTGATTTTCTAAAAAACATATCACAACATTAGTCCCAAACAAAAAACGTTGTTTCTTTGAAAATCCTAAACCCTAAACCCTAAGTAGAAATTTGAGTTTATATCCTCTTTAAGTACTAGAAATCTAGCAAAACAGAATCATTGTTTTGTGTGTGTGTGTCTATTTTTTGAAGTAATTTTGGCGCGAAATTTTTACACTTTCATATCTCTGCTGCACACAACCTGTTTGATGAAACGTCTGAGGTTAAAATCACACACATTCTGTTCCATGAAACGTCGTATTTGGTTTAATTCACTTAGAAAAAACAGCAAGAAATCCAACCGATCAAAGGCGCGTAACAAAGTTGATCACATTAGCAACTTACCCGATCCGATTCTACACTTGATACTTTCGCGTCTTGATTCATCTGAAGAAGTCATCCGAAGCAGCATTTTGTCAACACGATGGAGGTACTTGTGGACTTCAGTTCCCTCTTTAAATATAAATTTCACCCGGAAAGTAAATGAGCCATACACGTTATTGCATAAGAATGAGTTTAAAGAGTTTGTGGATCGGGTTTTAGCTAACAGAACACTTGATTTGGTTAGTTTTGCTTTGAAATGTCCGGTGCAGTATGATATGTCGACTATTGGGCATTGGATTGAGCTCGTTGTTATGCAAAAGGTAAAACAGCTTGAGTTGTCAATTGGGGTCACGGACGATGTCGTGTTGCCACGTTGTTTGGTGGATTGTGATTCATTGGAGGTGTTAAAGTTGGATTTCTCTGGAAGTTCGTTAAGGTTGGAAAGGTTCACGGGAAGCAAGACGCTTAAGATTTTTAAGTTGGGGAATGTTGAGTTACTAGACCATGATTTGGTACACTCGTTTTTGGCAAATTGTCCCTCTCTTGAAGAGTTGAGGTTAATAGACTGCTCAACCGAAAACCTTGATTATCTAGATGTTTCGTGTCCAAATCTCAAGAGTCTGATAATTAATAATCAAGGATTGTATGAAGAAGCGAGTTTATGTAAAAGGCTAAACATCTTATGCCCAAAACTTGTGTATTTGGAGTATAGTGGTTATATGGCTACTCATTTTTTATTTGACACCAAATCCTTGAAGAAAGCTGTGATTGAAGTCAAACCCTGGATATCCACAAACGATCCAAAGGATGATATTTTTTACGCCTCCATGTGTGAGTTGTTTGCTGAAGTTTCTCACGTGGAATATTTGTCGATCAACTGGCATTTCATTAAGGTAAATTCCTATCTCTTTCTTTATGATTCGTTGACACCTATATATGTGGTTTGATCTTTGAAATTACTTGATAATCGTGCTTTTCTGTACTAGTATAATTATGCCTATTTATAATTACTAAAACGTTCATCCAAGACTGTGTTGAGAATAAGATTAAGCAACCAACTAAATTAGTTATGCTTTAAGTTATGTTATGTTATGCTTAATAATTATTGTTTTACCATGAATAGCTATTCTAAAACTTTGTTTGCTGTCATAGGCAGTTGAGAATTTTGATCTCCCGGAATTCATCCCACCTCTTCCTAATTTGAAGACGTTGGAGATTGAACTGATGTGGTGCTCTACAGAGGAATTCATCTATCTTCTCGAGTGTTCACCTAATCTCGAGTCTCTCCATATGATCATTATTAATGATGAGGTATTCTTCGTCATTTCAGTTTTTAGATAATTTTCTGTAAAATATTTTTGAAGCTTCATGGATTACGTTTGTACTTTTTATTCTTTGCATACACATATAAACAAGTATATAGAATGTTAGATAGGCTAAATACATATATTTCTAAAGGCGGGTAAAATGTTTGGATGTGCCAAAATAGCGGTTCTGGTGGCCTATTATAAGCATTTTGTATGACTTTAAGACTGCACAACTAATATTCTTGGGCTACATGTTTGCTGTGTAACTAGAGGTGGAAGTTGAACTTGATTTGGTTTTATGAATTATGTAAGGGGTCAATTTGGTATAAGAAAATACATTAGCTTAAGTGGAAAGTGGAAACTCATCAAATGGGTTGAACGTGTTGAAAGTTGCACTAAAGTATGTTCATGTGCTTATTGCTTAATATAATACCCTTTTCAAGAATGCCAAAAACATTATATTAAGGATTCAAATCAAAGCTGCTACCGGTGTATTGTTTGTAGTGCTTTGTATAGGAAATGTAGTCACTTGAACCTGCTTGTCTTTTGGATTTTGGTTCTGTGATTAAAGGTTGTGCTTGGCTGCTCTACTTTGTTGCAGTAGTTGCTCTAGTTATGGAAATTGAGACTTGGTTTGAAGTAGAGTTTCCTGTTTTTGTCATAGAATGTAGTTGTATGATTTTGGAATTGTTTTTTCTTTAATTGTAGTCTTAAGGTTGTAATTTGTTATTTGTTGGTGATAATATATTAGTTAACCTTTCACCATGATTCAAATGAAGTTGACATAATTTATGATTTTTTTATAATCTAGGATTGGAATGGTCCTAACTTCGTTGAGGATTTAGATGAAGTTGAAACAGGAACATTGGCACTTCACCTGAAAAGGGTCGAGTTATCAAAATTTAATAGAGAAAAGGTGTCCTTAGCTATAGCCCGATTCTTACTTGAGCATGGAAATGAATTGGAGGAAATGGTTTTCAGTTGGAGTAACAAAGACAAATACAATACACACTCAATGATTACGATGAATGAAGTGTCAAATTTCTGCAAGGCCTCTTCGTCCGTCAAAGTGATTAATCTTCTGAATGAATCTTCTGAAATGTGATACAAGCGACTCTTCTGAAAGTGATACAAGCACTTTTCTTAAAGTGATAGAGGCGGCTCTTCTGAAAGTTTCTGATGACCATTGAAGACTGCTATTTTGAATGTTCTTCCTCTTACTGTTGGCGTTCTTCTAGACTTTATAAACATCATTGTAGCAGTCTGTTGGATAACGTTAAGAAAAGAATTCATAATTGGAAAAACAAATCATTGTCATTTGCGGGTCGTTTACAGTTAATTAACTCAGTTGTGAGCTCTATTAGGGTATAACATTACTACTATGTATACAGATTAGTGTTTTCCTGATAATTATTACCATTATAAAGCTTTAAGAGTGTTCATAAAAGCCCTTCGAACCATTTAGTTCTAAGTTGAGACATGATAAATGATACCACAACTTCAGTATGTTGCGAATTTTCATATCGATTTAAGCTTCTTTTGTTTAACTCTGTCTTGCAAGTTGCGAATCGCTATATAGATAATCAAAGTTCAAAATAGGGCTTGTATAGGTAAACAGTGGGGCTATTTTGCTGTAACATCCTGATAAGTAAGTGAGGACCGTTCATTATAATATGGCAATAGTAGTGCGTTTATGCATTGTGGAGAATTTAGTTTTCAATCTGTCATTTGCATCATTGTTTGTTTCTGACTGTGGCTAGTAGTTAATAGGAATACAATGTCCGTGCAAGTTCAGCTAGTGAAAAGAATTACTTCATTGGAAGATTCGTCACTCGTTTACCAAGTTTCTCTAAGAAGAAAAACGACAGCAACAAGTGGTCTCTTCAGAAAGAAGGGCTACAAGGACGTCAAATCACAGACACCCTCAGGGTATTACTCACTTGCTATGCATTCTTCTGCGTTAAATCTTCTCTACTTGTTTACATATCTTGTATCACATTTTGTAGGAGAAATTCAAGAACAAACCATGGCTCTTGGAGGACCGAAACTGGACAGTTTCAGTATCAGGGTGTTCTCGGTAGCGCAGACAGCAACATACTACCTGCTGATGCTACAGGGGAAGGAGTTTGTTGCCATCCCTGCAGGTTCATGGTATGCACCAACTCCTTTTTGGAACATTTTTTTCGAAAACATTATATTTAAGTCCTATATATCACATGGATATTTATTGCATTTGATCTGCAGGTATAACTTTAATAAAGTTGCACAGTATAAGCAACTTACGCTTGAGGAAGCTGAAGAAAAGATAAAAAAACAGAAGGAAAACCGCAGATGGGTATGAGAGATGGATGATGAAAGCAGCAAACAATGGGGCTGCTGCGTTTGGTGAAGTTGAAAGGTTTGATGACAAGGAAAGTGTTGGAGCAGGTGGTGCGGGTGGGAGAGAGCGTAAAAAGAATAACGCCGATGATGACGAGGCAAATGTCTCGGACAGAGGAGAAGAAGATGAAGACAAGGAGTCCGCAAGGAAAAGTAGACTTGGACTCAATAAGAGGGGAGGTGATGATGATGATGACCATCTTGACGATGATGATATTGAGAAAGGTGATAATTTTGTCCTATCTTCGTGCTAAATAGTGTATAGCTTCACTTTGAATGAAGCATCGTTGAGAACATGCCAATTACCTAGCTCTAGTCCCATGAAGTAGCAGTTATTATTGCCCGTTGTGAGAAAATGAAAGTCTGTTGTATTTATGTGGTTGCAGGTGATGACTGGGAGCACGAGGAGATTTTTACAGAAGAGGACGAAGCTGTGGCTAACGATCCCGATGAACGCGAAGATTTGGGCCCTGAAATCCCTGCCCCTCCTGAAATTAAGCAGGTTTATTTTTTTAGCTTTTCTTTTTTTTTTTGTGCCAAAATTTAAGATGGTTAGTATATGTTAAAGAGTAATTATAGTTAACCAAAGACAATCGAGGAAACAGATTCTCACTCAATTAAAGGATATATTATGAGTATCAGCCAGTGCGAAAGTTAGATCTTAGGCTTGTATATAATATTAAGTATTGGATGTTTGATCTGAACATCCTCTCTCAACTAGGTTAGTATGTATTTTTTTGTTCTACCTAGTATCACAACATGTCTAAGGGCGATATATATTGTCAATGATGAGGAAAAAGGATGGTAGAGGTCAATATATCCACAATATGAATGCCCTAATGAGTAACATGTTAATCCGGTGATGGTATTAGGTCATTTTTCTTTTGGGGAAAATGTGATGGTTTTAGGTCTTTAGCTATAACCAAATTCTGTATCTGTAGATACAAGGAAAAAATGATGCACAAAGTCCTTCCGTACGTATATGCCTAGATATCTTATAAAACATATTATGGCATCGAACATTAGAGGCGCAGTTTTGTTAACTCTACCATGGGATAGCAAATGCTTGGAAACTATAAACCAAATGAAGAATGGCTCTATAACCGTTGATGAGATAGTAGGTAGAAGATCAATGAATGAGATGCTAGTAGTGTGAGCAGCCTCACTTAGATGTGTGTGATTGTTTAATTAGGCAATATGCGGTTGCTTGATTAAATAGTCAGTTTCTTTCTGGACCGAATATAATGATTCATTGAACCCCAATATTTAGGGAAGATCACTTTATTTCAGCTGAGTTTCTGGTAGGTTGTTTGCTTTCCGTGCGATTGTTTTCCTGTCAACATACTTCAATTACATTGTTTGCTTTTCATTCGACTGTTCATTTGTAGCTTTTTATTGCTACTTGTGACTCATACGTAGTATTCCAATTCCTAGGATGAAGACGACGAGGAAGAGAATGGAGAAGAGGGAGGGGGGCTGAGCCAATCTGGAAAGGAGTTAAAGAAGCTGTTAGGGAAAAATAATGGGGTAAATGAATCAGAACCAGAACAAGAGGATGACGATGACGATGATGATGATGTAAGATTCTTTCTTTCATAGTATTACTTTGTAAAATTTTTGGTATCGTATTATTTTTACGTACTTAGGGTGCGAAACACCAAATGTTATTATCATCACATGTGGCATGCTGCAGAAGATAATTATAAGAGTTTATTTGGATAATCAAGCTTTCTTCTTTTGCCCAAAAATGGATACATTTTCACCTTTTAAGCATGTAAACTCCAAAGTTCGGCAAAATAAGTGCATTTGAGAAGTGTTAGCAACATCAAATTTGTTAAGTCGAACTTTTGATTTGTTAAATCTGGATTATTGGATCATAACTGTTTTGATTTAGCTAGCGAATCAGTTTGCTTTTCAAACTTGTTTATTCTACTTAATGACAAAAGCTGGATTTCAAGTTAGTCTTTCAAGACGAACAGGTCATGTTGCTCAGGTTATGGGTTTGAGTCATTGACAAAGTCACAATTGATTGTTGCTTGCTTGCCCAGATCATTTTTTTCTTTACCTTCTGATTGTTTTCATCGCCTCGTGGATTATCATTCAACTAAAGAAACTTCATGTAACAAGATTTGAGCCTTGACAAAAGTAAAGTAAGGATGAGTGTATGTTGTTGTTGGTTTAAGCCTAAAAGAAAGAAAAAAAATGGGAGAAAAAAGAGGACAAGGCAATAGAATGTTGTTCATCTCCTCCTCCACATTATTATCACCAACTATAACTACTGGTACTAGTACTAATAATAAATTAGTATTCAGCAGCAGCAGAACCTCCTCGGCGTTGGTTGATTCTGCTTCGTCATGCTGACAGTTCGTGGGAGGATCGTCCTGTGAGTAAAGCTGGAGAAAGTGATGCCATACAAGTCTCTTACAAACTCCAACAACTCGGTTGGATTCCTAATCTTATTTTATCAAGGTAAAGTATACTACACTTTCCTCTTAATTATTATAAATACATACTATACATTGCTTCCTAATTAATTCATCCATTTCATCCTTCCAGTGACGCTATCCGCACACGCCAAACTCTTCAAATCATGCAGCACCATGTCCGCGCCTTCTTACAAGCCGAGGTGCACTTCATTTCAAGCTTCTATTCTGTTGCTGCCATGGATGGCCAGACTGCTCACCACCTACAGCGAGCCATCTCCAAATATGCTACTGACGATATTCTTACTGTTATGTACGTCACTCACTCACTTCTAATATGCATCATTCCCTATAACTGTTTGTGGATAGGATTTGTGCTTATTTTCCGTTAAGTTTAGTAAATCAAGGTCATTTTAAGCTTAGTTTCATTTTAATTGGCAAAATAATCTACATTTCAGTGGCCGTAACTACAGTCCTTCCTCATAAAATGTTGATGCCGTTTTTAAGTCATATATTTTTTGTCTTGAAAAGAGAAAGATTCATAAGGGACTTACTCTTTATCAACTACAATGTCTGCGAAAGGATTTAACATCTGTAAAAAGTTAGGTCTAAATATGGTTGCGGGACTGGTAGCTCCCAAATTGCAAAACCTCCACTTATAGGACTTTGTAATTGTAAGTATAAAAGGACATTAACAGCCTCATATCACATTTTACTAAAATCTCCATAAGGATTTTGTTTAATTTGAGATTCTTTGATATAAAAATGAGCCGTTTCAAGTGAATCCCCATATTGATCTTCGACCATATCACTAGCGATTATTGCCCTAGTTGCGAGTATGCAATCCCATACTTGGCTCCCAAAACTTTGCATTTTCATCCCATCTTCTGCTAGCCACAAGTAATGTGGCACTCTAGCAAGGTGATGCTATGTGTATGGCAGAAGGTTGGTACAATTTGCTTGACCCACTACACATTTTGTCCTGAAAGTTATAGCAATTTACTTAATAAATAGTCAGTATGTACAATACGATTACAAAAGTCAGCTTTATTTCAATAATAGATATAACATTTTGATCAATATTTATGAGATAAGAATATACTATAGACGATCTCAGAGGGTCTGACCCGTTTGACGAGTTCCTTTTTAAGCCAAGTTTCTTCATTTTACTCATTTGACCCGTTAGAGATAAGACATAGTCGGCCAATTTATAAGTAAATGGGTTATAATCTCCACTTCCTGCTGAGGTTGATAAGTTCATGCTAGAAACCTGACTGATGAATTCAAATCCAAACAATCTTCCCTTTTCAATGCATAATATATCTGCTCTCTTCAGCACCATAACACATTAGTTCAACTGCTCTTTTGAGACCTCTTTCTCTCAGTTTGATGAAAGGCCAGTACTTAAGGATTGGTTCACTCAAATAGTGAAGACCATCCCACAACAAATCTTGGAGTGCTGAATGAGGGTAGAAGAGATCTTCCTACACTCATTAAAAATCACACATATTTGAGTTGTTTATATGGATGTATTAGATATTATTACCATTTTGAGAGACCATGTAGATCAATGTCAACAAGGAAGTGCCAAGTGCACCTCTGGTGCATACACCTAGCTGTTTATATCCATTCTTTTTACCATACATACAGTGTGGACCAAGTTTTATGCCATGGTTCAAATGGTAATTTTTACATATATGGATCAATAACCGCAGGCTAATAAGAGCTTGCATATCATATGTTAAAGTATTGTAGAACTATAAGAAGTGAGTCTAAAAGTTTTGTTACTTTTCAGGTGTATGGGACATAATAGAGGTTGGGAGGAAGCAGCCTCTACACTTTCTGGTGCCTCCATAGAACCGAAGACCTGCAATGCCGCGTTGCTTGAAGCTGCTGGCAAATCTTGGGAAGAGGTTAGCTTTTTCATGTTTTCGGATTTTTTTTACCATATAGTTATACGATACCGCCATCTACAGGAGGTAAAATTTTTAATTGACAAAAACTGGATTGGAAATTTGTCTTTCAAGACGAACAGGTCATGTTACTCAGGTTATGGGTTTGAGTCATTGACAAAGTCGAGTAGTGTTCGATTCTTTTCATCAATCAACCACAATTGATTGTTGCTTGCTTGCCCAGATCATTTTTTTCTTTACCTTCTGATTGTTTTCATCGCCTCGTGGATTATCATCCAACTAAAGAAACTTCCTGTTGCAGGATAAGAGTGCTTTTGCAGATATCCTGAGGAAGATTTCAAAAATACAGAAGACCAGGTCCCAGCTATGTGGTTTTGAGGGATAAATGAGATAGGTTTGCTTATCGTAAATTAATTCCAACTGTTTACCGGAATTGCCTGACTTCTTGGTATGCATTTTTCGTTGCTAATTATGTTATTTTCTGCATATGTTCTGCTTTAGCAACTTCCGGATCTGTTAAGATGGTAGAATGCATGCACACCAAGCGTTCCTTGTCTGGTTCACAGAGTTGATTTTCTGAGTCCGTACGATGGGAATACGTGCTTTGAAAAAATTTCAATATTAATTAGATTGTTGACTCTACTAATTTATATTACTCTTACGGTACTTGTCATCGACCAAATTCCCTTTTGCGCAAGACTTTGGTGTACTTCTTGTGTGTTAGTACCTGCCTCTGTATAATAAAACTCGTCAATTGTCACTGGTGTAGGTGTTTTGGCGAATGCTGTTTCTACTATTTACACACAAGATTTTCAACAACTCTTGTAATCTTGTGATACATGAGACTAGATGAATGATCTGTCTTTTTTTTTGGGCAAATGATTCAAACCTATCTGTGCTAAAACTAAAAGCAGCTCAAAACAGACTTAAACTTACAGCAACTATACAATTGGACTCATCGTAAAGACTTCTACGTACTAAAAAAACCAGATGTATACTTATTATTTGGTTTTTTTTGGTAGAAGGATTTAATCAAAGATCTTGTCACAAAACTTATTACAAAGGCCTACTCGAACCTTTGGCTGCCCCCCCTCTCCTCCTTCTACAGTGATATGTTTACTTTATTCATTAGATTAAAATCCGAAATCTTTAATGTTTAGCTTAAATTGTCACTGAATCTTTAGCATGAACCACACCAAAATACAAACATCTGAAACATTGATATCCATGGTAACATGTAAAAAGACAATCTGACCATCTAAACTTCTTGTCCATGTGTTTTTCTGTTGTTACTTTTATTGTTTTTACTTTTGTCGGAACAAAGAAGAAAAACAGAAAACTTGAGATCATCTATCTTCGAACTTTTCTTCCGGCGAGTAGAAAATAAAAATGTCAGCCTCTTTTGGAAACCTAAATGAAACCTTCTTCTTCAACTTTCGACTACCATTTCTCTTCAAAGTTGGAGTCAATATCAAATCTTCATCTTCATTCTCATCTCTTTCGTCAACCATCGCTAAGTTCCCACATCTATTCTCCAAGGAAAAACTAATTCGTGGAGTATAGAACTCTGCGCTTTTCACCTCGGGGGAACTCATAACTTGGCGGGGTGGTGATCCTTCACTGGCAACATGTAGTTTAGTAGGATTCATTGCATGAAAACCAAGATTGTTGTTTGGCGATTGCACAAGCCACTCTTTTAAGGTTATAGTACTCCCTGTATGCACTCCTTGCTCTACTTCCTTGGCTTCTTCATAAACTCTTTTCCTCGTCATAGCGGGTGATTTAATGATGACAATGGTAGAACATGTTGCCTCTTTAGGTCGTTGTGATCGTCTCATGCAGCAAAGTCTTGAACCCATGAATGCTCTTGGTATTTTCTAGACTAGATTATATTAGTAGTCGAAACATAAATTTCGTTAGAAAATTTCCATGCATAATATATGAAAGTAACGTAGCAACAAAATCATAAGGGATATGATGATGAACTAATTTTGATAGGGGTTATTATAAGAGGGTTTTGTGACGGAGATAAACTGAAAAAGTATTTGTTTGTTTAGTTTTATAAATTAAGAGTGAATGTCAACTTTTCTTGCAACGTTTTCCCTATTAGTTTTTATCGAAGAATGATTTTTTATGTAGTCTTTTAGCTTTGTATTATTCTTTATCTAAGTAGTTTAAGAACATGACACTGATAGCTTATACAAAGATGATCTCGTATTTTCGTCAGGGAGGTGATTTGCATACTCTAATTTGTTGTGTTTTGACAATTATATCCTTAAATTACTTTTACTCATTTTCACTCCTATAAAGGTATAAATGTTCAAAAACTACTATTTCGAGTGTGCTAATCATGACCCTTTGGTCATGCATACATCCATTTTACGTAGTATAAGTCGTCTATGTAAATGACATTGACCAGCTAAAGTAAAAAACGTTATATCAAACTCTTTGTAGTGACCAAAATATCATGAATAGAAGAAGACATTAATTATATGCTCTTTCTGTTTTTGTGTTTGGTTTTGCACCTTTCTTTTATTTTTTCCTTGATAAGATTTTCAATAAAGTAGACATGAAAAGCCGACAATACATGGTAGCAAAACAAAGGATAGTAGATAAGATCATTAACAAAGCTAGTGTCAATTAAGGTTCTAGCAAAAACAAGAATGATGATGACGAATGACGATGATGATGATGATAACAAAGACGTACGTATAGTTTTAATGAGATTGATTCAGAATCAATGTTATTACTTGGTTTCATCTAGGGGTGTCCAAAAAACCGCGAACCAAAAGAACGAGAACCGCATCTGCATCAAGGAACAGGATCGTATATTGTAACCACAGACGGTTCTTGGTTCTTAAAATTACAAAATTCGGTTCTCGGGACGGTTGGTCGGAACCGTCCGGTTCCGATACTTTCCAAAAGAACCTACTTTTAGCCACATATTGAACAATTCTATGTTGCTTAGTAACAACTAACAAGAAGTTGTAATTAACTATTGATATTTATTGTTCAATTACATTTAATGATAAAGTCGAAACAATTAACGATTATGGCGTCACTGCATGATATATTGTCACCATGTAAGTTATTGTAAGTTAGTCACCATGATTGATATATAATATTTACAACGAGTTTGCAATTATTTTCTTTGATAATGAGTTTGCGATTACGGATATATGTTTTTTGTTTGTTTGTAAGTCGAGTTGTGGAATCTATTAAAGCTATCAACTTCTTTCGTAGATTCTACAAACCGAAATCAGTAAATTCACATCCATCCAAACATATTTTTAACACTTTGGTACTAATGGGAATTACCGAAAATTCCGCATCGGAACCGAGTACTCGTCTGGAACTGAACCGAAAAACTTGGGACGGTTCTTGGTTCCACTTTTTCCTTATTTTCGGTTCTCGGTTCTTTCGGTTCGGTTCCGATTCGAGACGGTTCTAGTACCATGGACACCCCTAGTTTCATCCATAAGAATCTAAGGATTTTCTTAGTATCCCCCAATCTTAATTAGCATTTGCTTCTTTGTACTACAACTGAGTCTGGTTCATAAGCGAAATTATTACACTTTGGCATTTTTTTGATTCACCATAATCGTGCATTCACGACAGATCGCATCAATCTGTAATGCATAGATTATGGTGTATTCATCAAAACGCATAATAGATACTCATAAGTTTTTCATTTTATCATTGTCAAAATAACGTTAGAAACACTTATTGTTTATTGTCGAATTGAACGTAATGGTGCCCCCAATGCCTATAACTAATTATCGTACTCATAAGGGCATTTATTATCGTAAACCTCTCTCTAAAGGTTTGTAATTGTATTATAACATTAACTTATAAACTTTTTTGTTCTATAAACTTATCCCCATTATGTATAAACCTTTTCATGTTTTATAAACATCTCACATAACTCAAAGGAATTAAATTACGAAAATGTTCAATATTCTAGACCTCTTCATGCCAAATAAGTTTGAAATGGATGTTAACTACGGTTTACAAGTTTTTTAAACATCTTCATAATTTTATAAACATTTTCATAAACCACCATATTAAATGCCTTAATATATAGCATCAAGTAGGGGTGTTCATGGGTTGGGTAATATCCGAATAAACCGAAAACCGAAACCGAACCGAACCGAAAATAACCGAACCGAACTCAGAATCGAACCGAATTGCTAAACCGAACCGAACCGAAATAAAAGTTCGGTTTATGGATCGGATATGGTTTTAGTTATCCCAACCGAAACCGAACCAAAACCGAAATTAAATAAATATATATATATTTTATATATTTATATTAAAAAATATATTAAAACTCTTTTATAATATATATATAATATTTTTAAGCTTGAAAATTATTTTTTTTCAAAAATACATATAAATAAATGAAAAATTATAAAAAAATAAAAAAGTTCGGTTATTCGGTTCGGTTTTCGGTTATTGGGGTTCGGTTTGGTTTCGGTTTGGTTCGGTTGGTTGGGGTTTGGTTTCGGTTTTCGGTTCGGTTTCGGTTATACCCAAAAAAATTTAACCGAACAAACCGAACCGAACAAACCGAACAAACCGATAACCGAACCGATGTACACCCCTAGCATCAAGCTGACAAGCTAATCGATGTAATAATGAAGTTAAAAAGAGACCGACATTAGTATGATATTGGACAGTGAATGAATCTTAAAAGTTGGGCTTATAGGCCCGGAAAAAGATTGATATGTGGGAGCCCATTTATTTAGAAACATGACTAAGGTCTAAGGGTGTGTTTGGTAATGAGTAATTGAGTAGTATTTTACGCTTTTAAATGCTATTTCATGAAGTGTTGAAAAATGAGCTTTTTGAAAAAATAGATAAGTCTATTTGCTGTTTATCAAAAGAGGATTAAAAATTACAATGTTCAACACTCTTAAATGTTCCTAAATGCTATTGTTTGTACTAGTATAGCCTTTATTTCATATATGAGGTTTGCAAAAAAGCTCTTATGTGTCCCTGAGTTGTTTTTTAGACTATATGCACTTTTTGTGCTAAAACTTAGAAAATGAACATGTATGTATTACGCTAAAAAGAAACTATTTTTTCCTTTTACATGTTGAGGCATTTTATAAAGATTTTCAAACTTATATGATCAACTAAAAAGTTTAACACATAGTTGAATGTCATTATTTTTGCAATTAACTTATATCTATCTAACCACTTATAATAACTTAAAACCCAAGTCATCATTTATCGGGTGGAGTTATTGATCAATAGGTTATGAGGTTTTTCTCAACCACGAAACTTAAAATTCAAATACCAACATTTTGACCGATACGTAAATTATGAGGAAAATGTTGTCTAATAATAACGAAGCTTGATGATTGTTTCAATTAAGTCACTTAAATTTTAAATTACTGCAAAAATCATTCAAATTTTAATATTGTTCTATTGTTATGTAAATGTTTAATAAAACTATGTTTAAGATATTCATATATGCATTATTTTGTTGTACCTTTATAATAAATAACTACCTTTTGAATTTCACCAATCTCAACCAACTTATTGTACAACTAAGTTATGCATACATGGGTGACTAAATCGGAACAAAGTTCAAAGTTGATTACTATTTTATGATCAAAAGAAAGTTTGAGTGAATAAATCGAAAGAAAGTTCAAAATTAGTTACTATTTCATGATTTTCTCCCTAAATTATGCAAGTAACTTTGTGGTCGAAAAACTTTACTTCAACATTTTGTTGATATACTTTTAGTAAGAGGTTCAAATATTTTTCAAATTTTGTTGATATACTTTTAGCAAGAGGCTCAAATATTTTTCACAACCACTAGAAATGAATGTGTTAACTAACAAACAAACGTTTGCTCTCAAATCTGATTTATCGAATCATTGTTTTGTTTGTTTCTCCAACTCAAACGAAAACTATGACGTCACAAGGATTTTGAGCTTATTTTTAGTTGAAACGAACTATCGTACGAAGAAGCTGGACCTAACATGTAAAGCAGAAATTTTATAGGGAAAACGAATTTAATAGAATGAAATAAGAGGTCAGATTTGTTTAAAAAAAAAGTTGGAAAATAGAAAGTTGCTAAACTAGAAATCCATTGTCATGTAGTAGTATTGCCCAATGCCCAATGCCCCCCACATGTTATTTTTTATTTTATTTTATTTTTTCAGTCCTTAACAAGCACACATTTTTTGACCTTATTCTATTATCATAACTAAGAGCATACGGTATGGTTGCAAATAACATGTCATCCGTCTTTTTTTTACGTGTCAATCGTGAGCCAACCATACCGGCTAACATGCCAAACTTATGCCAAATGTTTTTGAGCCACTCTAATGGCTCATGCCAAATGCACCATTTGTGTGTTTTCTTTTTGTCTTTTTTTTTTATATTGTGAGTGAGTGAGTATATTTGGTGGGGTATTTTGTGGAACCTACAAGTGATGTTATTGGTGTGTTATGAAGGAGGGCTGTTTTGGTTATTGATGTGTTATTGGGAAGAGATAATGTGGCGATGATGTGACATACGAATAACATGTTATTCATTCCTACCTTACCTTGTGCTCTAACTACTAGTAAACAATCAAACAAAGTATTTAGCTAGCACTTAAAAGACATGACTAATGTTTAAGAATGAAAGCCTTAAATTTAATAGTAACAATTGATTGCTTGATTGATTGATTAATATGTATAACCGAAAGAAAGAAAAAACAAAAAACTTCACTTATCAACTTGAATATGTGTAAAAGATATATTCAATGAACTTCAAAATTAATAATTTGATTTAACAATCACGAATGAGCGAATAGAAAGCCGCGCGATGACGTGGATTGAAACTTTCAGACTTATTTCAGAATGACACTTAAACTTCAAAATTTGTTTTGCCAAGTTGTGAAACTTTGCATTTAATGTTCGGACTTACTGCAACGATACTTAAACCTCGGTGAATTTTTTTGCCAAGTTGTGAAGCTGCGTTTAATGTTTGGACTTGGTTTGCAATGACACCTAAACCGCGAGAGCCAATTCTTGCCACGTCATGAACTTAAGATAAATCTTTGAGATACGTGGCGAAAGATATGTGTTCATTTTTTAGTTAATATAGATAATAACAAACTAGCTCCCTATGAAAAACGTTCTAGTATTGTTTGAGAAAATCCAAATCGAAGGTGGTTGTAACTTCCACCACAATGGATGTATGGCTTAAAATATTATTCACTTCGTACAATTTTCTTCAAACTTAGTATGCAACTTTGTCGTCTTCATCCTTAACTCAGGGTTAAATATTGTTTAATGATGTTAAAATAATAATTTTGTAATTTCAAAATAACACTACTACATGTTTTTAGATTTAGACCACCATCGAAGTGGCCTAGTAATCGTCTCAACAAAAATCTTAGGTTCGAACATTAGTAGGTCAATTAATATCATAGAGTGTTTCGAGGTTGTAAAAATCACTAGGCGTTAACCGGGCGGCCGGATACCGTCTAGCGATTAACAGGTTAGGCGGGGATTAATCAGATTGAATCTTTTATAAATAAAGTTATAAAATTTTGAAACTATATGTTCGATTTGGTCGATTTAGCCGATTTTTCCGATTTTAATTTATATACGATTTTACGATTTCACCAGAATGTAGGTTGGCCAATTTATCTGATTTTTGTTCGCTTTGGCCAATTTTATCCGATTAATCGGTATGTTGATCGATTTTTTACCAACCGATTAACAAGGCCAATTAGCGAAAATCCAGACGGTTAATCCCTGCCTAGCGTCTAGGCGCCGATTAATCGGCCGCCTAGACCGGTTTTTCAAAACCAAATAAACCAAAAATGTTCAAAAATCCTAATACGTTTTTCTGAGTCAAACTCTTACCGTTAACAAATAACAAAAAATGTTTAAAAAGCTTAATACGTTTTCTCTTTGTTTTAAGCAAATCTATGATTTCGGTTTGACAACTCCCAATGCATGTGATAACACTTTTTTGTTCATAGAACAAAACTTTTATGGAGCCATATAACATAGGTTTTGTTGGTGGCGGAAAACTAACTCTTAATGATTGACTATAATAGAGAAACAACATCTTATATAAGGCAAAAGAAAATATGATAATTATACTTAAAACTACAAGTTTAGATTTCGGTTTTTTTAATCAAACTTGACTATAACAACAAATCAAATTAATTTTACATGAGAGTGCTCATTTGAGAATAATAAAATACCTGAAACTCAAGTTAGGTGCTATTTCATATTAGTTTTTACCTTTCTCGCCGATATTTGTCATTTAGTAAATGTTATCTTTAATAAAATGTGGATGTAAAATGACATGATTAATATCATTGTATAGTTTGAGGAACATAATTGATTTGCACATTTTCACTTTTAATTGGGTCACTTCAATTATTGCATCAGACAGTTGTATCATATTTGTACAGTGAGATTATATGTTAAAGAAAAGTTGAGGCTGAAAACGTAATAGTTTAAAACTAGTGGACTGATAATGCATTAACAGAAAAAAATAATAAATTTGTTGGGAGGGGAGGGGTGGCATATATAAATAGAGATACACATACATGTGTCATGTGTGTGTGGACATGTGTGTGTGCTAAAAATAATACTAACAAGAATAATAATTGATTGATATCAAATTATCAGTGATTCAGATTTGACTGCTTATTGGTAATTTCATTTCATTCCTTTATTTATTTATGGTTAATACTATATTATCAGTATTGAAGCTTTATTATACTAGTTGTTGTTAATTTTGTTATGTTTAAATTGATTGTTAACAACTTACTCTAGTTTAAATAACCTTAATTTTAGGCAAACTTTTATTTCTGATCCACTGCTACTGCCCTCCTTAATTGATTCAAAATATTTGGATATTTAATTTTATGTTTAGTTAATGTTGTTCCCTCTTTTTTAAGGTTTTGGTTATGTTTTTTTTTTAAAAAAAAACATAACCACTCGCACTTTGCTCTTCGTAATTTGTTATCAATTATTTTATGCATAATGCAATTTTAGGCTTGTTTCTCATCAACTGCGCCATGATAAAGGAGAACGGTAACGGTGTCCAAGTTACACATGCTGGACGCATTCGACGCCGTAAGGGCTCAAATGAGGTAACCAATTCTCAAAGTCAAACTCAAGGATAGCTCTTCATTAGCATGTTAAACCTTCTAGTTAACGTCTTTTATGATCCTTAGTAGAAAACCTATATATGCACATGAAAACAACCTCTATGCAAAATGCAACGGAAAGACTGCGCAATACCCCCCCTTCAATTGTTCATCTGTAATAGGAGGTTTTTAAGTGTATACGCTAAGAAATTCCGCCTTTGTAATGAGAGTTGTGGTTCATTGAGCTTTTCATCTGTTGAAAACCAGGTTCCGGCAGACGCAGGACAACCAAATGGAAAACAGTTGCTCGTAAATGATCAAAATAAGTACAAGTCAATGTTGATCCGTGCTTATTCAAGTATTTGGATGATTGGCGGCTTTATATTTGTTGTATACATGGGGCATCTCTATATATGGGCCATGGTTGTCATTATTCAAATTTTCATGGCAAAAGAGCTATTTGGTTTACTACGAAAAGTAAACGAAGATAAACAACTACCGGGATTCAGGCATTTAAATTGGTAAGAAACATTGCTTATGCTGTACTATGCTGATTCTGTTCTTGGCTAGAGGTTATCATTTGTCCGTTCCATAAACCTTAAACCACTTTCCCCCCCTACGAATATTAGCTGGAGGGAACTGCTCTGCAAATAGTCTATGAAAAATGATCTTTTGTTTCTAGTTATAAACATTTCAGCTACTGGAAAGCCTCATATGTTCTCCGGTTTTAAACTTGAATGATGAAAACCATTTTTATGTTAAAGTTTGTACTGATATAGAGGTCTGTTACGGGATGCTTAGCGAATTTGATGTAATTGTTGCTGTCGCATGTTTATTTCAGGCACTTTTTCTTCACGGCAATGCTATTTGTATATGGTCGTATTCTTAGTCAGCGCCTTGTCAATACAGTCACGACAGACAAGGTTTTGTATAAAGTTGTGGGCAACCTTATCAAATATCATATGGTCACCTGTTATTTCTTGTATATAGCAGGTTGGTGAACTGCTATAGTAGTTATCTTTTAATATTGGCCTTTTTCACACCTTGTGAATAACAATTGTATCTGTCTTTTCATCGTGGTGGTTCAGGTTTTGTATGGTTCATTCTCTCACTAAAGAAGAAGATGTACAAGTATCAGTTTGGCCAGTATGCATGGACGCATATGATCCTTATCGTGGTTTTTACACAGTCCTCTTTCACGGTCGCCAATATCTTCGAAGGGATTTTCTGGTAATGAAACTTGTGGATTGTCTTATGTTCATTAGTTTATTTCCATGTTTTACGGTGTTAACATATTAAAAACTATTCAATAGTCACATCAGCTGTGCAAGTATAGTCTAAACTCTAAAGGAGTGTTATATTGGCTTACTTGCCTCATAAGGCTCTTCTAAAAACATGCATGTTGGGAATTCATACTTAATGGAGCTGAAAGCTTAATAACATAAGTCTTAAAAATGAAAAATAATTTGAGTGTGCACAAGTTTAAATGCAATCCAATCATTATGCAGGTTCCTTCTTCCTGCATCGCTGATTGTCATCAATGATATTGCTGCCTACTTCTTTGGCTTCTTCTTTGGAAAAACTCCGCTGATCAAGTTATCCCCAAAGAAGACTTGGGAAGGATTTATTGGAGCATCAGTTACAACAATTATATCTGCCTTCGTGGTGAGCAGACCCTTCTTTCAATTTGCTCATTCACACTAGTGTTATCTTTTATGTAAACTGAGTACTAAACCTTTTTGGAATTCTTATTTTTAATGGGAAACGGTTATTCTATTTCTATTACATCTGAATTGTCAGCAAATGGCTTTTATAGTTTTACTGATGTGTATGTTTTAAGCTTAACAACGTATTTTGACCGACTCCCCAACTGCATCTGCATGAACCAGTAGGAAATATTTGTACACTAATATTCTTTTATATGACATCATCATATTAACCATTTGTGTGCCGTTGGTCATCTGCAGCTTGCCAATTTTATGGGTCGCTTCCAGTGGTTAACATGCCCGAGAAAGGTACTCCATATGGCTAAGAAATCATTTTCTATAATGAAGTAAGATTGTAATTTTTGAGACATTAACTTTATGAATTGGGCTGCAGGACCTATCAACTGGTTGGCTTCAATGCGACCCTGGCCCTCTGTTTACACCAGAGAACTTCACTTTACCTGGATGGCTTCCTGAATGGGTAACTTGATAGAAATAGCTGTGTCTCTGCTAGCTTAATATATACATTGTTAGTTAACTGTTACATCCCAACATGTGCGTTAACTTAAAAGCTTATCGTGAAATATATATACATACTACCACCTGCATTTGCGAATCTTTCAGTTTTTGTACTAATCATAGCAGTTGTACTTCTTAAGTACTTCGTTTCAGCTATCAGTTAACTCACATTCATCTAAAAAGGTGAAGATGGTGTTTGCACAACTGGAAATTTTGAGCAAGCATAATTCTATAATATGATGAAGTTAAAAAATGTTCATATAACAATACAAGACTAGCAATTACTAGCACTCTAGCTGAGTTGGTTTACATGAAGGTGGTCTCTGATAGATATGGTTGTTAATATTTGGTTGCATTTCTGGCTTAAAGCTTCCTAAAAAACTCTTTGCCTATATGGATGCTATGATCTATAATTATACTTTGTATGTATAACTTGGCTAAATTGAATTTTGCATAAACCTCATTGGTCAACGTCAGGCTACTTTGTGATAGGATTGTGGTAGGTTCCTTTTTTCGATTTTAAAGGTTTTGTCATTGGTCTGTTACAGTTCCCATGGAAAGAAATGGAAATTATGCCTGTGCAATGGCACGCTTTGGGTCTTGGACTTTTTGCTTCAATCATTGCACCTTTCGGAGGATTCTTTGCTAGTGGATTCAAAAGAGCCTTTAAGATCAAGGTGCTGAACCATGTCTACATATTATAAGCTCTGTGATTCATGCCATAATTGCACATGTTCTTAATTTGTCTTATTTTTCATTTGCTGTAGGATTTTGGGGATAGCATTCCTGGACATGGTGGAATGACAGACAGAATGGATTGTCAGGTGAGTAATGATTTTATATATGGGAGAGATGATTTGTACACCACTAGAATTACTTCACGCACCATGATGCTTGATGTGTATTGTTGGATGCTGCTGTTTTGATCTTGTACCATGTGTACAATTCAGTTCCCTTTTACATGTCATGTGTCCCATGAAAAATTGCTACATCCCCATTGAAAATTTTATTTTTTAGAGCAAAAAATAACTTTCTTGGCCATTTCCATTATTAGAAGACGATGATATAGTGTTAAGTATACAAATAGTCAATCATTGAACCTTTTTTGCTTGAACTAAGTGGCTAATGAAGCACTTCTACTTTCATAGAATTTATGTGTGACCTGAGCAACAGCATTGTGCGTAGCACATGTCCTAAATGTTATAAGTGTTTTTAATCACCAACAACAAGCCCAAAGTGCATTCGCATGATTAGGACCTTCTAAAACATCAATTCAACTATGATATTATCCTAGTAATATAGTATTAATTACTATATATAATAGTACATTGTTTTACTTCTAATATATTTTTTTTGGACAAAGTGTTACTAGTCGGATCTGGTTAAAAAAATCTCTCGTTACTTACCCTGCCCACTTTTCCAACTTCTAGCATAGCCTTGTAAAGGACTTATTTGATCAGTTTCTAGAATCTTGTTCTTGCAAATCCTTTGTGGTTTCTTTACTCTTAACTGAGTCGACTATTGAATCTTGCATTGGTAAAAACACGTTCACACAAAACTATGCTTATGATACTTAAAAACACAACCAAGATTTTGCTTTGGGAAAGATCGTGTACAGTTGCATGGTAGATTTCGGCAGTGGGCACCATTTAGGAACTCCATCAGCAACGTGCATATGAGAAATTTGTAAATTTGTCTAGTCAATAGAAGGATTAATTTTCCCACTAAATTTGACAGTCAATCTACGTTTGGTCATGGCTTATTGTGTTAGCCTCTTCCTGTCATTTATTTGTTGTCTTTCCTTTCAAACATGCAGATGGTGATGGCCGTGTTTGCATACATCTACCATCAGTCGTTTATTGTTGCTCAAAGTGTATCTGTTGGGATGATATTCGACCAGGTATGCTAAACACACCTTATCTTTTATATGTTCTGATAATTACAAGCATCAGTAGACGGTAAAGGAAATTGCATAAGTTCTCTTGCTATCAAAAATCCTGACTGGGTTTTCTTATGTTTCAGATTGTAATGAATCTGTCTTACGAGGAACAACGAGCATTGTACACAAACCTTGGACAGATAATCCAGGATAGACAGTTTGGTGAATCTTAAAGATTATATTCTGCTACCAGTCATTTGTATTATGTTTAGACTTTTTCTCATGACCATTTTCGTGGTTTGTCTAGAGAAAGTTGCTTCTTGGTCTTGCATACACATGCACGCCCTGTATAGTGGTTGCGTTTAGATACAAGTAAAAATTTCTCATTTGTTGCCCTTGTCCCTCGACCTCCCATCTCTCTTTAAGTTGTAGATGGCATCAAACACCAATGTAGCGATGCTTTGTATCATTATGAGTTTGTCGCATAATCAGTTGGAATTGTAGAAACTGAGTATATTCTGAGTTTTGAGCTTTGGTTTTGTCTAACATTATTATGACACATGTGCTCTACTTTCAGTTGCAGTACTTGCAATTAGACATCTGTATTGGGAAACTTAAATTGTACCTTGTTTATTGTTATTACTATACTATTTTTGTTAATAATTTTACTATCCAACGGTGTTCTGTTTTATTATCATAGAGAACATATGGCCCACTCAGTTGCCAATTAAATTTATAGCTATGTATCTGGTTGACCTCATCTTAGCCTAAAGTTAGGTGGTATCATCTTAGACTAGTCACAATTGGGTGACTCCTCACCATTGTCACCTTCCTCACCTCTTTTTCACGCGTGACTATCATGGTCATTAATTTTTGTTTTGTCTTGTAAGTGTGTAGGGGTATTTTGTATAAAATGGTATTTTTTATGACCATTAAAAGTAAAAGGTGATGATACTTGTGATGTGTTGAATGGTGATGTGACGCTCACGTTAAGATAATGATAATGAATACCTTTAAAATCAGCCTTAGGCCAGGTTTAATGGGAATGAAAAGGTGAAGGAGGGTGATACGGAAGTGAGGTGAAGGAGAGGTGATGGCCGAATTTTAGGTTGGTTGGGTGAAGCAGTTCACCTAACGAAAATAAAAAAAGTATCCTACTTTTTATTATTATTTTTGTTGTTTGTGAGTGTGTGTGAGGTTTATTGTGGGGTATGTTTATATAAATTGAGTTATTTTGATGTGGTTGGTTAAGTTGTGACCATTATGGCTGAAAATTGAAGGTAAAGTGGTGTGTTGAAAAGCTGATGTATCATTTGAGGTAGAGGTAAAAGTGAGGTAACCATTACACCTAACGTTACTGGCTTAGGTGATATTATGTTATATTTAACGTGTGTCTTTTTGTTACTAACAATGACATTAAAAGATACATTTAGGCATGAGTTTAGTTTCCCCAAATTTCCAATCATTTTTCATAATTTTTTCGTTTAACTATTGTTTCTTTTCGAATATTTGTCAGACAAATTTACGAGGTTTGAGCTCATTGCCATATTAAGTAAAAATGTTTTTCTTTTCTTTTAAAAGATGATGTAGCTAGTTAAGAGGTGTTATTCATCTATAATTTTTAGTGAGAAGAAAACTTAAAATGAGAAAGATGAGAATGAACTATAATCACATATTTGAGATGTATAGTTTTGAATTAGATGCATATCAATTCATTTAGATACATTATGATGTAGTTATAATCACTTTTCATTAGGGATGGCAACGGGGCGGGGAATTTCGGGGAATGTACTTCCCATCCCATCACCATCCCCATTTTCCACTCTTCGTCCCATCCCCATCGGGGAATTGCTTTACGTCCCCATCCCCATCCATAATAGAGACCGGGGATCCCCGTGAGGATTCGAGGATTCTCCACCCTTATGAAATAACATAAAAATTCCACCAACTCGTAAAAAATATAAAGAATCTTGACTCAAAGTATCTCTACATACGCACCTTGCACATAGTTAGATTAATTACAATTTTAATTCAACTTTAAAGCATCGTAAACATAGTAAAATCACATATAATATAAAAACAATATGTATCATATGAGTGTATTGGGACAAAATAGTTATGTAATATCTAATTGGTACAATGGTACCTATAATTCTAATTCAAAAAATGTTTGATCCTATAAATATTACATATGCATATAAATATACATGTCGATACCCATAAACATATGTACATGTACATATAAAAGTTGATCGAGTATGGATAAAACATATAATTTTAAATAATTATACGCTAGAAAGATCGGGGTCGGGGTCGGGTTCGGGTATTTATGTTATCACCATCTCCGCCCCATCCCCGGTTTAATATTTTAGGAGATTCCCCATCCCCGTTCAACTTGGAGATTCCCCAATCAAATTGGGTTTGGAGATCAGGTCTCCATCAGATACGGATTTTTTTGCCATCTCTGCTTTTCATCCATCTTATTTAAAATTTTATTCTCATTTAATCCAAACTCATTATACTAGTAGTCCATTATACATAGTAATTAATTTACAAAATGCTGAAAACGTG
Organism: Chrysanthemum lavandulifolium; assembly: GCA_022545495.1. NCBI lineage: Eukaryota > Viridiplantae > Streptophyta > Magnoliopsida > Asterales > Asteraceae > Chrysanthemum > Chrysanthemum lavandulifolium. The sequence goes on along the minus strand of CM040243.1, from coordinate 2,828,804 downwards.
TGGTAAATTTCAAGAATGACTTATTTGACTTGTGAAAGTAAAAAATCACGGGAAAATAATTATCTTTAAACTCGAATGTATGTGGACATATAATGGGTTAAAAGAACCAAATGAACCTGGTCATAATCTTCAATCCACACAACCTTTGTTGGTTTTCCGCATTTTGTTACTAGTACACTATTTTAATGGTTACACTAATTATTTTGATATAAAAATGATTATTTTTCAATTTCGAATCTTATCGAACTTGAGGAATTCATATATAAACATAGGGCAGTTATTAAGACACTTCGTTTGGTTATTAAGACCCATTTTTTTTTTTTTTTTTTTTTATTTATTTTTTTTTTTATAATTTTATTTATATCAAAATTATAAATCTGAAAACGCGAATGTAAATATAAAGTTTAATAAGCAAACGCTTAAAACTGCGTAAATCTGAATGTAAACCGACAAAAACGTGTTGTCTTGAAAAAAGCGAGGGACAAAGGGGACAAAGGTGGCGGTAGGGGTAGGGGTTCTGATAAGATGACCCATAAACATTTGTTTGTTTAAACACAATATACTAAAACTTTATACAATCCTTAGAATACCAAACTGGTAACGGGACCGTTTCATTAATTAGCGAAATTTTTTAAGGCCTTCTACAAAATTATATAATGAGGCCTTTCGTTAAGCAATATAATATATAAAGTGTCATCGTTTATAAGATATAATGCAATTTGTTATCTAAACGTTCTAACATATTATTCATTTAAGATATTTTCTCATCTAAATATTTTTTTCTTCGTGAAAAATATGTTTACACATACATATAATTATTAACGGGACAAATTTTAAAGTTCTAAAAGATCTGGGGGCCCTAAAAGGTCATTCAACTTATACATACGTTACTAGTAAGAAACACCTAGATTAGCATAGAAACTTTAAATGGTCAAACAGTGTACTCTTTTGATGCTTACTACTATTGTACAATGTTTCAACACACCCAAATATAGAGGCTTATAAATTCTATCCGAATAACTCATTCTGTAAAAATACTAGATAAGTTTCGACAGACAAAATATTACTTTATCTGGCTGGATATAATATACCAAACCAAAATAAACAGAATATACTCTTTATATATACTAGTTTCATTTTCAACACACCAAGTATATTTTTTACACGGTATTTAGATATGTTTTCACACAAATAAAATAAATACTTTTGATCACGAAATCAAAACATTAAATAGTTAATGTTAATCCCTATCTTAAAAAACAGGTTTTTATCACTTAACAAGTCTCGATGACGTGGTAATTACGGTGACTGTTATATTAATTTACAACATTTGTATACATGCCAACACCATGTCTACATTCATTACTTTCATGTCAACATTTTCACAACATTTTATCACACGTACATCCAAACTGCGTTATCTATATATATGCTAATAACTACGTTGTTCTATACCTATATCATTGAATAATTATGGATCTGCTTGATATGGTTAATTCTTTCATCGATAAAGGCTATGGAGTTATTGTTAATGATCATGTAGACGTCGAAAAAGGTAACAAAGATGATGATTATGATTTTGATGAAGATGGTGAGGATTCGGATGTGGAGGATGTTAAGGACTCGTTGAAGCGATTATTTTCATTTAATGGTGATGAAGCAAGGAGAATGGCTACTCTTCAAGTTCAGAAAGCATGCAGACATGTCATTAATGATAATCCTTCGTCGTCCAATTTTAAAATGCAGTTGATGGCTTGTTTGCGCGATCAAGGTTTCGATGCTGGTATGTATTTTAACCTTCATTCTTAGGATAACTTTTTTGTTAAATAATTTGAATTGAATCGTTATTTTAAGAGAATGTACCATTACATGCTCATGCATGACCTTGTTAATTAATGTTATATATGATGACGTATAGCACGTATAGCAGACCTACTGAGCCTAATCCATGCTATACACATACTGGGTCCAGACCCAATAACAAGCAATACTAACACCATTTATAACCCGTCACACTTTTTGTACTAACAATATATGTATGCAGGACTTTGCAAATCAAAATGGGAAAAGAATGGCAAGGTTCCATCAGGTTACCATGAATACATTGATGCTAATATCAATGAAACGCGTTACATAATTGGTGTATCTCTAGCGGAAGAGTTTCAGATAGCTAGACCGACGGAAAGCTACACTTCGTTGCTTGACGTTTTCCCTCAAATCGCGGTTTGCAAAGTGAAAGAGCTCAAAATGATTGTGAGAATAATGTGTGATGCAATTGGGAAGTCGATGAAGCAACAACGAATGCCCGTGCCACCATGGAGAAGACACGGGTATGTGAAAGCTAAATGGTTCGGGCCATACAAAAGAATCACTAGTGATGAGTCCACAGCTAAAAGTATGAGTGTGGCTAGCAAGGAGGCCATCGGGTTTTTGTCATTTCCGGGCCGGAGTTGCTACAAGAGCCGGAGACAAGATCATGTTGGGAATAAGTTGAATTTCGATGGTGGAAATTTGGCCATGATTATGAATGGAGCAACTTAGCTAAGCTAAGCATAGTAAAAGCTTGTTATTGCAAATACTACAGTATATTTTTTTATTTTTTGGGGGTAGGAAGCAATTATGTAGTAACGAGGGATGTTTAATTTTGATCTAAATACCTAGCAGTGAAGCTTATTTTTTGCTTACTAGTGATTAAAGAGTAATAATCTTTTTTATTTGCTGTTAAAATCTCTTATTATTTATGGCTTTAAGCGATTGAGTAAGCTTATATGACAAGAGTTTGATAAACTCAAATTCCCATATTTGTTTAAGAGCAATGATAGGGAGGACTACAACATAAGCTTAAATTCATGTCTAATCCATTCATCATTTGACACATCACATTGACATTTTCTCACTCCTAATTTCAACTATTGATTTTGATTTTTGACACATGATCTTGTAGTTAGGTATGTTTTTAGGCCTACATTTTAGGCATGAGTATCATTTCTATTTGTTTAAAGGGTTGACTTATGTAAAATGTGTCTAAAAAAACATTTTATAGTTTCAACCTTTTGAAAATAGAGAGATTTATTGGATTTGATTTTGTGTGACGGTAAGCACAAACTCCGTAAATTAGTCAACTGAAAAATCAAAAATAATTGTTTAAAAAAAACAAAAGAAACAATGATATTTATGTATTTTAATCACTTAAAGTCATTAGTAATAAAGTAACCAAACTTTAAACATAAGCAACAAGTTAAGAGGGAGTTTGTTTAAGCTTATATAGCGGGATGATGACTTACGTCGTTTTTTACTTATGTTACATAAACTTACTTTTTTATGTTTTATTAAAAAAAAACTCAGCTTATATAAGTCTATTATGACAGAATAAGGTTATAATATAAGTCATACAGTAATAAATTAGCTTATGAAATATAAGCTGAAACCAAAAAGTCATAAGCCCCTATATAACCTTATACAAACACATCTAAATATCAGATATAAGTAAGAACGAAAAAACGATCGAACCCGACACTTTGATGTGATTGTGTGTAATAACTATTTTTTTCTTATCAGATGTAATGAACTTTCAAATTTCGATCATTAAACGATTTTGTGACTATTACGCTGATAAAATAACCATTTTACCCTTCAAAATTTGAAAAATTAAGGGCAAATGGTCACAAAATACACACAATAATCGAATTTGAAAGTTCAAGACACATAATAAGTTAAAAAAATAGTTAATACACACAATCATAACAAGTGTCAAATTCGACGATTTTTCATTATTCATTTCTATAATAAACCTAAGGGGGCCTAAACCCAAATAAGGTTAGCCAAACACCCCCTTTGTAGTTTGCAAACAATTAATCAATCAACCAATAATAAAATCCTAACAAACAACAACAGATCGATCGAGCATCAAATTGAGAGATGGAAGGTGGTCGAGCGGGAAGATCGTCAAGCCGTTACGGAGGAGCATCAGCCACTGTATTCACAGGCCCCGTTCGCAAGTGGAACAAAAAGTGGATCCACCCACCCAATTCCAACAACAACAACAAACAATCATCTTCCTCTTCTTCTAACCCTTCCAATAATAACAATAATAGTCATCTCTTGTTTTACAAGTGGGCACCTATTAATTCCAATAATAATAATAATAATAATAATAATAATAATGGTTCTAATGATGATGATACCAAAGAAGAAGAAGATGTAGAAGAGCCTCCCCGCCGTAAATTTAAATACATTCCGGTATTATTCTTTTTTTTATATAAAATTTATTTTTTAGATTTTTTGTTCGTTTGTCTTTTTTATTAGTACTCCTGCCCTGCACGTGTTCTTTTAAATTTTAAAGTACAACAAGTATATATACTCCAGTTACTTATATACTATAAAAAAACAGGTGATAGTAGTACAAAATATGTAACTCACATTGTACAGGTCAACTAGTTAGTTATAGTTTGGTACTTGTATCACTTTCAAAAGGACTTGTGTAACTCATGAGTGGGAAGAAAAAATCACCCGACCGCACATTTTAGATGCACCTATAACCATATTTTTCATTGCGGAAGGGAGATTATATATTGTGAGATAGTTATATTACATGGATATACGACCACAACTAGATTATCAAACCAAACACTTATTTTATCCTTTCATATTTTTCGTTGCGCAAGGGAGAATAATTAATTGTACATATTAGTTAGCTCAAGTCACAATAACTAGAATATGACGACTCACTTGATCATGATTTGCAAATTTGTTTTACGTTAAGTCTACTTCTTTCCATTTAATGGATTTGAGCTCCTAGAGTACAAGATTCCACATACCATGATAGCTAGCTGTACCAAACTAGAAAATTTTAATGTTTTTGGAAGGATGGCCAACTCTTCCTTCATGGAGACGGTGGATGATGCTTAGGATGATAGTTTTTAAGATGATACTTTAATTCTACAACGTTGCTCAAATACCAATTTAAGGTTGCAATGGATACGGAGCTGCTACCTGAAACCCTCAAAGAATATTCGGCAGTTGTCCTCTAGCAACTGCTGAGCACTGCATACTGTTAGAGGATCTTTCTGAAATGGAAGGCTGATGTTACCTTACGCAAGAGAAGATTTTGATGGATAGTATCCTCATAGTATGTGTGTCGTAAGAACACATTTTGACTGTGGATTTGGTTGGGTGAAAGGAAGGGACTAAGAGTTCCACTACGTATGGTTCACATCTGATCTCGACAAAGCAACCAATCAGTTACATTGAAAAAGTTGGTTGATTTTTTTTCTGGATTCATTCATATGCCTTGGTTAACTAGGAAACTAAGGAAACCGTGGACCAGTTTGAGGGGGATTATACCTTTCAAAGTGAAATGTTGATTGGTGGTATTTGGCCCCAAAACCTTGAAGGTAATCAAGGTATTAACACCTAATAATCTAATATACATGTATTAAATCTTAACCAGATGTGGTGTTTGTGGAAGATGAAAGCATTATGTCAGTAAGTGCTTAGATATCAGTGTAGGCACTTGGACCTTTTCTGAAATACTTAAATGATTTGTATGCGTTTAAAGTACAGTTTAGGACTATCATGCCACGGATTAGCAAAATATGCCTTCGCCATCTGTCTGCGAATAATTTTGGCAGCACCCCTCAAAAGTTGATGTTATGCTAATGAACGCCATTTTTACACATATGTTGTTAAGTATTTAACGTTACTTTGAAATAGTAAAGAGCAAAACTAAGTTAAGTCACAAGGGAATAGGACGAGGCATAGGAAGATTATGATGTACAAATAATTTCTAGGACAGATATTATTCTAGTACTTATTGTCTGTTTGATTGCCTGTCAACTATGTTTTTACTACGCGCATAGCGAACGCTTTTCTAATGTTGGTTGTGGGATGATGTATTCTTGTCAATGGGTGATCAGGTTGCTGTACTGGAGGAACTTAACAATGAGGCAGCAGAGGCGCAAACTGATGAAGCCAAACCCATGGAGACCGACCCACAAGCTCCAGCTGAGCCATCTTCGCTGAGTGAAAAACCTGACATGAATGATTTGCCAATAGAAGAGAATCAGGTAATGCAGTCTGCGCATTGCACTTGCAAAAAGTTAAATAAATAAAAAGTAAACATTTCTTTCTTGCTTGAGTGATCATCAACTTTCTGAACTCTTGTACATTTGTGCGCGACACTTTATCTTATAATGCCAAAAAAAACCTCTAAACTTTTGCACGAATGAGTATTTTTGACAATAAATGCCGTGTACCGTGTTGTTTATGCAATACAGGTCATATGTATTGTCTAAACTTGTTCCTTTAGCACTTGCTTATGAACAATGATATGTTTGCAACAAACACAAATACAATGTATCAGATAAGCTGCAATTATCTCAGCTTTAGCTCTTTTTTAGTCATCTAAAAGACTCGTAATTAACCTGCTTAGCGCTTTAAGACTTGTTTTTTTTTGTTTAATCGCGTGTAATTCTTTATTTGGAGCGATAATATCTAGATCAAAGTTGGCAAAATCGGTTTATTTCTCATATACATCTTCTGAGATAGGTATTCTATCTTATACACTCCCTCCATCCAAATGTAACAACTCTTTCTGAGGGCGTTCTAAAGCAAATTTGAATATTTCATTTACTTGGCAAGGGAATTATTGGACTGGATACTGATATTGGTAATTAAGATCTCTTTGCTTTGTTGGATTTTAAATAATAGTGTAGTCAACACTTCTGCAGCGTATTTGAATGGTTTGTACAGGCATTTTCCCGGGTAAGATCTGGGGGGTGATAAAGCCATATACTAGCATTTTTTTGAAACATGTCTATTTTTGTAACAGGATTCTGAGAATAGCCATGTTGAAAGGAACGACCGTACCAAAAGCTCATCGGGTCTAAGTTTGAATTTAAATGCGCGTGATGGTGATGGTGATGATGATGAAGAATCGGAAGAAGCAAAAGACCAAACGCATGATGATCAATAGGATAGAGTGAGTGAATAGGTGCGCTCAAACAGGACAGGTTGCTTTTTACATCAATTTTCTTCTAACTCACACCGGACAAAGCAATGATTGTGAGCCAGATTGTGGAAACGAGATACTATTGGAACTGCGTGAATTTTGACCATTTTTACGTACTCCGTAGTAAATTGTATGACATAACAACTTTTGTCTGAATTGAAATATTTCTGGACTCAAAGTTTTGTTGACTAAACTTACAGAGATTGTGAAAGATAGTCCGGTTTTCTTTTCTTGCTGATTGTAACAATGTGTATCTTAAGATAGCAATCCTAACTAGTTTTCTCAGAATTGTATGTTTGATTTGCGAAACTGATCATTTTTCTAACGGCAAAGTGGACCGGTCAGCTGCAAATTCACCCCATTTCTTTCCCAGCGGCAAACTAAGCTAAAGTTACCGGCGAAGTGTGGGTTAGTCAAGTTTTGAGAGGTCTTGCCAGAAAAACTCGCCCAAGGTTTAGTGGTGTAATCACTCTCATCTTACTAAAGACCCTCTGTGGATAACCTGAACGGAAATACCTTATCCGTTACCGTATGTCCGTATCAACTATGAGTGTTGTGGTAAAGTGTATTGGGTTCCATCTAGTTAATTAGCTAGATTGAAAACTTTGGAATTTATAGATACGTTTGCCATTGAGTTAATTAGCTAGATTGAAAACTTTGGAATTTCTAGATACGTTTGCCATTGAGTTAATTAGCTAGATTGAAATTTATCGATAGGTTTGCCTTTGAGTCAAGCCGAAACGATGAAGCTTTTAATCATCTGCGTCACAAATTTATTAAGTAAAGTCAAGAAAATACGTGATAAAATCAAGAGCCAATAACTAATTGGTTATAGCGTCATATATAACAATGAAGGAATACAAAACATCAATATTCATATTAACTACGGGTGGCAATTGAGTCGTGTTCGGATTGAATAATGTGGGTTGGAGGGTTAGTATAACATCTACCGAAACACGATCCGTTTATTAACTGTGTCAAGAAAATCAACTATAACCCAAACTCGTGATAACATGCTAGAATTGTTTGTGACCGCTTAACTTTGCTTAAGAATAGGCCAAACAAACAAGAAGTTAGTTTGTCGATTCAATGTTTTATATATAAAAAAATGATATAGGTAATATACAAATAGCTACACAACAATTTCAATACATGCGGAGGATATCAAAGGCTGGGTGGGCCCTGGTCCCTCCAAAACTTTATTTTAATGTATGTTGTTTATAAAGTGGTGAAAATTATCATTTGGCCCTTTATAATTAATCATTGATCCTTCGGCCCCTTTAAAGAAATAATTCAAGCTCCGTCCCTGAGTACATAAAAAAAATCCATTTAATCCAAGTCCATTATAAAATCAAAGTTATATATTTTAGTATACTTAAACGGGTTTACGAGATGACATGTTCTTACTCAACCCAAACGCGACCTGTTTATTAAACAAGTTTCGAGCTGGTTTATTAGGTTTCTCCATAAAAGATGGATTTGTTTAAAGGCCCAAACCAGATTAACATTATAAGAGACTAAATAAAAAGCCCAAAACGTAAAATACAAGATGAAAGGCCCAAGAGCAAATGAACACTATCTCCGGCCACCTGCTTGGCTCTCTGGTGATGGTATAATCGGTTTGACTTTCATTCTTTCTGTTCAAAATAATTATAGATTTATTTTAAAAGTTGGACTTTGGGTTTCACTTATGCTGCTGTAGTTTTTATAAACTAATTTTGGATCTTGTTTATTTATGGCAAGTATATTATTTTTCAGTATGAATTAAATAAATGCTCAGTTAGTTAGATGATAATGATGTTGTTTGCAGTTTGCATTTTAAACTACCCTGCTTAGCCAACCAGATATTTCATTTCTGAGTGTCATATGTAACAGCCATAGTAATTCAGTGTCTGTTTATCCATCATCCTAACATATTCACTTTCCGTATGTCTAAAACCTTTTTTGGTACTACAAACTATACAGCGTACGCGATAATCCAAGTTTTGTCATGGATTCACACAACCAGAATGCATCGTTGCAGCGTCTCCAAACTGTTGAGAAGGTAAAAGAACGAGACTATACTAGACTTCATATTTCACTTTGTATTGGATCCTAACTGGTGGTCGTGTTATTCTCAGAGGATAGTTCGAGTACTGGAACTTGCTGGTGGGGTCATGGAAGAATACTCGAACCCTAGTGGACCCAGAAAGGAATTGGTCAACAGTCACTGCAGCGAGTTCATGCAGTTAATGAAGGTCTTACATTTTCCCAATCCAATGCATACTGATTTATCTTTTCTTTCCGTGCTACAATTAAAAACAGTATTGATTCAAATGTGCTTTCAAGTTTAGGCATGTATGTTTGTGAATAAAATTCTTTTGTTCCCTCTATTAGTATTAGACATCCAATGACGCTGACTTATTCTTGTATCATGTACAATAGGATATACAAGTGACTTTGAGGGAAGAAATTAAGAGTGCATGCGAGTACCGTCCATTTGAGAAGTGTGATTACATAGCCCGAATATCTAATGAAATCTGCTGCAAGAAAGTGGAATATGTTCTTGAGAAATTGGACGGAATGAAAGAAACGATTGGCGAGTATCATCAAGCCACTTAACAATTGGCTGGTATATCGTAAGATACATGCTCTATCTATTTTGACCATTAAACCTGTTTATTTTGCACATCCTGAAAGGGAGTTGAAAAAATTTGAACGTTGTATTTTGGTCATCGTTGCAAACAAACCGTTGCTCTTTCTAGAAATGCAAAAAGACAAGCCTTCTTATTACAAACATGGGTCATTTTCTGCAAACTATGTCAAGTATGATGGTTTCTTGCTACTGTACTGTGAATCCAAAATCACTAGCGTACGAGCTTTTTGGCAGTTAATTTTTTTGGGTTTCGGCTACATGTTATTTGTGTTGCTGATGGGGGCATGGTGATGTGTCTTTTACAGCTTTGCAAAATCTAGAGGGTTTGGAAATTGGAACTCTGAAGCCAACGCATTAATGGTTTCATATAACTTCTGGACTTATAAAGTAACGGATCTAATTTGTGTACTTAAGAAAGCTCGTTATGAAATGGAATAGTCTTTTTTTTTTTGGTGCCAAAGGTGAACATATCTTATTAATAACACTTGCCAAATACAAGCAATGAAAGAGTTACAGACATTCCCATAACTCTTTGTATACAATGATAAAAGTATACTGAATACAAGAGATATCTAAAGCACTCAGTAATCCAAAGTACATTTTTACAAGACAAGTAGAATTCCAACAGCAATTCTGCAGAGAACATCAAACTGAAGCATGTCCAAATCACCTTTTGATGCACCATTAACCATCTAGCTACATTTTCACCTAAACTACTCATCATGATCATTCATCCTGCCACCACAATAACCATGACAAGCTAGTTTGGTGGCTTCACTAGGGACCCATAACCTCTCCATCGCAAGGGCTATACCACCGTGCTACATTTCCATTTACTACAATGGCTTCACACGATGGGAACACACACCTGCAGTGAGTTCCAACCATTACCTCCTTAGTAGAGCATATCTAGGACCATGTAGGTTCATCTTCACTCCTCACAATTCCTAGAAACATGCTCCACCACACTGCTCATTTTACTCTTCACGATGGAAACTCACGTTATGAGTATCAAGAATAGGCCATAAACTATAAATTGATCCAAACATCTCTTCAATTACCTAACAAAGGCCTAGAAAAGAGATGATAGATCAATTACAGCTATGAGACTATAAAGACACCCAAGGTACAGAGCCATCATCTAAATAAACACACCTCATCAGTTTCCTCAAACTTAGGACCCTGAAGAGAAGGTTAACAACCTATATAGATCAGAAGAAATACAATCCCTTTGCATCTATATTAGCAGAAAAACAATCCTCAGCTCTGCTTATCCACAGGATATCATCTTTGAATGAAAATCCAGACTATACCATGTAAGACAACTTATGTCAGTTATCTTATATACCAAGTGCAGGAAACTACCTTATGGAATAGGCACTAAACCACATGAATTACTTTTATATCAAATTGCTACCCCCAAACAGATCCACAATCTGAAAATAAGAGATCCAGGATTTAGGCTGCTTCCAAGATACTAGCCATCTGCATTAAAAACACCCTTTAACCCAATACTTTTGTGATTCATAATACATATGTCCCATCTTTTAGACCACTTGCATTTTGACATCCCACTTTTCTTGAGCTTTCCTAACTGCAATGGAATTTTTGACTTTCAGGCTATACATTCTGAGTCTAATGTTCTCCATAACAACTTTGAGAAGATCTTCCCATTTTCTACATTCAGTCTTGAAAAGCCTATTATTCCTTTCTTGCCAAATACAGTAGACACAATTTGCTAAGCCCAATCTTCTTAGAATGCTATCAATGGATTTGTTATTAAGCATATCAGAAAATTTCTCCACTATTTCATTCCATTCCATACCATCACAAACCATATTGATTTTGTTCAATTTCCTCCGGATAGAATTAGCATAGTCGCACTGAAGAAAAGATGAGAGTGGGAGTCCATGTCACAATAACAAAGAGGCAAACCATCAAATCATATGAACCCCATTTCCTTATCCTATCACGAGTGTTAAGTCTACCATGAATAGCCAGCCACAAAATGAAGGAGCATTTAGGAATATTCTGGGAAAACCACACCAATTTATACCACTTAACATCATCTTCACTAGGCTGGAGATCTCTATATGCCTGGCTTATAGAGAAACTACCAATCTTTCCAGAGTTGCTTTTCCATTTTATCTGATCATCCACATTATTGATGATGGGGACAATATTGAGATGTGTTATCATAGGGAACATATTATACCAATCATTCGGCCACTTCCATGCACCATTCTCAATCATATCTGCTACTTTAGTATCAGCATTAAACCTTGCATTGTATAAATCTCTATAAGACAAGAATTTAAACAATGTTCCAATAGAGCTCCAATTATCAACCCACATGTAAGTTTTCCTACCATTACCCACCTGCATGACCATGTATTCACACACTTCTTGCCTTAACCTCAGAATATTCTTCCAATTCCAGCTATCATTAATATCCTCACTTATAGCCCAAACACTTTTCCCTTTCAGTTTGACTGTATTGATCCATTTTACCCATAAAGAATTCTTATCCATAACCACATGCCAGAGATGCTTAATGATCATTGCTTTATTCCATATACTTAAGTTTTTGAGACCAAGACCTCCTTTACTTTTTGGCTTGCATACATTTTCCCATGCAATTTTGGCTTTCCCTTTAGATTCTTCAGCTTGATTCCATAGGAAACCTTTTAATAACTTGTTGATTTCATTGACAATAGACATAGGTAATAGGAAGACTGATGCCCAATAGACATGGATAGATTCCAAAACTGAAGCTACTAATTGAAGTCTTCCAACATTAGACAAGTTTTTATTTTTCCAATTAGTAACTCTGCTCTTGACTCTATCAATGATACTTGTACAGTCTTTGACTCCTAGCCTCTTAGCAATTAAAAATATATTAATATATTAATTGCAAAGTGTTAATGTGTTAGTTTCTTGTATGAACAAGGTTCTGACTTGTATGATGTACTTGTAGCTTGTAATTTATCTACCGCTATAGTCGTAAATGTGTTTGTTGGTTCTTATGTGTATGATGTAAAACTAATTAGTATGATTATTGATTTTATTAGTCTAATATTCTAATATTGTTATGAATTATGATCATGTTCGATACCGTGATTTCTTTTGAAATAAAAATATAGATGCTCAAGCTCACCCAATGGACCTTGCCGAACTAGATTCCCTTCTAGCGAGAGGGGCTTAGAAAGATAGAGGAGCGCAAACAAGGGTTGTTTAAAAATGAATAGATAAGCTAACTCACTAATTATTTTCTATAAACATTATTTTCAAGAACTTTGTAAAAAATATGTCTAAACATAGAAGCTTAAGCTCTAGTACCAAAAATCTAAAACTTAAACATGTTAATTTAATCTTTATCTCTACTACATATATATACAAAAAGAGAACAATTTTTTTAACTTCAAAAATAAGTAAAGTTTGATTATTAATATACCCATGATTAAAAATATCTATCACTAAATTAATAGTTTAAATATTATTTAATTCTTAAACTTTTAACATTTTTCATTTCAAACATCTAGATTTTTTTCGCATCAACTACAAATTAAACCGGTAATTGTTGCATCAAGGATTACACAAGAACCACAAATTCGAAATCGAAAGTATAGTTATTTACCGCTATATATCGTCGCTTTGGACAATCTCACAAAAAATATCATTTTTGCACGAATTTTGAAAGTTGAATATCATTTTTGGTCATTTTAATAATGCTTTACATTAATTGAGAATTGGCCTAAAGTTTGTTACCTTTTTATGCAAAAAACTCTAATGAGATATTTGTCGAAAAATATATAATATGGTAAAAACTTTAGCAAGAGTTCTAAATGTTATATGTAATGCTCTAGAGTATTTTAAAGAGAAAATTAACAATATAAATTCTTTACAGGGATTTTATGTATCACACTTTAGATGTAAATTCTTCATCCCCCTTCCTACGGGTTCCACCACCCCCTGAAGTTCTAAATGTTAACACTAAAAGTGTTAATACTTAGCTGTTTGATAAAACTGTATTATTTAGCACTGAATGAAGCAAAATGCTGAACAATTCAAAGGCACTGAATGAAAATGACTATGAATTTAAAAATTGTTTGATAAATGTTTTTGTAGCGTCTCTGAATAAAAGAAAATTACCATTTTAACCTCAAATCAAATTCAATATTAAATAGAATTTGTTATTAGTAAATAATGTTTGTGTGTTGAACTTGTAAAGATTTGTCCTTAAATAATAAAACCAATATAATTTAATAATCATGAAAGTACATATCAAATTTCATGATTCCATCGGTCACTAGGGATTATTTAATTTAATAAAAGTAAAGAGAGTATCAAAGCTTTTAAGGATACTTTGGGTAAATGCTAACTATTTGGCCCACTGAATCATTTTGGGTGCTTCATCACACAAAATCACTCAGCACCAAATTAACAATTCAGCGTCCACTTTTTAGTTTGCCAAACACACTTACCGATTTATTTTTACATAATAAGTGCTGAATTATTTGATTAAGTAGTAATCAAACACACCCTTAGTAACTCATCATTTAGTAGTTACAAAGTTGTATACTTTTATACATTATTTACTTAAGTATAAATAACCAATTTAAATGCTAATAAATTTATAAAGTCTTTGTACCATCTCTTATACATAAGAGAAAGGTAAAAAATAATAAAAAAATAAAAATAAAAAATAAAAATTGTTGCATCAATTAATAGGAGAGCTTAATTTTAAAATAGATGCCGCCTATTAGCCAGTTAAAAAGTCAACAATGTTTTTTTTTTTTTTTTTTTCAATATTGCTTTTTTTGTCCAGCTTAAAAATGCATAAAATACATGTGTCAAATCAGAAAGAAGAAAGTAAAAAAAAAAAGAAAAAAAAAACATAAGGTTGTTTTTGAAACTTTAGTGATTAAGTTTAAAGTATTGAAAAAATCGATTTTATAATTTGACGTAGAAAATAACCTATAAATAATTTGTCTAAACTAACAATAAAGAAACTCAAAAAAGGAAAGAGAATCATCACTACCGACTCATCAAAATCTTTAACAAAAATCTATAAAAGTCTTTTTAGAAACATGTAAACATGTTAATTAATCCATTTGTCCAAGAAAATTTAAAAAAAAAAGTGTAATTTTCATTTACTAAACAATACATAACAAACTAACAATACTTAAAAAAAAGTAATTAATAAAACTCAAAACAAAGTGACAATACAAACTTGCTAAAAATACAGCTCAAACTACTAAACATAACATCTAAGACTATATCCACACAACAACTCCAAAATCAGATAACAGGTCATCAATTTCCCATACACAACTCCATTGCTAAACATTCTAATGTCCAAAGCCATCGTGACTCTTCACAATGAAACACGATTGTTCACAAAATAGGTGACGTTATGTTTTTGTTGGGAGCGTTGCATCTTTATAAGTGAACAATGCATATAGTAGGATTTTAATGCACAAATATTATTCAATAAGTTAATGTAGCATAATAATTATGATTTGTTTAAATACTGGAGGTTATAACTTACGTCTCTTACGATAGGGTGAGGTGACCCATTACCCTTTCGGTTCACCAAATTTAGCTTCTCCCGTTTTGGGTTTTGATTAAAACATTTTTACCATAATATATAACTCAAATATCTTTATTGTTGTCAATTTTTCAAAACCATAAACAAAACTTGATGATACATGTAAAAAATGGACTTTGGTTGGGGCTGAGGTTGGCCACTTCCTTGGTTCAGAAGGTATCCTTTCTGGAGCATCTCCAGTTTTATCTTTTAATGAAATCAATGTCTTCATTGCTGCCAATTTTTCAAAACCCTAAACAAAACTTGATGATATATGTAGAAAAACAGACCTTGATTAGGCTCGGGGTTGGCCACTTCACTGGTTCAGATGGTATCCTTTTTGGAGCGTTTCCAGCTTTCGCTTTTAATGAAATCAGCATGAATAATATATGTCAAATGTCTTCACTGTTGTCAATTTTTCAAAACCCTAAACAAAGCTTGATGCTATATGTAAAAAACAGACCTTGTTTGAGGCTGGGGTTGGCCACTTCACTGGTTTAGATGGTATCCTTTTTGGAGCGTCTCCAGTTTTAACAAGTTGTTGTTATTTATAAATACTATTATCATCATCTATTAAATAATGTATGTATACAGAATTATAAATACATCTATGTTGTTGTTATTTATAACCAATGTATATCCGGATTTGTTTTTTACTATTTGCTTTCAATAACAACTCATATTATTCGTTTTTGTAAGTTTAACCCTCATATACACGGGTTTAAAATTAAATACGGCTAAAACAACAATATAAATATCAAAATGAAGGCACGACTCCATGAGTCAAATTTTACTGTGAGATAAAAATAAATACACAAGATTGTAACTATATCAACGTCACAAATTTTTAAGGGTCATTTCATGCTATTGAACATACATAATATATAGAACATGATATCAATATTTAAATTTAAATTTAAACAACATCAGCCTCACCACCATGTCATTTAGACAAATACATCAAATCCATCGTCCAAAATATATGAAGAATATTAATCAATGTCAATATATTAATGAAAAATAATTGTAAGAACTCGTGTCACGTGTGCACTTATATTATAACGAGTTAATTACATGAATATTCACATGTTCCAAACTTGAACTCCTCTACATTACTTGAACTCCTCTACATGTTCCAAACCAAATGTTCCAAACCATTACTTGAACTCCTCCATTACTTGAACTCCTCCACATGTTCCAAACCGAATTCAAAATTTAAATTCCCCAACGCTAGAGAGACTAGCCTAATTATAAACAAACTACCAATTCCCCAAAGCGGTCTGAAACAAAATCGATCCAAAACAAACGCCGCAAACGTTAATTGGAAAATTTAAAACGGTGAATTGAGCAAAAAATCGGCTCAAACGATCTTCAATCAATGACAATCAAATTCAGGAAACAAATTTCAAAAGTTTTAAAAATAAGATCAAAATCTTCAAAATTGACAAATTCCCAATGATCGAAGAGAATCCAAACGACCTAATAATAACAAGGTCTTCAAACACGAAACGATCGACAACTTTCAACATCAAATTTAACTTTTAATGACCTCACTTATTTGATAAGTATCACCGTTCAACTTCAAAATTATTATCCAATTATCAAACAAATTCAAGTTACAAAATAACATGACGAACGAGCTCTTATAATTCAACTTCTCAAATATGATATGAATAGATCTAACAAAACCCACGCACATAATACCAACTATGTCGCAAATTTAAACAAACAAATATACCCTAATATGACTTACTCGCGGGATAATAAATATGGAAAACCCGGGATAGTAAAATCGTATGCATGAATTAACCTATATGTTAGCCACCAAAATGCTACACACTTAATATTACCCTTGGTAACTTGACGTGGATAAAGTCATATGTATATATTTACACACAAATTACCCTCACAAAAATACACACGAACTAATGCATTTGTGTAGTCTATGGGTAACATAAATTTTCCCATGACAATACCCACAAATATACCCATGGTAAATCAATGCGTGGGTAAGTCGTAGTTAATATATTTTAAGTGATAAGTTAACCACAAATTTCACACAAAATCTAATTATGTGGGTAACTTCGTGAGTAATTCGTGATTTCGTGGGTAGATTGGATTATCTTTTTAAATATACAATTGTGGGTAATGTGTGGGTAATTTATGGGTAAATAACAGTACTCCCATTTTCATGGGAGATTTTTGTGGGTAATCGACTGTTTTCTTGTAGTGAATGGTCCATGTGGTTTGTCGGGTTTTACGGATTTAGTCCATAAACTTTATTTTTTGCGGATCTCCTCCCTATGGTTTTGACCCATTACGGGTTTGGTCCCTTGATAACGTTTTCTCTTATTTTGACCGTCAAGTGGGTATTTAAATGGCTGAATTAACAGAAATACCCTCCTATTATAGTCCGTGTGGTTTGTAGCATATCACGAATTTGATCCTTACTTTTTTATTTATTATTTGTTCAACTATTTAGTTAATAAAATTAATAATTTTTATTTAAAATTTATTTTATCCGATTTTTTGATAAAACTTTTCACGAGATTTTTTTATGAGATTTCTTATGATATTATTAATAAGTTTTTTTTTGCCAAAATTTTTATGTCCGACTTTTTTAAGTAAGTTTTTCACATATTTTTTTAAAACTTTTTTGACATATTTTTTAAATTTTTTTGAACTTTTTACGAGATTTTTTTTTATAAAATTTTCACAAAAAGCTTTTTTTAAAATTTGGTTATTAATAATTATTACGGTATTCTTTTACAAAAAATTTTATGATATTTTCTATGATATTATTAATAATTTTTACCATATTTTTTTTATAAATTTCTTTACGAGGTTTTTTCTATAAAAGTTTTTTACGATATTTTTACGAGATTTTTTATGTCATTATTAATAATTTTTACGACATTTCTTTTATAAAAAAAATTTGACAAAAAAGTTGACATAATTATTCAAAATTATAAATTTTTAATTTGTTAAAAAATTTAAAAAACAAATTAAAATATTAATTTTTTTCAAAAAATTTGTTATAATATTAAATTTTAATTTGTTAAAAAAATAATATTTTTAAAGTTTTGACATAATCTATTTAAAAAAATTAAAGGTTTTTAAAGTTTTAAAGGTTTGACATAGGTTTTTAAGAATTTTAATAAAATATTGTGTTATTAGATTTTTATAGTTTTTAAAGTTTTAAATGTTTAACATAGGTTAAAAAATTAATTTAAGAAAATTTTGACTACATAATGAAAAGAAATAAAATAAAAATAAAATTACAAAAATGAATTAGAAATTTAATACTAATGTCAATTAAATAGTTTAAAAAAATAAAAATAAAAGTAATAATAATAATAGTAAAAATAAATAAACCGACTAAATCTTATATACGAGACAAACCACAGGGACCACCGGACCATATGCTAAGACAAACGAGGGTATAAGTGTCATTTTAACCATCATTGACGATCAAACTAACAGAAAAAGTGGTCAAGGGACCAAAACCGTAGCGGGTCAAAACCATAAGGAGGAGATCCGCAAAAAAAAGTTTAGGGACTAAATCCGTAAAACCCGTCAAATCACAAGGACCATTTATGTAATTAATTTTATTATCTATACTACTTATAAAGCATTTAGCACCCTCTCTCTAAAAAAAATTTAAGATATCATTAATGTGTTTTTTAAGCATTACAATTTTTAATGCATAATGTACACAATACATAGATTTTACTAATTTATCTTCCACAACATTTTAATGCTTCATTTATTGTTTCTTTTTGAATTGATATAGTTTTAATGCAAAAATGCATAATGAATATAGTTTTAAAATGCATGCAAAACTATAAAGTTCCAAAACTATTATTATATCGTAAGAGTGTCTCGAGAACCAATCTAAATAAATTTTGAATTATTTTAAATAAAATTAACCACAAAAGTAAAAAACGGTTTTTTGTAAAAATTGGGACAATTTTTTGAAGACAAATGATGCAAAGATATAAATTCACAAGTGATAATTTATTTGATTTTATGCATATTATACATATCTATACTACTTATAAAGCATTTAACACCCTCTCTCTAAAAAAAATTTTAAGATGTCATTAATGTGTTTTTTAAGCATTACAATTTTTAATGCATAATGTACACAATACATATGTTTTACTAATTTATCTTCCACAACATTTTAACGCTTCATTTATTGTTTCTTTTTTAATTAGTATAGTTTTAATACAAAAATGCACATATAAATGAATACGGTTTTAAAATGCATGCAAAACTATAAAGTTTCAAAACTATAAAGTTTTAAAATCGTAAGAGTGTTTCGAGAACCAATCTAAATAAATTTTGAATTATTTTAAATAAAATTAACCAAAAAAGTAAAAAACGGTTTTTTATAAAAATCGAGACAATTTTATGAAGACAAATGATGAAAAGTGCAAAGTTCTAAGTGCTAATTCAATGATTAATATATTACGGAGTAGTATATTAATTATTATACTTTTCATGGATAACTCTAAATAATTGCTTAAACATGTAAATTTTCTTTACATTATAAGCATTCTTTAATTTATATCTTTATCTATGTGAGACAAAGGTTATAAACAATATTAATGATACAAATATTTTCACAAATATATACTTTACAAGATATAAACATTATAAGCACTCTTTATTTATATCTTTTATCTATATGGGACAATTGTAATAAACAATATTAATGATACAAACATGTTCTAAAATATATTTTATTTACTTATTACGAGGTGTTGATTATTACATATATATTTCAATAAAAAAATGTTTCTACTTACTTGTGACTACGGACCGCTATCAACTAATTTGACCATAACCCTATTACATTATTGACTATCGTGACTAGGGCTGCTCATCGGGCGAAAACCGGACCGGACCGAGACCAAATCCGGCAAAAACCCTAGACCGAGACGGAGACCGAATGTGGTATGTCCGGTCTCGGTCGGTCCGGTCCAACAAGGCTAAATTTCCAGCTTGCGGACCAGACCGAGACCGGACCGCTGGTCCCGGCGGTCCGGTCTCGGTCCGGTCGGTTTTGTCGGTCGGTCCGGTCCATCCGGTCCGTTTGCTCAGCCCTAATCGTGACGCAAAATCACGCCACTTTTAATTGTTTTTATATGAATTAGTTTGATATTATCCATTACTTTTTTAAAGTTACTCAAACTCATTATATTTTCGCTATTGATAAAGTTATTGTAAGAGAAAACATGAAATTGAAAAAAAAATTGCCGAAAACTTTATTACTTGATACTCGTTGCCGCAACGCGCGGGTACTTTACTATAATATTCTAAAGAGTTGAAATATGCTACATGAAACTCTTGGCATCCGCAAATTTATCGTCACATAAAACGTTTCAGATTATAAAGCATGGTTAATTGAAAATTTTTATTTTAGGGTACCCGCCGCGGCATCGCACGAATACCCTGCTAGTAATTATATATACATAAAAGAATTTACATAAATTTGCAGCAAAATTTACTTTAACATAATACTCAGATATTTAAGAGACTGCAGCATACCGTATATGCACGGGTTTAAAAACTAGTAAACTATAAATACATAAACCCCAATGGTAAACTCAAAGATTAACCTACACAGCTTGTTGCTCAAGCTCCTCACAAGACAATTAAGTGATTAACCGACCTACCTTTGGTCAAAAAATTAACCGACCTAGTTCCTCTATAAACCCAAAATCTCTCAAAAAGTTTTCCCACCAAAGCGATCGATTTCAATTTCAAGGTAATATAACTTTTTATTATCTTTGAATCTTCTTCTTATATTGAGTTTTGATAAACGAAGA
The DNA here is from genome assembly GCA_022545495.1 of Chrysanthemum lavandulifolium. Taxonomy (NCBI): domain Eukaryota; kingdom Viridiplantae; phylum Streptophyta; class Magnoliopsida; order Asterales; family Asteraceae; genus Chrysanthemum; species Chrysanthemum lavandulifolium. The sequence goes on along the minus strand of CM040243.1, from coordinate 2,807,733 downwards.
TGCATCTATACAATCTCACCCTCCAAAAACCCACTGACATCGTCTGCGCCATCAATGGCACCTTCTCCTCCTCCTCATCAGGATCATCGCCAGGGACGGATCTAGCATATAAGATCGGGGCAAGCGCCCCATGGCTAATGAAAAAATTGATATTTTAGTGTAATTTTATTTAATTTGACCTTTTTCGAAAGTGACCCACACAAAAACTCAAATCGCCCCCACCACATTAAAATCTAGAGAATCGCAAAATACATCCCCTGGTTTAGTTTTGAGACCTACATCCTGTCATAAACTATTGGCTAGTTACATCCTTCGTTATTAAACGTTAGCCATTATATATCCTCGTCACTAACTCCGTTAGTTTTCTGTTAAGTGCTAACCGCAGGCTATTTTGGTCTTTTTACTCATACTGAGGATGTATTTTGTCTACTTTTTACATATAAGAGGATGTATTTTGCAAAATACTTTTACACTTTACTTTTTTTTTTTTTTTTTTTTATTCTTATTATTATTATTATAAAAATTCCAAAATTTTATAAAATTCAAAATTTTATAAAAAAATTCCAAAATTTTATAAAAATTCAAAATTTTATAAAAAATTCCAAAATTTTATAAAAATTCAAAATTTTATAAAAAATTTATAAAAGTTTCAAAATTTTATAAAATTCGAAAATTTTATTAAAAAAATTTTCAAAATTTTATAAAAATTCGAAAATTTTATAAAAATTTATAAAAATTCGAAAATTTTATAAAAATTTATAAAATTCAAAATTTTATAAAAATTTATTAATAATTCGAAAATTTTATAAAATATTCGATAAAATTTTTATAAAAACAAATTCGTAAAAACTTTCTTTTAAAATTTTCTGCTTTTAAATTCGTTAAAAATTTGTTTTTAAACTTTTTCTTTTACTTGAATTTTTTATAAAATTTTCGACAAAAAATTCTTTTTAAATACTTTTGACTGAATTTAAAATTTTCGAATTTTTTTGAAATTTTTTAATAAAATTTTCGAATTTTTATAAAATTTTCTCGAATTTTTATAAATTTTTTATAAAATTTTCGAATTTTTATAAAATTTTGAATTTTTTATAAAGTTTTCGAATTTTTATAAATTTTTATAAAATTTTCGAATTTTTATAAAATTTTGAATTTTTTTTTAATAAAATTTTCAAATTTTATAAAATTTTTGGAATTTTTATAATAATAATAATAAGAATAAAAAATAAAAAAAATAATAATAATAAATAAAGTATAAAAGTATTTTGCAAAATACATCCTCTTATATGAAAAGAGAGATCGCAAAATACATCCCTCAGATGAGTAAAAGACCAAAATAGCGCCCGCTTAGCACTTAACGAAGAAAACTAACTGAGTTAGTGACTGTGGATGATAATGGCTAACGCTTTGGCTAACGGCGATGAACTACCAATAGTTTATGACAGATGTGAAGGTCTCAAAACTCAGAAACCATGCGATGTATTTTGCGCTTTACTCTAAAATCTAACATTTAACTTTTTAAGGCCTTATAAATTTTTTATGTCTAAGTAAAAATACTTAATTTATCATTACGTTTCTAGTTTTTTTTTCACATTTTGTTGCTATCGTAAAAAAAAAATAAAAAATAAAAATTGCTCCCCACATCCTATTTTTCTGGGTCCGTCACTGAATTCATCGCAAGAACTCGTTGTCGCACGAGGCAAAGTCCTTGAACTCCTACGTCCATGGTAGCATGCAAACCATACTTTCTGTAGATGTTTTCGGTGCAATAAGATCCTTAGCTAAACTTAGTTCTCAACGTCAAAAGGCCGGATTACATTGTTGTTGGTTCTTATTCTGGTCTAGTCTCTATACTTGCTTATAATGAACATGATAATATCTTTGAACATATTCATAGGGAAACTGTTGGCAAATCTGGTTGTCGTAGAATTGTTCCTGGACAATAATATCTAGCTCTTGATCCTAAAGGCCGTGCTCTTATGATCGCTGCATGCGAGAAACAAAAGCTAGTTTACGTGCTTAATAGAGATTCTGCTGCCAGGTTAACGATTTCGTCGCCTTTAGAAGCTCATAAGTCGTGTTTGTGTGATACATTATAAGGAAAAAAACAAATTAATATTATAAGGAAAAAAAAAAACAAATTATAACCTCAAATGACATTCTCTAAAATTCAGTTGTATAAATTAGGCAAGAACCGACCTACTTCTATAAAATCCATTCTATGGCAAGAACCGACCTACTTCTAATAAAATCCTAGCTATGGCAAGAAGTGTCCTACCTTCCTATAAATGTATAATCCATTATATAAATTTAGCCATTTTAAAAGTTGATACACTGACACAAGTTGAATATCATTTTTGGTAATTTAAATTGTGTAATATATTAAGAGGAGACTTATTTTACATACCAAATTTTTCTTACATATTAAGGGACTCATCTCCACCATCTATCTAAAAAGAAATCTATGGCTGAGATTAAAAACATTTTATTATTTCATCTATTTTTTATAATTTAAATACCTCTTAAACCGTTAATCGGTGAAGTGAAAATATTTACACCATCGCAACGGAAGATTTAATTATCTTTCATGACGCAAGACTTTGATATATTTTCGAAAAGAAAAAACGTTTTTTTCGTTTTATTATTTTTCGTTTTACGTTATCGAATTTGCATGAAAAAATCATATATGATAAAACACTAAATTGAATATCACACGTGTGTTAAATCATATATGATATGTAATATCATATGATATTACACCAATATCACATGTGATATTACACTAATATCACACGTGATATTACATATCATATATGATATTACACTAATATCACATGTGATATTCAAATTAGTGTTTTATCATATATGATTTTTAACGCAAATTTCAAGAACGTAAAAACCAAAAAATTTAAAAAAACGTGAAAATACGAAAAAAATTTTGTCGAAGTATATCAAAGTCGCTTATCTATCGATAGATAATTAAACGCTTCGTCGAATGATATATTTTTTCGCTTAACGCTTAACGGTTTGAAAGTTATTAATATTTGAAAAAAATGATTAAAGTGCTTTTTAAATCAGAGTGATTAATCTTATCAATTAGATCAAATAAAACGAATGCCAAGATTGATCCCCAGATGAATAATCTTTTTCCTCAAACGATCTAAATCATACATTAATTGAGAATTTGCCTAAAGTTTGTTACCCTTTATGCAAAAAAACTCTAATGTTATAAAATATAAAATATGGTAGAAACTTTAATTAGTAATTTTAATTCTAATGAGATATTGTAGAAAATCTTTTATATAATAAAACAAAACCCTGTTTTAATTTTTCATTTAAAAAAAATCAAACCATTCCTTATTTAGTAATAATTTTTTTAATTAGGTTTTTATTTTTATATGTAAAAGAATATTAAAATCTAATTATTTCCCGATTTAACCAATTTTTTAAAAATTCGTTTTTATAAACATAGGTATATAAAAAACGTAAAATACACAAGTACCTTAATCGCTTATAATTAAAAAGATTGTGCCAGAGTGTAAATTTTAAAAAAAGCCGGGTTATGAATATTAGAGATTACGTTTCCTAGCAATTACGTTTCCTAGCAACTACACCGAATTAGGGTTTTCTACATGCTCCACACAACTCTAACCCTCCAAATCTATCAATTATGAAAACCTACGACTACTTAGAAAACCCTAATTCGGTGTCTCAGTCAATTATGGTGGTTTTGTTATACTGTGATGCATGAATTAAAAAAAAAAACAAAAACAAAAACAAAAGATTTCATATACTGATGGTAAGCTAATTCCCCTTATTTTATAATTCACCTATACTTCCAGTCTCATAATGCTAAGACGGTGATTCATGTTTTGGCTCAATCAATCGATGGTGAATCCCTTATTTTTAAGGACGGATTTATGGAATCTTTTAAATCACTTGCTTTTATGTAAGTATATAACTGTGTATAGTGTTAATTTAATAAATCGATCAATTGAATTTGTTGTAACTTTATATTTTGTTTTTTATGATTTCATTGATTTGTCTAATTGTTTCTTACATCCAATTGTACGTAGTGAGATGAGCTTGAGAGAATCATGACACTTTATACCATAGCCAATCAACCGTGGTTAATTTTATCAAGCTGATTTATTGGTCAGTTTTATTTAGTTTCAATGATTTGTGATTGGTTTATTAAAGTTTTTTTGTTTAATCAGCTTAACTAAACTCGTCTGGTCCTACATATTACAGTTATTTCTTGATATCATTGGTCATTCGTTTGTGTGCCCTATGTTGATATTTAGATTCACAGGAAGGAGAGGCAAAAGCTGCAGGAACTGAGGAAAGAGAATGGTCTGTTAATGAAACCCTAATTAGGGTTCGTGTAGGAATAACGGAGTTTGATGAATTAAAGTTAATGGCTCAACTTAAGGCCAGATTTTAGCATCGATAATCGGGATTAACTTCCCCGAATGGATCTTAAACACATTCTTTTCCCGAGTGTTACTATAGCTTTATTTTTTATAACATCTATAGTTATCTAGGTATTCATCTATCTATGTGTTAGTGTGTGAAAAAGCTCATATCTTGCAAATTAAATATTCTCTACGTCTCACGTTTGTTATGCATGTAGGATCCTAACAGATTGATAGACAAGCTACAGACAGTTAAAGCGGTAAGAAGGCTGAGTGAGTGGAATGAGGAAGAGAACAAAAAAAAAAAAAAAAAAAAAAAAAAAAAAAAGAAAGAAGATAATTGATGGTGTCAATTGGGTTAACAGAAGGTATAATACATTGGCTATGTTTTTAGTTATGTGGCACATTTTTATGACACGCTTGAATTTTGAAAGTGGAATTACGTTTTGATTTTATTCTTCAAAGTGCCCTCATTATGCAGAAATTGTTGCTCCTTGATTTCGGCTATGCAGAGTTATATAGTCGGGCACTTTGCAGAATCATACTAAGCATTCGAGAAGTCTGCCAAGCACGTTTCATGCTTAATTTGAGTTCTTCATTTGTTTGATTTAGTTTTTTGATTTATTTTGGAGTTTTTTTTTTTTGTTTTTTTTTTTTTTTTTTTTTTTTTAAATATGCAGTGCCTTCATTCACGAGTTTTGGAACTGGAAATCAGCGTGGGCGTCAGAAGCATTGTATGTTGTTGTATAAGCAATTAGGATTCTGACTGAGAGGGTAAGAAAATGCATTTTACACTTAAATAATTGACTCAACCATGGCCATACGGTACCCTTTCTTAACAGTCAAGAACAGACTAAAAATAAGTGAAAATAGATGTTTTACCTTTTCTTATAAAAAAAAAAAAAAAAACATGGCCATACAACCTATATTACGGAAATGTTGGTTTGTAAGTGAAATTTTAATTTCAGGGATTATTGTTGCACCAATAGTTTTTGTAGTTATGACAGTTGGGAATTCTGTAATTGTTTTGGGTTGTGTCCTGCACATGCTATTTGGGCTTATTTTTGCATTTTAGGGTATACTTAATATGTTTGAACTTTAAAGTGTTATGCGTTATATTTATTTGCCATTTGTATATGTAAATTGTACAGTAAAAAACTTTTGTGATATATGACAGTGCTAAAAGATTTTGGCCAGTGATGAAAGTGTTAGTGTATATATTGGTTGCACCACCACTGGCTTTGTGGCCAATTTGTGTTGTTGTGGGTAGTATAGTTGGTGGCTTAGCTTATGGCTTTCTTGGTCCAGTTTTTGGCACTTTTAAAGTTGGTGATGAATATACCGATAAGTTTCGCCATTGTCTGATTGTAAGTATATTAGACAAAACTGTAGATGTGGCAAAATATGTGGCAAAATAGGCCAAACCGGGTCATTATTAGTACTGGTCAAAATGTATTGGCTTTTATAGAATATAGATAATTAGCAAGCAGTAGGGATCATTTTCTAAAAAGCTATATAATGATAATTACAATCTAATATGACAAGACCCTATTTATTATTCATACTTAATGGATGTATGTTTGTATTCATACTTCTCAATGCTAGATGATCTCCAGACACAAGACCCTCCAGGGGTAGAATTGATATAAAGTTAGATACAATCTTTCTTAAAAGTTCAAAAAACGGGTCATTTAGGTTTTATTTTAGGCTGTAAAGCTTATTTTTGTGTTGTTGTGCAGGATGGTTTATGTTCCTGTAGCCATTCAGGTGGGTTTGCTAGGGTTCATGGTTGACTTTCCGGTAATCACAGTTCTTGCAGCCTTGAAAAACCCATACATGTTGCTAAAGGGATGGCTTCGTTTACTTCATAATTGTATAGGTCGAGAAGGCCCATTTTTGGAAAGTATACGTGTCCCATTTGGTGGTTTCGCAATCTAATTATGGCCTTTTGCTGTTGCTGGAGCGTTGTTGGGGTCCATGTTGGCTAGCATTTTTCTTGGATTTTATGCAGCTGTTGTTGCCTATCAGGTCACCACTTAATTCTATTTCATATAGTTGAATTTTATAGTCAAGCAAACAATTTTCAGGTTTAGTGATAGTGATGCATCTTGAAAAAGTTGGACTTGAATTTTGAGTAAAATGTCTCTGAATTTTGAATAACCAAAGTAACAGGTTCAAACGTTAAAACTTTGACTTCTGAAGCAAGTCATCGTCTTTTAAACTTCAATATGAAAATAAATTCTTTCAGTTTTTCGTGAAAGTTTGATAACCACTTTAACTTGACCACATAACAACCCAACTTGAAATTGTAGTAAAGTCCATCTCAATTTTGAATTTCAAAGTCTATAGTTTTGACAATGACAGGCAAATCTGTACCTTTTAGGTTAGTTTCTAACTTGGTGCGTGAGTTAATATGAGTCATCTTTAATGATATGCGCAATTTGTTTTAGTAACGTCGCTTGATTTCTTCAATACAGGTCACTTATGGCAGCTACAGGAAATACAGGAGACAATAGAACAAGGAGACCCTTTTCAATATCTAAAATACTTGGTTTATGTTGCTCCTATTTTACTCAGAGCATGGAAAATGAGCGGGATTGCTATGGGATACAAGGCGGGGCATTTTCGGGGAGTAGCCCGCTTCCCATTACTCAATAGGGGCTCAAGAGGTAACTAGAAGTGTTGATTGTTGTGTTCTTTCTAATCTAAATGTGTCTTTCAATCTCAACAGCCAATGTAGATAGGTATATAATAATTGTAACCTTGACAAAACAAATTTTACATTTAACGCCAAACTAAAAGAGATTTTAAGCAAAGGAGTATTGTTTGGCCTAAGTCATATAAGTGAAGAACTATAAAAGAAATCGGCGAGCTATTCACCTTCGGAAGCTTTCGACCTATGGTGTAACTAGCTGAACATTTATTATGGGTACATTATTATTGTGTTTGACCCATAAGAGATAAACATAGGATGGTTTATATGACTATTTGAGTTTTTGGGAAGTTCTCATTACTAATAATTAAGACATACACAATGGATCAAAAGGGAACCTAAATATTTAATACAAAAATAAAATGGGTTAAAGAGGTTAATGCGGGTCAAAAGTCATCTAACATGTATTATAATGGTTATCGAATCCCCAATTTCGTTTCTTTAAAAGTACTAAAAATGGTAATTAATTTTCATACTCATTTGATGCATTTACCAGTTGCAGAATTTAATAAAACTGGAGAAACAAGTGTCAAATGGTATGCATAGCTTGACACGTTTTGACCCGCGCACATCTTGACCCAGCTTCTTACTAGCTTTATTTTTCCACATAAGCCTTGAACTTTCCATTTTGATAGACCTGGATTTGGTTTTATTAATGGTCTATAGTCTGTAAACAATAATGATACATGCCAACAAAGAGCTTAAATGAGGCCTGCACTCCAAATGGTGACAACCCAGCAATGCTACTGTTCTTGTGATGGTGTATGTAGAATGTGAAGTTGCTGAAATATTTGGTTGTGTTAGTCATTCGTATGTAAATTGCAACAAGACTCTTAGCAACTTTGGCGAGGCAAAAAGCAACCACCATGCTATATTAGTGCATGCCATTTTGCTTGAAAAATCAAACATAATGTCTAATCCAATATCATTACCAGAGCCGTCCCATGAATCGGGGAAATATTGAAGGGGCATGTACAAAATTATATAATGAGACATTTCGTTAAGCAATATTATATATAAAGTGTCACGAGCAATTAGTTATCTAAACGTTCTAATATATTACTCATTTAAGATATTTTTCATCTAACTACTTTTTCTTCGTGAAAAATATGCTCACACACGATATAATTATTAACGGACAAATTTTGGGCTCTAAGATTTTACCTCAGCGGTCAGTCATTTCACTCAGACACCCTCAAAGACGGCCCCGATCATTACATTAACATATTCATATATAAAAATCAAATATATATAAAATAAATCACTAAATCAAAATATTAGAAAAAATCGCGTGCGTGCACGGGTATTATAACTAGTATAAAATATGGTAGAAACTTTCGCAATTGTTCTAAATGTTATATGTAATGCTCTAAAGTATTTCAAAGAGAAAATTCACGATATAAATAGATTCTGTAAAGGGATTATAGGTATGACATTAAAGATGTAAACTCGACGGTTCATACATCTTCATACGGGTTCCGCCACCCCCTAAAGTTCTGTGTTAATACTTAGTAACTCACCATTTAGTAGTTACGGTTGTATTCTTTATATATTATTTAGACTAAAATACACCGCGTTGGCCTCTAAACTCGTACTGCAGAAGCGTCACATTGGGACAAAGCGGGCCTTTTCATCGCCATGCGTCTCAAACATGGCCTTTAAACTTTAATTAGTCTTCGACAAAGTCAAAATCGATTTTGTTTTGTAGTGAGGTATTTTAGTCCATACACATTTATACTTTTACAACACATTTATATTTTACCCCTTCATGTTTTATCCTTGTCATCATCTCCCCACCTTTTAGCTACATGTCATGATCGCCAAAACTAATTTTCAACAGATTTATAAGTAAATGTGTCAGACTCAGTTACTCAAGTCAAAAATACATCTTGTTTCTCAGCCAATTAGCTAGATAACTCAAAATCTAACAACTACGAACCATTTTCTCAAAACACTACATTTGCCGTTTCTTCACTTTCTTGATATTATGAGCTAGTAAACCACCACATTTTGTACAAATTAGCAATTCCAGACACGTCATTATGTCTAAATGCTAAAAATTTGATCATAATCATTATGTTATATTCAATCAAACAAACTTAGCTGACCCGTACCTCCATAATTTGTTTTTCTGATCATCCCTGCATTGAATGCAAATCCTTATCGAGACAGGGCAAGGACCCTTCATCTCTATTAATCGCTTAATAATATCCCCCCTAAGTGTCACACCGCTACCTTTACTCCGATCAAAAACTCTTATAATCCAATAGTGATCATAAAAACATCTAACAATATATAACCCAATATTCCAATGGCTACACATACATCTAACTGCAAACTTCGATCCATATATAACCCAATATTCAAACAAACATCAATCACCCTAGTACTATATTAAAAATAACGCGCTTTATTTGCTCTTACAAACCAAAGTGATCACACATAAAATCCTAATAAAACACATAACAACAACACTAAAAACCAATCAAAAACACCTTAAATCTCCAAACAAAAGGCAACCCAGATCATACAAACCAATAAAAATGAAAACTTTACCTCATTAAGTTTATCCAAGGTGACAACAGCATTAGCTTGTTGTTTAGGTTTACCAAAAACACGCGTAAACATGATGAATCTTCAACACCTGTAAAATCAATTCATGGGTTTTGATCTTTCATCAGTCAATTGAATTCTTGCACAAAAACGCCCAATTTTTATCGTTAAATTTGAGATATAAATTTTTACATGTATATATGTATTATACTGAATTAAATTGTTGAAGCAAAAAAAATCTTTGAATTAAATTGTTGGGTACCTTTGATTAAATCATAGAATGGAAGTTGGAAACTTTTGTATGATGATCGATGAAGGAATTAAAAGTATAATGGAATTTGATTTTAATTTATGGGTTTTACAATTGGGGGGTATAAAAGTGGGGATGTAGCGGATCAAAGAAGTTACCGGGTACCCCTACAGAACTGGAAAAATGAGTTAGGTGGAAATGTTTAGGGGAATGATTTTAAAGAAAAATAAAGACGGAAAGAATTTTGTCATACAGGTTATTTTGATTGGCGTACTGATGAGTTTGGGAGATGATGACCATGATGTTGGGGAGATGATGATTTGTGGAGATGAATGATTTGGGGAGATGACGAAGAGGATGAAAGATGAAGGGGTAAAATATAAATGTGTTATAAAAGTATAAATGTGTATGGACTAAAATACCCTCGACTACAAAACAAAATCGACATTGACTTGGTCAAAGGACTTGTAACAGTGAAAAACTTGAAATAGGGACCCCAACGATGAAAAGACCCGGTTTGTCCTATCGCGATCGCTGGCCCGCCAAGTTTAAAGACCGACCGTGTATTTTAGTCTATTATTTACTTAAGTTTAAATAACCAATTTCATGCTAATAAATGTATAAAGTATATTTACCATCTCTTCTATAATAAGAAAAAAAAACAAAAACTTTATCGGATCAACTAATAGGAAAGCTTAATTTCAAAATCAATGCCTCCTATTAGCCAATTTAAAAGTCAACAATGAGTTTTTTTTTTTGTCAACATTGCTTAATTTTTCGTAAAGTTAAAAAAAAGCATAAAAATATGTGTCAAAATTGTAAAGAAAAACGTTAAAAACAAATGGGGGTTTATTTTTTAAACATAGTGGTCAAGTTTAAAGTAATAATAAAACCGATTTTATATTTTGACGTAGAAAATAACCTATAAATAATTGGTCTAAACTAACAATATAGAAACTTAAAAAGAAAAGAGAATCATCATTACCGACTCATCAAAATCCTTAAGAAAATTCTATCAAAGTCTTTTTTAGAATCGTGTAAGCATGTTAATTAATCCATTTGTCCAAGAAAATTTATTTAAAAAAAGTAATTTTCATACAAATTACTATACAATACATAACAAACTGACAACATAAAAAAAAGTAATTAATACTACTGATCTGTGCCCAAACAGTCAAGTCTAATCACACAAGCTAGCCACTTGTGAATGGCTAACCGTAACAGACTTAAAACAGCTTAAAACACAAATACAATGAAGATCAGAGAATATAATGAATTCCCGGGTCGTTTAGTCCCACGGAGACTCAATGGTGTGTAAAACTGATTCAGATAATGGAGTGATCACTAAGGATAGTGATCTGTAAAGATTTGGATAGGATAATTACACTACTGAAAAAGTTAATAAATAACAGCGACTTAAATACAAATTAAGAAAATTAAAAAGATAAAAGATATTAAATAAACGCTATCACTAGATTTACAATAATGTTTTTGTGATTTTATAAAATAAAATAACTTAAATGAACTATATTAACTAAAACGTAAACTCAAATTATCTAAAAACGTTACTTAAAACTAAAACGAGCGTTATGTACGAAAATTACGCTGGAGCGCAAGACAAAACGTAAAATTTATGAAATAAAAGTCCTACAAGTGTAAAAACAATTTTATTACGTACTATATGATAAAAGAAAATTTTAGGAAAAAGCCGGGTATTTTTTCGACTCTTAAATTATTTATTATGATTTAAAAACTAAATTTAACTAAATTAATTATTAAAAATACTAAACGTTTTTAGAAAAATATGAAAAATTCACAAAAACTACTTTAACTTATGCTTGATCTAAGAAAAATAAAAAACTAGATGGTTGTTATGTGAAATAAGCTCAAAATAAGCTAAAGAAGTGCTTAAAGCAAAACTGACTAAATACCCTTATATATTAAATGTTGCAAAATAAAACCAAGACAAGTCCCAAGGGCAGTTGGTTGTGCGGTGTGTCTAAGCGTGGTACGGGTGTGCAGGAGGTCCCGAGTTCGAATCTCAAGAAACTTTTTTAACTTTATTTTTTTTCTTGATTTTATTTACAAACTTATTGAACACAACTAAATAAGCAAATTTTATAACTAACACTTTTATAAAACAACTAATAAGCTAGATTCAAACTTAAAATTTCCAACGATGGGACAAAATGAAATAGGCACTAAGATTAACCAAAGTGTTAATAAGCTAGTGACTAAGCAACTTGAAAACTGGAGATAAGCTAAGAGAATAATTATAAGCTAATGTTGCAACCGAATAAGCACAAAACATAGAAATAAGCACTTTAGCAAAATCTAAATAAGCATAAAGGTTAAGCATTGTACAGGCATATTTCGAAAAAGGGGTCAAAACAAGCTTAAAAATAAGCACTTTACAAGCTAATTAAAACTGAACTAGTATTTTTCTAATTTTCTTAAGCAACTAAAGTTTAATGTCCTAGAAGCTTATAAGCTGAATCTTAATATTAAGCACACAGTGAAAATCTAAAGTTTATTCAAAAACAGCTATTTGAGAAATTTTGACTTTTTGAAAGAAATGGAAAGTTGACCTTTTCCAACTTTGAGCTTGATTCAAGGACTGAATATGATGTTAATGTATGAAATAAAGCTACTACAAGCTTGATCTATGAATTTAACACACAAAATGAGCTTATGATCTTGTGAAAATCTCAACAGTAAGCTGCTAAGGACCAATGAGATGGATTTTGACTTTTATATGTTACAAGTACAAAAGTAAGGCAGATATGAACTAAGTTATGCTAAACAATCATGCAACAACAGTTACAACCATCGAAAGGACCTTAAAGCAGTTAAACATGGAATCCAAACACCCTTTCATTAATCGTTATACAAATTTAAATAAGCTAATCTTTGATCCAACTTGTTCCAATGATTAAACCGAGTTAATATGACCTAGTTACACCTATATAAACAAGTCTACACTAGTGGTGACCACAAATACTCAAACAAGCATAAAATGCAAAATTTGATTGAAAATGTAAAATTGAGACAAATACTACAAGAGGTCCGGTTGGTGTTGCAGGCTAGACCAAACCAAAACCAACCTAAACTAGTCTAATTAAACCCAACATCACCACTGCATCTCCATTTATCCATTACCAAGACCCATTGAGCTTCCAGGTTGACTTTTATTGACCATGATCCAAAATGGGTTGAAACTTGAGTTTAAGCTTGTAAAAGATGTAATAAGCTTATATAAGCTTGTTGGAGCTTAAAAATAAGTCGCTAAAGAGTTAAGCATAGGAGTTTGTAAATCAAATTTGCAACAGTAAATAAGAAATATGAAAAGTGAATACAACTTGGGATTGAAGCTTAAAATTAGATTAAACTGATAATATTACTTGAAGTTGATACAATGAAATAAAAGATAACAGATTTTTAACTAAACTAAAACATTTATTATAAAAACGACATTGAAGAAAAAATAAAAACTAGCTAACTCCCCTCAAGCTTCTCTTTCCTTCCTTTATATATGCCAAATTGCTCCCCCATGTACTCTGAATCTATCCCACCAAAATCTAGCCATTGGATCTCTCTCATGTGCCATATGTCATTTTTGGCGCCAAAAGGTCTTAGAGGTGTTTTGACATTAAATGGAGTGGGTTGAGATAATTAATGGATTTGTTGTTTGTAGGAGGTGGAGGGACATAGGGATGGATAGGTGAGGAGGGGTTGAAAATGTTGGAAAACCACTCTGGTATTTGGGATTCGAGCAGGGAGAGGATGTCTGATTTACGGTATTAGCGCGTTTTCTCCTCGTTTGACTTGCGTTGACCGGGTGGTGATATCAAAAGGCCGGGTCAAGGTTTGGGCCAGCTGGTGCTTTGGACTTGGATTTGGGCCTAGTATTAACATTGTGTCCGTTTGGTTAAGTAGTAACAACAAGGACCAAAAGTGTAAATTATCCAACCTCAAGGACTGAAAGTGCCACATTTCCAAACTTATCATAAGGACTAAACTTGACATAAATGAACAGTACAAGGATAACTTTTGCATAAAATTTCATTTTAAAACATCCAAGGACTACTTTTGCAATTTTCCAAAGTTTAGGGACCTATCTTGCCAATTGACCAAAGAATCATTCAAGGATCATTTTTAACAACTTAAAATATTTCAGGGACCTTGAATGATAAATTTCACATTTCTGAATTCCGAGGACTAGATTTGACAACTTTTAAAACTTGGGGACTAAAGCGCCAATTTTGCAAATTTGATACGCTTTTCATCCGATTTTGATATTTTGCATTTAAAACTCATAAAACACTCGATTTGTGATATTTTGATCATTTTGATGTGTTTCGAGTGTTTTCGATGATTTTGCGGTTTAGATAATACAAAATGATGAGTTTTGACACTCATCAATCCCCACACTAAGATATTACTAGTCCCTAGCAATGTTTTAGAACTTTAATGGATTTTAAAACTCTTTACCAAAAGCCATCACTTACGGAGTAGCCTAAATGTTTCGATTCAGTAAGAACCTTGTACATCGATAACCAAATGATTTTGAGCAAATCATAAGTCAGAACGGATTTGATTTGTCTTTACCGAAGCCGCTTTGCTCGGACTAGCCAACTCTTAGATAAATTATCGAATTATCTTTGGTGAGTGATTACCAATTATGGTTTTCCACGCCTTTACCACAAGCCATAATCTTGCTTGGCTAGCCAACTCTTCACTTTTTAGGATATGGTGAGTTGAGAACCATACAATTTTGGGCAAATTGCAAGCCATATAAACGGATTTGAGAAATCTTTACCAAGAGCCGTTTGCTCTGGATTAGCCAATCCTTTTGTTTATTAGACATGGCGGATCGATAACCATAAAGTCGAGTAAGTGCGAACACTTACTCCAAAAAAATTTTGGCCAAAACGGGAATTGGGTAAATAATATATGAAATTCGTGAGAATTCCCCACACTTAGAAATGAATATTGCCTCAATATTCAAAATCGCGGTTATGCCGAAACTAAAACGTAAAAGGAAATACTACGCCATTATTTAGAAAGTTTTTTTTTTTTTTTTTTTTTTTTTAACATGTGGGCATCACCCCACACTTAGTGGTAGAAAGGGTGAGAAGTCGTAAATATGGGTGAAAACCCATATGGTGAGTCTCTTGTTTTTGGTTTCCAGTCGCTAGCTTGACTCGACCCCAATTCATTGGTTCATGGGGAAGCAAAGTGGAAGAACAATCTCCATCGGACTTTCATTCAAGATGTTTGGACAAACATTTGAAGCACGTGAAAGTTCCACACCGACGAGATCTGAGAGAACCGCTCAAAATTATAATTGAAAATGCGGGATCAAAGATAGTGTCCTCACTCGAACGAGTGAAGAAGGAGGAAGTCACCGGTAGGTGAAGAAAGAAGGAAAATCATGATGACGATCATGATAAGATCTTCTTCCTCAAGATCAAGTGCAATTGCACCGTTTGGATTTTATTGGTTGAGCTCTTTGGGTTGGAAGGCATCTCGGTTGGGAGGGTGGGAGGATTTGTCATAACTATGCAAATTGAGATTCTCTCCCCGATCATGATTTTGCCATCCAAACAATCATACTCCAATAGAGATATGATATGAGAGAGTTCACCGGAGAACTCCTCACGAAGAGAATCAATCACATAACGTGAATTTGTGAACTCTTGTTCCATTGTGGGCTCATCACTATCCTCACCGAGTATCAAAGAGTGGATTCTCGAATTGAAGTGAATTCGAGTTGAATTCAAATAGAGGATTAGTGAAAGTAGCTTTGAATGTTTCGGGAACAAAATGATCAACATTCTATTGGATTTGTTGGAGTAAGAAGTGAGTGAGCGATCATTATCAATGAGACTTTCAGTCTCTCCCAGATCGGCTTCGAAATCAAAGAGTGGATTGATGTGAGTGAGTTCATCGGTGAACTCCTCAAGAAGAGGATCAAACTGTGGGAGTGATGCCTCAACGTACTCGATGTCTCCATAGGAAGCACAATCGTCGCTAAAATCGGAGAAAGTCTCAAATTGATCATTTGGACACTCAAGAGGGAAAGGGATATCACACATATGGTCAATAGTTCCCTGTGACTCTCCGGGATTGGGACAAGGTCCTCAACACTAGACTTTATAAATTGCTCGATTCTTTTCGTGAACAAGTGTCAAGATGCTCATCCCCATGTTCGGAGAGTGAGTGGGAATATCGGGTGTGATAACAACGATGAGGGAGTTTAGAAGGAGTAGCATACATATGTTTAATACTTTCCATTTGTTCTTACGCTAGTAATTCCATCATAGTCTTTTCTCCCCGACTTTTCATGGAAGGAGTCTCAACCGATGAACTTGATGAACCGTTATAAAATTGTAGGATATCAAGGATATCTTCATCATCATCGCCATCGTAAATGAAACGGAATCGAGAGCTAGATTTGGCCGCTTTTCTTTTGCGATTGATTCCTAATAGATTGTTCAAAGGCAATTTGGGAATATAATTTAGCGACCAGCTCTTGCTAACAAAACTTCCATGGATTTCTCATTTGGATTATCTTGGGGTGTTTACATTCCTTCAAATCTTTCACTAAATCCAAAAGATCAGGAGAAGATTTTGAGGAAGTGGCTCGGCCGGTAATCAGAGGTTGGTCTTGATCTGAAGAGTCGTAATTGTTGCAAGGAAATGGGTTCCTGTTTGACAATCCGAGCTAGAGTGAGGACCTCCACAATACTCACAACAAGAAGCGTGTGGTTGTGAGTGGTATTTGTTGCGATCATAATTGTTATCGAGAACCGCTCATAGACAAGCGTGTTTCACGATTGACAATCGAAGCGGAATGCGAACCACCACGATACTACAACAAGAAAGCTGCCGAGTCTCACGATGTGGTGCCGATGGAATAAATCGATCGTGTTATGGTAGGAATAGGGATCCGGTTATAGGCAGACCCGTTTCTGATTCCACCACGCCACAACCGGGCAATTGCCACCATTATAAGGACCACCACACCATTGACAACCAAGAGGGTGAGGATAAGACATAGAAAGAATCAAAGGTTAACAGAGGGTGAAATGAAGAATCAAAAAGGCAAGAGGGTAAAGAGGAATATTTTTGGTATTTTTGAAAACATGATGATAAAAACAAAGAATGAAAATATTTTGGCGTTTTAACACTTCGGGAAAAGTGTTAATGAACTTTTTGGATTTTGAAAACTTTACAAAAAGTTTTTACAAAAAATGGAATATGTGCAAGAATGGGTCTGAAAAAGGTTAACACACGCTAAAGCCTCCCCGGCAGCGGCGCCAAAATTTGATCTGTGCCCAAACAGTCAAGTCTAATCACACAAGCTAGCCACTTGTGAATGGCTAACCGTAACAGACTTAAAACAGCTTAAAACACAAATACAATGAAGATCAGAGAATATGATAAGTCCACATGCTTGCTATAAAGTGAATGCCTTAGATACCTGAGATAAAACATGCTAAAAGTGTCAACACAATGGTTGAGTGAGTTCATAGAGTTTGTCTAACATGTAAAGCTTTTAAAGAACGTTCATGCGGCAAGGCAAAGTTCTTGGTCATTTAGAATAGTCCACAAAGCAAAGGCATTGTAAATCCACTCGGTTCAAGTTCGCCCATACAAAACTTGCAACTGTGTGTTCACAACCCACCGCCAAAAGTAGTATGTCTAGAAGTCAAGTACGTTATCATAATAGTTCACAAAGCGAAGGCATTGTAAATCCACCCGTTCAAGTTCCGCTCATACAAAACTTGCAACCCTGTGTTCACAACCCATTGCACAAAATATAGTGTGTCTAGCGATCAAGTGTACGATGTCATAATAGTTCACAATATAGCACCACGTATATAATAATGTATGCCGGGAAAAGCCCTAGAATAAATAATATGCGTCCTGTAACATAGTGAACAAGAGGTTGGCCGACCTCTAATAGCGCTATCCATACTACCTACTAATAGGAGACTAAAAATGCGAATGTATGAACGGTACATCATACAACTATTAATATACAATTAAGAACACTCCGAACATGGGAGAATTTGCACTGCTCCGTACAAGGGAGACTTAGTATTGCTCCGTTCACATAGGGAGACTTTATAGTGATGCTCCGAACATAGGAGACTTTATAGTGATGCTCCGATCATGGGAGACTTTAGGTCAAGGTCATAGCACGTACGGTTCAATAAGTTCAAACAAGTCATAAGTTCGTATTTAAGTTCAAGGTTCCATTCAAAAGTTAAGTAAATTAAGTTCAAGAGTTTAAGTCGAGTTCAAAAGTTCAAAACAGTCAAAGAGCTCAAAACATATCAAAAAGTTCAAAATAGTCAAAGGGTTCAATATTATGTCAAACAAGTTCAAAATAGTCAAAGGGTTCAATATAAAGTCAAACAAGTTCAAAATAGTCAAAGGGTTCAATATAAAGTCAAACAAATTCAAAATAATCAAAAGGTTCAATATTAAGTTAAAAGAGATTAATTATATGTCAAAATGTTTTAAATCAAGTTAAAAGAGATTAATTATATGTCAAATTGTTTTAAATCAAGTTAAAATAAATTAATTATATGTCAAAATGTTTTAAATCAAGTTAAAATAGATTAATTATATGTCAAAATGTTTTAAATCAAGTTAAATGAGATTAATTATATGTCAAAAGAATTAAACCAAGTTAAAAGAGATTAATTATATGTCAAAAGAATTAAATTAATTTAAAGTGTTCAAATCTATGCCAATATGTTCCTATCAAGTTAAAAGAGTTCATATATATATGTCGAAGGGCTCAAAATCAAGGAAAATGGTTCAAATAATAGTGTTCATAACATTGCGATCAATTTAGTTCGGGCACAATCTACTTACTAGCATAAGTAGTGAAACAACAGTTATTTAAGTTCATATAAAGGTAAAGTAAAAGCAAGTATAGTTGAGCATGTATCTCCCCCAAAAAGTTTATAAAAAAATTAAACGAGTAAAAGTGGGGCTACGAACTCACCTGATGCAATGATTTTGATGACAAAAGTAGATACTGTTTGAAATGAGGTACGATCTCTATCCATGACTAGTATGATGATGAGGTTTATGGAACAAGGTTTCCTAAATACCATAGGTTTTTATTGCAAAACCCTTCAAAGAAAGTAACCTAGTGTTTATATGAGCACTTGATCCTTGAAAAATCAATGTTTCTTCGTTTTTAGCCTTGGCCGACCACTATGGTGAAGAAGAGAGGATTTTGATTTACTTTACACCTTTGTAAATGTGTTGTATGTGTTAGTTTAGATAATATTTGTGGAAAACTAGAAGGGGGGGGTTGAATAGTTTTACCAATTTAAAACTTCCTTTTAAATATTTAAATCGACTTATGTCAATCTTTTTGGTTGTTTATGTTGGACGTTGATAGATAGATATATAAACGTGTAATGAAAGATAAAGAGTAAGAAGCACATCACCACTACAATAGTATTTATAGTGGTTCGGCTACAAGGACACCTTCCTTGCCCTACTCCACCCCGAGTCACCTACTCAAGAGTTCGTAAGCACTACACCAATCTCCTTATTGCGGAGAAGCCTTCACAACGCCGCTAACTTTTTCGGTGACAAAGCTAAATACCGAGTTCTTTCGTACCAAGGCGAACCACACCTAACACAACGTCTCCTACCCTTTATACGGTGCTAGGCTAACCACCGAGTCCTTTCACACCAAGGAGAACTAATCCTATCACAACGTAGCCTACCCTTTATTAGGTACTAGGCTAAGCACTTAGTTCCATTACTATGGAGGAACTACTACCCTTCACAACGCAACACCTAATATCAAGGAGATCCTCTCCTTGTTACAACACCATTAAGGATATCACCATCCTTGGAAATAAACAAATACTTATATGTATAATGATGCACCTCATCGATTATACGACCTAGGCATTCTTCCCAAATGCAACTTGATTTGATTCATCGGCATCCTTCACTAATGCCTTTGACACAACGCTTGGCACCCTTCACTAATGCCTTCGTCTTGACACCTTTAGCATTCTTCACTAATGCTTTGACAACGAATGATGAGCACCTTTCACTAATGCTTTCATCTTGACACTTTCGGCATTCTTCACTAATGCCTTCAACCCAACATCTATGGAGAAAGGAAGAACTATCAACAAGAGAACCTTAGTTGTCTTGATGATGAAGCATGGCAACTCATGAACTTGAGCTTGCTCGTCTTCAGAAGTGGTGATCTTGCCTTTAAGAGGAACCTAGAAGATCACACAAAACAAAAGACAAACTACATAGATCACTTAGATTTGAGGTTAGAGGGTTAGAATACTTGGAGAAGTATGTGTGTAAAGTGATGAGTAAAAGGAAGAAATGACTCTCATTTATAGAAAATTCTCTCTTGTTCCGGATCCACGGATCCCTTCCACTGGGATCCGGCTAGCACAAAGCTAGGGATCCGTGGAGCGCTCCTCTTGCCCATGGGTAATTTTGGTTATGGGTCATGGGTCATGGGTTATGGGTTGATCCATGGTTTTATTTCTAGATACAACGAACTTGGTTAAGTGGTATATATAAAACCATGGGTTATGGGTCAATACCATTTGCTAGTTTTTACCTATTTAGTACATACTTGTTTTTACCCATTTTAGTATATACTTATTTTTACCCATTTTAGTATACTTAGTTTAAGTATATGCTAACCCAATATGTAAACACTAGTTGTTATACATATGTATCTAAATCATAAAAGCACTTATACTTGTTTTAGTGTTTTATGTGAAAACGTAAGTGTGTTAGGAAACTATTGACTCAAACTATTTACGTATTCTTTTTGTTTCATTAAAATGATTTTACGTTTGTTATCGACAAAATATTAGAAGATCGTAAAATATAAATAAACGCGTTTACCGCTTATTTGTATTAACAATCTCCCTTTTGTTGATGACAAAATATTAAATTATTTTAAGGAAAAGCTAAAATTGTAAAAGTTTGAATTTAGTTTTTACTTTCTTCTCCCCTTTTGTCGAAACAAAAGTGTTAAAAGAAACTAACACGATTTTTATAAGAAAAGGTATGTAAAAATGTAAAGAGAGCAAGTGGCGGGAATGGTACTCGTCTTAACTCCCTCGACGAGTCCATCCTTTGAAAAGGCGTCAAGGTCATGGCGTAAAATAAACTAATTGTGTTTGCAATTAAGTTTGCAAATGGTTCGTCTAAGTAATGACGTGCTCCCTTGAATATTGCAAAGTTGCAATGGGGTGTCATGAAGTATAGTCCAAAATCGGATTATGTTGCAAATGTTTTTGCAATTTTGTTTAACACAAAGCTCCCCCTAGCTTTATGGTGTCAAAATCTTCATGTGTTATTTTGAAAATCTACAAAGTAAAGGTTAGAAAACAAGAATATAGTGCATATTAAGTGTCAATTTCCCCCGTTAATGCTCGTTATTTATATCATTTATATGGATTTACGCTTGCTTTTCATTGTTTTACACTTTCAGGTAAATTGGGAGCATTGGAGCAAAAGAGACGCAGAAATGGAAACGTTACTAAGGATTTATCACAATATGCTTATTTTAAAGAGGTTACGGCGTAACTCATCTCTCACATTATGCCGTAACTATTGCGTGACCACAAGTCCAACTCATCAAGAGGTTACGGCGTAACTCCTTCCAAATATTACGATGTAACTCCATTAGGTCAAAAGAGGTTCCATTTCTGCGATACTTACGCCGTAACTCTCGCATCACTACGACGTAACCATGTTTATTGAAGACTACGGCGTAACCACTTATAAGGTTACTCCGTAACTAGCGATCTAGTGCATTTACGGAGAAATAGAAGGTTCTGGCGTAACTCATCTTTAGTTACGCCAGTAACCCGGACACCGCCTATAAATACCCCCGAATTCCGGCATTTATAATCATTCCATTCCACACACAACACTATGAGCGTGGGAAAAATCTCAAGGAAGGTCTAGGGAAGCATCTGGAGTCGTTTCGAGGAGAAGTCACACCATTACGATATGCTTTAGCGTTTATTATTTCTTTACTTTCAATTCATGTATTTCGTACCTTTGAATATTGAATTGATGTGCATGATTAATATGAGCGGCTAAGCACCCTTTGGTGCTAGCCTAGTTATGATTCCTTAATTGTTTTGTTTGCGTTTACCTTTACTTCCGTACAATTATTTCTAAGTGTATGCATCATAGTTCTTTGGTAGTCACCCCTGGTTCGGTAGTTTTGAATGGCGGTGAGGCCAATTGCCTAGGAGATATGACCAGTGACCCTAGGTGAGCGGATCGAGACGGGAAGGATAAGATATGACCAACCGACGACCCTTTCTACTTGTGCGATTTGACCAGCTGATCACCTATCGTTTGGATGAACTTAAGAATTGGGGGTGTAGTGTCTAAGTTCATAACGGTCGGGCACTCACTATTTAGAATATAGCATGTAGCGGTGCTTAATGACTCGGCAAGGGACCGGAACAAGGACTTATGACTAATGCGCTTGATTTCTCATGTGGTGGCATCTTTCTTGATAGGTTAGGCGAATTGACCAAATGTTGTCCTCTCGAATTTGACCCCACCAAGTAATTGGAAGTAGGTAGGCGTAAACATTACTAGTTAGGAGGATTAACTAGGTTAGCACCACTATTCCTTTATTGATTTCCCTTCCACCATTTATTTGCTTTCATATTACGCATTAGTAGTCTAATTGATTAAAACCCTATCAAACCATTTATATTACGTGACAATTAGACTTAGTAATTATCAAACACACATAGCTCTTGGGACGACCTCGGCTTTACTATTTACTACACTACACACGACCGGCATTACCTTTGCCCGTTAGTGCATTAGGGTGAACCATAGGTATAACGAGACACTATAAATATTAAGACCTGGTCAGTAAAACCTGCATCAGTCCTCAAGCCGATTGTAAATATTCAAATAGTACATCTATATTATGTACTATCACCGACTAACCTAACCTTGTTAGAATCTGAGTATGCTTACCCGAGCGGGTTAGACGACTTGAAAAACACTATTCTAATTAACTCGATTGACGTATGCTCTTACTAGGATCGGGTTTTGGTTGAGAGTTTAACCTTATTCGAGTTATGGGTTAACACGAATAACCCACATATTTTTTTTATAAAAAAATGCGTCTTATTAGTTTTATGTTATAATATGGCTTATTCGGGTTAGTCCGTACCGGAAGCAGCCCCACCTTATGAGGGTCGGATACAGTAAGGTTTTTTTCCTCGAAACCCAATTAACCCGATCCCAAATAAGGCTTATTTGTGTTGGGTTTACCCGCATAATGACTTTAATTATCGTCTCTCTCACGGTGAGATATTGACATGGGACGAAATGTCACAAGAATCGCAACTATTTACATTAATGTATAGCTTAGAGCATTCCGATGTCCACACCAAATTTAGTTTAAAATCATAATCTTCTAAATATCTTGCCATGCAAGCGTTATTTTGCTCCAATGTGTACACCAAATTGCTTGGTGGTTAATTTGGAATTCGGGAATAAATAAGTTTGGCTCATCCATTCCTTCTAAAGTTGTTCTTTTCGAAGACATTGTGGCTCGTTCCTTCCAATGGTGTAAACATAGGGGAAGATTTAAATTTAATTGGATAGATTGGCTTAAAAATCCTTCTCCTGTAATCATGTAACATTTGTTTTTCTAGCTCCTTGCTAGTTTTTTTATAAATTCAGCCGTTCAAAAAAAATGTGTACACCAAATTCTTGTATCAAATATAAAACTAAACTTTTAATCATAAACATATAAAACAAGAAGGGCAAATCACCTAGAAATGTAGTTAACTTGCCACTTTTTCCCATTGTATGTAGCATTCTTTTTTTTTTCTCATTCTGTCAATAAACTTCTATCGTTAGTCCTTTGTGTACCCGTTACCAAAAAACGCATCGTTAGTCCTTTATGCTAACGACCGTTAATAAATAACTTAAAATTTGGTTATCTTACGCTAAACTTGCGTCGTTGGTCCTTTATAGTAACAATCGTTAAAAATAACTTAAAATTTGGTTTCTTATGTTTAGTCCGTTTTTCACGTTTCGTTACATTTTACACGCCGTTCGTTTAACACGCCGTCCGTTTTCACGTTTTATCCATTTTACGTTTTAAATACATTTTCATTTTCTTACGCTTTTCCCGTTTCATTCGTTTCTCGCGTTTTCATTCGTTTTCACGTTTTCATCCATTTTACATTTCGTCCATTTTGCATTTTCGTTCGTTTTACATGTTTTCATCCGTTTTAACACGGGTTCGATACATTTTTCACGTTTTCATCTGTTTTACGTTTTCATCCGCTTTAACATGGTTTAAATCTGTTTTTTAACGTTTTCATCTATTTTACGTTTTCATCCGTTTTGCGTGTTTTGTACATTTGCGGTTTTCGTATGTTTTACACATTTCGTATGTTTTAACATGTTTCGTCCATTTTACACGTTTTAGTCAGTTATTCGCATTTTCATCCATTTTTCACGTTTTCATCCGTTTCTACATGTTTTCATCCGTTTTTGCACATTTTAGATTCGTTGTTTCACGCCGTCCGTTGTTTCACGTTTTCATCCGTTTTACGTTTTCATCTGTTGTTTCATGTTTTCGTTCGTGTTTGCACATTTTGAGTAAAACGGATGAAATCGTGAAAAACGGTCAAAAGCGTGTAGACGGATGAAAACTTGTAAAACGGAGGAAACGAAAACTGGACGACGGCGTGTTAAACAAAAATCGTGTAAAACATCGAAATCGCAAAAGCAATCGAAAATGTGCAAAATGGATGTAAACGTGTAAAACGGATGAAAACGTGAAAAATTGACGGCGTCTAAAGCGGACCAAAACGTGTAAAGGCGGACGGCGTGAAAACGGACGGCGTAAAACGGATGAAAACGGTAAAACGGATGAAGATGTGAAAACGGGACGGCGCTTTTAGAAACGGACAAAAATGTAAAACAGATGGCGCAAAAAACGGATGTAAAGCGGAAACGGATGAAAGCGGATGGCGTGGCGAAAGCGTGTTAAAGCGAACCAAAGCGTGTAAAGGCGACGACGGCGTGAAAACGGACGAAAACGTATAAAGCGGATGAAAACATGTAAAACGGATGAAAACGTGAAAAGCGGACGGCGTGTTAGAGCGGACGGCGTGTAGAAGGGATGGCGTGCATAAGCGGACGAAATGTGTTAAAGCGGATGAAAGCGTGTAAAAGCGCATGAAAATGTGAAAAACAAGAAGCGTGTAAAGCGAAAGAATACGTGTAAAGCGAATGAAAATATGCAAAAGCGGCGAAATGTGTAAAAGCGGATGATGGCGATGTAAAACATATGAAAGCGTGAAAAGCGAACGAAAACTTGAAAAGCGGATGAAAGCGTGTAAAGCGTATGAAAGCGTGAAAAAGCGGACAAAACGTGTTAAAGCGAGCGAAAGCGTAAAAAGCGGATGACGTGAAAAAGCGGATGAAACGTAAGAAAACCAATTAAGTTATTTTTAAGCGATCGTTAGTATAAAGGACAAACGATAACCAAATTTTAAGTTATTTATTAGCGGTCGTTAGCATAAAGGACTAACGATGTAGGTTTTTAATGTGGGTACACACAAAGGACTAACGATAGAGGTTTATTGACGAATGAGAAAAAAAATCTATATCTGATAGGAAAAAATATGAGTTATTACGTTTTTGATGATTTGGCCAAACAAGAATTGGGATTTTCTCAAATTACTTTGAACAGATCGGTCATATTTCATCACAAACATAATGAAGACCGGACCCCACAATAGACTTTACAGTTTTGTATATGAGGAAACATGACCGGTCATGTTCAAAGTAATTTGAAAAAATCTCAATCCATAAAACAATTAATTTTATTCAAACTAGCTTAGTAGGATCATGTCACAAATTTACTTCAACAATCATTTTACTATGTGTAATGGGTGTTGTTGTCTCTACGCGTAAAGACCTATTTTGATGAAGCTGGAAGTTTTATCACACTTGTTTAGTGGTAGAGTTTGTGGTGAAAAAAGAAGCTTATATGGTGTTGAGTTAATAATAAATCGTCTACTAGTCAAACAGATACATAAGTTTATTCCGTTTTCTAACTTCAAGATACAACTAAGGAATTTGTGTTCGGGATAATTATTTGTGACCATGAAAATAAAACAATATATCAATTAAATGACCGAAATGTTTGTGTTCTGGAGTTTGCAATTTTAAAAACCATGGCATTTATTATTAGGAGGTTACAAATTCTGTTTTAGTAAGCGAGTGTGAAGCCGTGATCTGTGGGATTCGCTTTTGTAAACGATAATTTGGGCGATGAACGACCGGAAAATTTGTTTGGATATTTATTTGGTTAGTCCTGAAGGACCGACTTTGCAAATACAATTAAAACCTTAGGACTATTTTCGTGGCTCTGAGCGACTTACTTTGAATGACAACTTAAACCTTAAGGACTATTTTACCAAATTGCTATAGATAGTTATTAATTCTACGGGACTTACTTTGCAACGACAACTTAAACCTTAGGGACTATTTTTGCCAAATTGCTATAGATATCAATTAATGCTAAAGGACTTACTTTGCAACGACACTTAAACCTCGCGCTATTTTGCCAAGATGCTAAAGATAGCATTTAATGTGTTGAACATTCATCGCTTTCTTCCCGCCTTTTTAGTATATACGAGTGTGAAAGCCGTAGCGACGCAATGGGATTGTTTTGTTTGTCAAATTGCTATAAAGGACTTATTTTGCAATGACAGTTAAACCAGGGACTTTTTGCCAACTTGGACTGCTGCGAACGACACTTAAGCGCCGGGGATTATTTTTGCTAACTCATGAAAGTTGGCGATAAATCTGACCGCGTGTCGTGAAAGGGCGTATGTCCCTGTACTATAGTATATATAATAATAGCGAATTTATAGGCACGTGTAAATGTATAAAGGTGTCCATAGAAAATTACAAATCATTTATCTATATTACATATGAAAGGATTACACTCATTTTTTTGAATTCTTGAGAAAAAAGAAAAAGAAAAGAAAAGAAAAAACATAGTTAAAGAAACTTAATGAATTAAACGTACGTAGTATATGATGAATAATTGTACTTCGTATGAGTGTATGATATAGTTAATTAACTATGTCTATACGGTTATACATGTATTCATGAGTGACGTTTGTAATATTCCTTCAAACGAGATTAATACATAGTGTTATATATATAAGAAAAAAAAAAAAAAAAAGATGATAATACCGGTGGATAATAACAAAATTTTATAGCGAACGATAGTTAGAAGCGATATTTTGTTTTACAAATAATATTTTGGTTAAGTGTTTTGTGAACCAAAATATCATCATTAAGATCCGCTATAAAATCTCGTTCTTGTCGTGGAGTCTTCCCAGTAACATAGTTTTTAACTTATTTTGGTTAAGTGTTTTGCGTAACCAAAATGTCATCATTAATATCTACCGCTATAAAATCTCGTTGCTATTCACGAGTACTCGTCTGATGAAAAAGAATTGTATACCTTTAACATAGTTTTTAACTTATTTTGAAACTCACTCATAGATGTGAAGTATTAGGAAAATGATTGGAATGCTTAAAAATATGACTAATTGTGTGCCTAAAATAAATGTAATTATAAGTTTTTTTATTATTTTTTGTATATCTGACTTTTTGACTCGACATTGCGAACAGACTAATCCCATGGCGACTACCCTTTTTAGATAGCCCGGAGTCGTCGCAGGTGAACCTCCGTGGCCAATGAGGGATTGATTTTCTCCTTAGGGTTCGAACCCAAGACCTCTTGATACTTTCGTCCTAAGAGGATAAGCCCTTATCACTGGGTCACCCCTATTGGTTGTGGACTTGTGTCAATAAGTTATTGTTTTGTGAAGAAGCGGTTCTTCCTCACATCAATGTAATCGAATCTTGTGCGTAAATTTAAGCATCTGGGTTAAACACGTGAGTATTATTCGAGCTTATTCTTTACTTAATTAATATAATTTCTTATCACACAAGCTTATTTTTAGTTGTTTCATTAACAAAAGTTAAAATTAACTAATTCTTAAGCACCAAATATGTTTGTTTGTATATAGCAATCAAACAAGTAATTATCATCTAACTCGTTCTTCTTTTGCACAAATGAACAAAAGAAATTTGAGTTTATATCTATTTCTGTCATAAAACGTAATTCTGAGTTTAAGTGACCTAAACTAAAATATATTCTTTAGTTGTTTGAAATTTAAAAATGTTTTTTCACAATATCTCATAAAATAAACTTTGTCTGAAACTTGTTTGTGTATAAAATTAAAACTTTTACTCTTAAATTATAGTCGTATTTAACAAAGGATTTTTTAACGTACGCGCTTTGCAAGCGCGTATTACTTATTAAAAAGGCATTTGGTCTTACTGAAAACGACGTGAATCGTAGAAAAGTCTGATTTTGTGGATCCCTATGTCCTTTTCTGTAGGAGACAAAGCCTTTTAGATCTTGACCTTCATTTCACTATAAATACCCCGCGACACAAACACATGTACTAGAATAAAACACAACTAACAGCCACTTATCTGTTTCATTTGCCACTATATATGTCTTACAGTAGTCAAATTCAAAGGGGGTGTTTGTTAAAGCTTATTCGTGGCTTATTTTGACAAGTAATAAGCTTGTGAAATATATAATCCAATATAAAAAATAAGCTGAAACAAACACATGCATTTGTTTAAATATGTCTTATGTGTGTTAGTGATATGGAATTGTTTATTAATATATGTATTTGTTATGTATTCATTCAGGTTGCTAGCTAATGAGGATGCAACATCAAGATAAGAGTTGAGGATTTACATGGTATATTCTTTTTATATATTTCTTATTCATTTTTGTATGATTTCTTTTTATAAAAAAATATTGGTTAACTGTTTGATGTTTCTTAAAAGTTACAAACTTATATCTTAAAAGGGTGTTTGGGTTAGCTTATTAAACTGGAGAAGCTGACACATTCTCTTGTTTGGGACTTACAAGCTTATTTACTTGACTTTATGGCATATTTAATTCCATAAATACAAGGATAAGCTTGTATATCTAATAAGGGAGCTTATTGGTTTTTTTTTCAATATTTTCAATAAGCTTATAAGCCTATAATAAGCTAATTCAAACACCCTAAGTAGAAATTTAGGGATTGGAAATCAGCTGATATATAAGCAAGTATTTGGATTAGTTTTTTTATATCAGATAAGTTGACGATAAGTTGACTGCTATAAGATCAAAGGTGATGAACATAATGTGCTCATACACGGGTGTTTTATTGTCTTTGTCATTAATCCGATAAACGCATAAGCTAATTAAACTTACCAAATAGAAATGATGGGATGGAATCTGAGCAGATATATAAGAGGAGTTTGGATTAGGGATCATCAAACCTAAGGCTTAGGGTTTAGGTGTTTCTTTTCTTATTGACTTGAATTTAAGGCTTCTTAATGTCCATAAGCTCTAGGATTAAAAGCTTAGGGACTCAGGAATGAGCTTATTAGATTTTCTAAATCTCAATAAGCTCATAACTAATGGTGTTTGTAGTAGGTTCATTTTATGGTATAAGTCGATAAGATCATGTTTTAGGGACCAGTAGCTTTTTACCTTGAGATTTTGTTAATGAAAATGTCTTATAATTAGGGACCACCTGTTTTCTACTAGCTGTTTTATAGTTTTTGTTATATGATAGACTATAGATTGTTAGTTTGTTATGTATTTTAGGATGTTACCGATGTATAAACACTTAGTATGTAATCTTAGCTTACTGATGTTAATATAGTAGATTTGTTGGATATTTTACTACACTAGATGTTACTATTATTGTTGCAACTGTTTGATGTTTATTGTGAACATATACTGTAATATATATTAATATTAATAAGTTATGCTATAGGGTGTTTCGCTTTGCTTATTTTTATCAGAAGTTGTAATACACTGATTTGTTTGGGGCCATTAAGCTTATTAACTTAAGCTTGTCGCTTTTTTATGGCCATAAACTCAAAAGCGATAAGCCTTGCGAGTCCAAACACCTCAATGTTGTTATGGACCAAAATTTTATCCTGTTAGTTTTGTCTTGTATTTTTTAGTGATTTGTTAGATTATTATATCTGTGTCATCTATAAAGCAAATAGGCTCATACTTGCCAACTTTGTGTCGGAAGATGACCAAATCAACAAAGGTTTTGGTAACATTACTAATGAAATAACATCTTTCATTCGTACGCCTGCCCCTTTGACATATACTTGAAATAAACCTGCGAGAACATACATTGTATGCTGCACTTAACATAAGAACCTAATTATTCCTTATGAAGTTAACTAAATCAGTATAGACAGTCAACTCACTTAAAAATGTATTTAGTTTCTTTGTATGCATCTCCCAAACTTGATTGTTCTTGTACTCTTTCATTACTTTGTGTGGAATATAATCCAACATTACTAAGTTTTATGCGCATTTAGGGTGCTCTATGCATTATGCTCCACAACTATGGTCTCAAGCTTATAGATTTTGCAAAACGGATCAGAATCTTAAAGATTTTGCAAGTGGGCAATGTACTTACTTCACTCCACTACACTCCTATCCATAAAACATAAGGTAGGAGGGGGTACGGGGCTTCAGCGGCAAACCCACACTCATTTCCTTCCCAGTGGCAAACTAAGCTAAAACTAGTGGCAAGTGTGGTTTTCTTATTTTTCGTGTAACATCAACCATGAGTGTGTTAGGACAGAGGGTGTGGAAGAACTTTTGCCAAATTTGTCTTCTGCTGATGTCAACTTCTTCCATTTCTCTTACCTTGCCAGACTAGTTTGCAGCACTTTTCTCCTTTTAATTTGAATAACTTTCCTAAAAAACACACAAACACATGGGAAGGGCTGTGGTTGCCACTGGAAAATGTGTTAACCGTGTTGTGCTTCATCTAGCTAGTTAGATAGACTAAAAATGTATTTAAGATACAGTTGCAATTGAGGTCGGCTCGACTAAGGTTTAAATAAGGCTCGAACCCGGTCCGAAAAGCTCGGTTTATATATATACTTACGTATATGAAAAGTTCAAAAAGCTCGACCCATTTGCAACAGAGCGAAAAGTAAACGCCACGCAGATAGCTTTAAAGGGCCGAAAACCAAACTAACATAACTAAGGGCCTAAATGTGAAGGCCAAAATATAAAATACTAATAAGGAGCCCAAAAGTGAATGCACTCATTTCCGTGATTGATTCTATTTTGTGTTCTGGCGTTTGTGAGCCACAATGATCTGCATTTTAGTATGTTTTCACTCAGGATAATAAGTTGCGTCACTTCAGTTAGCTTGTTAGTTCTACTGCATATCACTCATGTTGCGAAGTAAAACCTTATGTTGTACAAACTCTGCAGTGTGCGTGATTGCCGCAAGAAGCCATAAAGTCAAATGTGAAATTTCATGAAACTATCATACGTGCCTTTATCCCCCCCCAAAAAAAACCCACGAATAAGAATGAAAACATGACTGATGTTTAATGAAAACATGACTGATGTTTTGTGGTGTTACTGGTGTATAATAAATCAGCATCACAAATTTTACAAAAGTGTTTTCAGTTGGGGTATTATGTTTTGCAGATACTTTTGTTGGGTTTCGGCATGGTGATGTGTCTTTTACAGCTTTGCAAAATCTAGATGGTTTGGAAATTGGAACTCTGAAGCTAACGCATTATTGGATTTCATATAAATTCCGAACTTAAATGGAATGGTCTTGTATTTTATATTGATTGCAAAGTGCTAATGTGTTAGTTTCTTGTATGAACAAGGTTCTAACTTGTATGATGTACTTGTAGCTTGTAATTTATCTGCCTGCTATAGCTGTAAATGTGTTTGTTGGTTCTTATGTGTATGATGTAAAAACGTATTAGTATGATTATTGATTTTATTAGTCTAATCTTGTTATGATCATGTTCGATACCAGTATTTCTTTTGAAATAAAAATGCTCAAACAAGCTACATTCTCTGTTAGAGTGGCTTAGAAAGATAAAGGAGCACAAACAAGGGTTGTTTAAAAATGATGCACTAATATTTTATATAACATTATTTCAACAACTTTGTAAAATATGTCTAAATACCACTAACATATGAAAACCATATGAGTTTATAGGTATCAAATGATATTGTGATTGATGCATTCCAATAGTGATGTACCAAACGCTCCCTTAAGCTCTAGTACCAAAAATCTAAAACTTAAACATGTTAATTTAATCTTTATATACAAAAGGAAAACAATTTTTTTCCCTTAAAATAGATAAGCTAATGCACTAATATTTTATAGAGAATGATATGGATGATTAAAAGCACACAATTATATAGTATATTTATGTGGTAAGAGTTTATTGGTTGTAGCGGTAGGACCCACTTCTTCACAAACCAATAAACTCTTGCCACATAGTGTTAGTCATATAATTAAGCATGTTTTTTAGTCATCCCTATCATTTCTCTATTTTATATAACATTATTTCAACAACTTTGTAAAACATGTCTAAATACAGAAGTAAGCACATTTTCTAACTCATTCCCGTGAGACCACCACTAACATATGAAAACCATATGAGTTATAGGTATCAAATAATAGTTTCATTCCTCAACTTAGTAACTAAACATTTGCAATGATATTGTGATTGATGCATTCCAATAGTGATGTACCAAACGCTCCCTTAAGCTCTAGTACCAAAAATCTAAAACTTAAACATGTTAATTTAATCTTTATATACAAAAGGAAAACAATTCGTTTTTCCTTAAAAAATAAGTAAAGTTTGATTATTGTTTAATTCTTGAACTTTTAACATTTTTGGTTTCAAACATCTAGATTTTTTTTCGCAACAACTACAAATTGAACCAATAATTGTTGCACCAGAACCACAAATTCGCAAGTATAGTTATTTACCGCTATATATCGTCGCTTTGGACAATCTCACAAAAATTATCATTTTTGCACGAATTTTGAAAGTTGAATATCATTTTTGGTAATTTTAATAATGCGTTACATTAATTGAGAATTGGTCTAATGAGATATTGTCAAAAAAATATAAAATATGGTAAAAACTTTCGCAAGAGTTCTAAATGTTATATGTAATGTTCAAGATTATTTTAAAGAGAAAATTAGCTATATAAATTCTTTATATGGATTTTATGTATCACACTTTAGATGTAAATTCTTCATCCCCCTTCCTACGGGTTCCACCACCCCCTGAAGTTCTAAATGTCAAATCTAAAAGCGTTAATACTTAGTAACTCATCATTTAGTGGTTACAAAGTTGTATACTTTTATATAGGGGTGTAATCGAGTCGAGTAGAGTTCGGTGAGCAAGAGGCTGAAATTGGCTCAAAACAAAATAGTGAGGCGAGGCATGGCTGATGAATGTCGCTTTTAATCATCCAGCTGAAATATTGAATAGGCCGAAACGAGAACTGAACATTAAAAGTTTGAATACATACAAAAATATTGTATTTGATAGAAAGTCATCAAATATATATATTTATATATAAAGTAATATAAACTAAAACACATTTGAAAACCAAATTAAAATTAATTTACCAGTAATAAAACCAATAATAACATTTTCATACTAAGTCTAACATTAGAATGAAACATGTTCAAGACTAATTAATGTTGTCATCGATATACTAAGTATAAACAAAAGCTAAAATTATCTAATAGTATATATTTTGGTCTATTAATATTCATGATTCATAACTAAACTCAGATTGCTTTTAGAAATAAAGCAAGACGCAACATCACTAGTCTAAGATATCGATGTTAAAAATAATTACAACTTTATTTACCATATAAAAGTCCTTCAAACGTATATTAAATAATTATTTATGAAGTAAATCCTTATAATTGGAATAATATTCAAATTAGCCCTTAGTTATTTATATAAATTTAATATAAAAGATATATATCTAAGGCGATAAAAGCTCGAGTAAGTTTATCAAAGCTCGAGCTTGGCATTATATGTTCGAGCCAATTTATTGGGATTGAGCTTGCTTGAGGCGATGAAAGCTTGGCTTGATCGAGTCAGCTCGATCTCGAGATCGAGTCAGTTCGAGCTCGAGTTAACGATAAAAGTTTCGACTGATTCTGTACTCTTGTTTTATACATTATTTACTTAAGTATAATTAACTAATTTAAATGCTAATAAATGTATAAAGTCTTTGTACCACGATAAGGGAAAGGTAAAAAAACTAAAAATTTATTGCATCAGTTAATAGAAGAGCTTAATTTCAAAATAAATGCCTTCTATTAGCCAAAATAAATGCCTTCTATTAGCCAATTGAGTTTTTTTTGTCAATATTGCTTAGTTTTCCGTACAGTTAAAAAAATGCATAAAAATACATGTGTCAAATTTGTAAAGAAAAAAGTAAAAAAAAAATTAGAAGGTTGTTTTTGAAACTTTAGTGATTAAGCTTAAAGTATTAGAAAAATCGATTTTATAATTTGACATAGAAAATAACCTATCTAACTGCCAACGGAACAGTTGTGCTGGACGGGACTTATGGTGGGTTTCCAGTCAAGGTAAAACCGAGTCCCGATCATCGAGAACAAAAAAAGGAGTTCCATAACTTGATGTCCCGCCATAGGATGTTATGCTAGCACCCGAATATCGTAACCGTATATCAAGTCCAAGACAATGACAAGTATCACCAAATTGCATTAGAAAAATGTCCCTACAACTTGGAGCAATATCTAGAGTCAAGCCCCGCGCGAATGTCAAAGCCAGATTTTAAACCGACACATATCTTCAAGTATAATTTATATAAGTTGTTTGCTTTATATTTTTCTTTTTTTAAATTTCCTACAAAATTATATAATCACATGTCATACAGCAAAACGAATGCGTGGTTGCTTTTTCGGTTTCTCAAACGCCATCTGAAGAGCAGTACTTAATCGCTTTCGCTTGATCATTGCTCTAAACTCAGAAGCATCCTTCACCATAACGGTTTTCATCATCGGTTTTGGTTTTGATGTTTTTATCGAACAAGGTTTTGTTGGTTTTGTTAGGGTATTGTTAACGTTCGGATTTGGTTTTGATGTTTTTATCGAACGTTTTTGTTAGGGTATTGTTACGTAGGAATGAATAATGTGGTACGTCCAATATTTATTATGATTAGGAACCGCCTTGGAGAGGAGTATTTACAAAAATTATTTACCCAAAAGCCCTTGTTTAAGTCGGTGAATAAACCACCGGATTAAACTTATTATTATTTTTGAAAAGTAATTATTCGTCTATAGTTACCATATATTAACATTCTCAAATATTTGTTATTAATTTTATTTTATTTAGTTGTGGAATTCTTATTATTTATGTTGTTTAGACAAACAATGAAGAGTAATGATAGCAATCCCAAGCACCTCCAAAAACTACATCAACTAAACTAGAATAAAATTAAGCAACAAGCTCAGCCTCTTTGTGGGTTTCAATAACAATATCACTAATAGGATAAGCAACACAAGTAAGCACCCACCCTGGCATTCATCCGCTCCTCCTCCGGAAGTTCCCATCCAACCGGTTAACACCGCCCGACTTTACTTTCCCAAAGACACGAAGAGCAAGCTCGACTTGCAAGAATAAGGTAACTCAAGTCCTGCCGCATCGGAGGCTTGGTCAATGATATAGACGTCATCCGGCATTCAAACTCCTTAGTTCCATCCGGGGTTATGAGGTCACTTGTAGCTTGTCATCATCGTAGCTCACTTCGTGTCTTTGGATTTTAGTCCAACAGGATCCGTCCGGTTTGATAACAAGCGTGAGTGCATGCTCTTGTTTGGTTGGTGGTGAAGGAAAGAGGTGTTGAAAATGGTGCTAGAGAGTGCAGCCATTGTGGTAGTTGTGGTCCTGGAAGAAAGTAAAGGCAGAAAGATTGTTGTGTGGTGCAACTGTGATTTATCTATTCAGACATGCCCACTATTTTTATCCCTATAGATGAGGTGGGACAGAAAAAGTTTGCGAGAAATTTGTTCTAAGTCACTAAAATTTAAAAGTTGTCATTTAGGTTACTCAACGTTAAAAAGCAAACATGTTTATAATTTCAGTGATTTTTACGTTTATTTTTTTTATATGTTAAATAACAAAATGTCATGTCTTTCTGAGTTCGAGAACTCGATGACAACTTTCATAAGTTCAAGAATACTGGTTGACAACTTTCATAAGTTGAGTAACTTGAATGACAACTTTTAAACTTTAATGACTTAGGTCAAATTTCCTTCAAACTTTAATGACTTTTTTGTATAATTACCCTTTCATATACTACTTTGTCAACATCTAGACTAAAAAACAAACCAGCTCTGGAAACTAAATTATACTAATCTCTATATAATGTTTGAATTAAGCCATGCATGCCCACTTATATCATAATCTATACTACTTTATAAAGTGTTTACGACTTTCTAAATAAAGAAGTCTTAAAATTTTTAAGACCAAAAATATTTTTTTAATAGAAATTAATAAGTCGTTAGTTAATGTTATTCACCATAACTTGTGACAATTTTCATAAATAAAAGTAGCATCCCTTCAAATATTTATACAATCCATTAATACACCAAATATTTATATAGTCCATTAATACGACCAAATATTTATCTGATTCATTAAGTGTCGACTTGTAATATTTCAAACCTCAATAGTATATAAGCCAACCTAAAAACACTAATACGAAGCACACACTCTCTTTTTTTTTAGACCCAATAACATGTTGGTTGTGTGTTATAAGGGAGGGTATTTTAGTTATTGGTGTGTTATTGGGAGGTGAATGATGTGACGCTGAGGTGACATACCAATAACGTGTTATCCGTCATTGCGATACCTTGTGCTCTAAAACCACTATCAACCGTGACGACGTGTCTCTTTTTGTGTCTGTTGTGTCAGATCAGCACCACATCAACACTTCCCAAACTGACCCTATCACCCCGTTGGCACCCGTCTAAGTTTATTATCTAGTGTAATGTAAAAATAAAGTTATTTTTTTTAATCCTGTGCTATCACATCAGAGTGTACTATTAGGGTGCCCACTAGGGACCAATCAAAATGATGCATAAATTTGTCCAATAAAATTGATCTGCTTTTTTGCACGAAATATGCTAAAACAGTACCCGCGTAACCCCGGATTATTGCAATTTGGGCCCAGATGTCCCACTCTATTGGGCTCTGATGAATATTTATTTCTGTGCTTCGATACTCTTCTATGCTTGATGACATAATTTAACCATTCATTTATGATCGAATGCACCAAAATAAGCAATGATAATTTAGTTTGTTTTTGTACTTCAAATTTTGTAGATAGTTTCATATCGAGTAAAACGTGACAAGTCATAAGCGTATTGCAAAGAGACATCATGTATAAATTAATATATTTGTTAAACTTTTAGAAATGGTTAACTAAACCCACCCTTCATCATTATACATTCCTACCATCAAACTCCAATAGTGGTTAACATCGAACTCACCAAACAAACATAGCCATCTTAAACAAAAACATACCCCACAACACACAATCGCCAAAATTTGGTTCGGTGAAGCTGAATCTCCAAATTTGGTCGACCATGTGTGGTCAATGAAGGGTGTAATGGTTGTTGCCGCATGGTTAAGTGTGGTTGACGCATGGTCATTAAACCGCTACGCACAGACTTATAGTTGTTTTTAGTACATATGAATAATTAGAATTTCACTTGTATGTGATGCTTGGTGTAGGTAATCTAGGTACGAATTTCATTTAAAATTCAAATCCATCACCTCAATTTAGTCAAGGCCAATATGTATTTAGGATGACGATTCTTGTACGTAAACTAGGTTTTTGAGTTCAAGTCTGAGAATCGAGAGTTAGTCTCATAACTTTCTTTTCTGTTTGATTTTACAATCTTTTTTTCCGCAAATTAACAAACCTCAGCTTTCTCATGTCTGAATTGGGCGTTCATATGATAAAGGAATAAAAATACGAGCCAATCCAACGTATAAAAAAAAGAGTATTATTTTGACAATTTTCAGAGTGATTAATCACAAAGTATCATCTTTTCTAATCACCACTTGATGTGGTCTAAGCAATATTTGACTACTCACCTAGAAATCCAATTGCAAAGCAAAACCAAGTATGGCGACGATCTTAGGTTTTTGGTGATGTCTTATGAAGTTATGAATGATCAACACCGAAAAGATATAAATATCAATAAAATATTCTTGAATGTCACAAACTGTTTATATTTATATCGATTATGCTTTACATAGTCTGTTATTAACGAAAAAAAAAAAAAAACTGTAACTTTATATTATAAAGGTAAGCTAACATTGTGCTTTGGGGTATAACTTAATTCCAACGTTAATATATTAGGATGCATCTAAATGAACAGATATGCATTTAATTTCAAGTCGATGCATCTCAAATGTGTGGTTATAGTTATTTCTCATCATTCTCATTTTATGTTTTGTTCACATTGGATCCATACCCAAAGTGTGAGTGAATTGTATATGGTTACTAAAGTTACCAAGTTTAAACATGGTGTATATTTAAAACTTAAATATACTCCTACTAACTATTCTCTTCGTTTGATGATAAATGTCTATTTTTAAAACATTGCACAAAGTTTTAAAAATAACCATTAGCTACGTTCTCCAATAATTGAAATATTATTTTGACGTATTAAAGTCTCACTTAATTGGTTGATATATAAATAAGAAACTTGTTTTTAGACAAAAATAAACAAATAAAACGGAAAAAGTAAGACTAAGTGTGATGGTGGCCACACGCGACTACGGCCTCCATTGTTATATCAGCGTCAAACTTAGATTTTTTTCTCAACAATATTTTTTATGACAAACTTAGTGTAATAAGGCGATCTCAGTCACTAGAGATGGCAAAAAAATCCGTACCCAATGGAGACCCAATCCCCAAACCCGATTTGCCCAGGGCATCCTCGAGTTAACCGGTGATGGGGACGGGGATGGTGAATCCCCGAAATATATAACCGGGTATGGGGCGCGGATGGGGATAACATAAACCCCCGAACCCAAACCCGACCCCAACTCCGATCTTTCTAGTGTATAAGTATTTAAATTCATATGTTATATCCATACTCGATTAACTTGTTTATGTAAAGGTAGATATGTTTATGAGTATCGACGTGTATATTTTTCTTTTTTTTTCGAAAGGCAGTATCGATGTATATTTAATATTTATATGCATATGTGATTTTATACTTGTTGATCATCAAACACCTTTTGAATTAGAAGTATAAACACCAAGTGGTACATAATATTTTTATATTATGCGATGTTACAATGTTTACGATGCTTTAAAGTTGAATTGAAATTGAAAATAATCTAACTATGTGCGATGTACGTTTGTTGAGATGCTTTATGAGTCAAAATTCTTTATATTTGCGACGAGTTGGTGGAATTTCTATGTTATTTTATAAAGGTGAAAAATCCCCGAATCCCTACGGGGATCCCGATCCCCAATGGAGATGAGGATGGGGATGTAAAGCAATTCCCAAGCGGGGATGGAGATGGGGATGAGAGTGGAAAACGGAATGGGGATGGGAAATATAATCCCCGACATTCCCCGCTCCGTTGCCATCCCAGTGGTCACCATAAAAAACGTATCCCACATAAACACAAATATACCTCATAAAAGTCATTTAATGAAAAACACTAACACACAAAATAACTCATATGACCTGGATATTCAGTCGATCAAGTCGTCCCACTTTCCTGTGAGACACGTCTTTGGTGGTCTCCGTAACAAATAGGACATGTTCATTTTTTGGGTGATCGACTCGCGACCATCCATAAGAGATGGTCCAACCCAATGTTTAAAATCCGTGTATACCCGGTTGAATCGGTTAGGAGACTGGGGCGGATGTGACCGAGTTTTTGCTTATGCTTATTTGAGAACCGCATTTAATTGGCGATTTTTCATTGACATGGGTCAACTCAGTTTGATAAACCCGGCTGGGTCATAACTCTTTTTTTTTCTTTATTTTAAACAACAAAAACCTTTTTTTTTCCTTTAAAACTAACAAAACTTTTTGTCATTTCATTTTCACTAAACTCAAAATTTGTGTTAGGTTTCATTTTATATTTATATGGATAAACAATTTATGATTCAAAAATTTATAGTTAAAGTGATGGTGACCGTTGTGATTATGTTTGATGAAAAAACAAATAAGAGTTATAACTTATGTTGGTATTAATTTGCTTGATTTAAAAATTCATTAAAAAAGATAAGATTTTAAAAACATAGTACAGTTATCATATTACTATTGTAGATATTTAAATTCAAGACTAAAAGCAAATAGAGTTATATTATTTTTATCGATTCAATTGAATGCAATATTGAAATTGGACAAAATAACTACAATATCAAAGATGTTATGAAAAGTATGTATATACGTAAAACTGTTTCGACCCGGCAGTTAAACTAGTTGAACCGATAACCCAATAAACCGAAAACTCAAACTAATCAATTAAAAAACAGAATTTTATAGCATTGGTTCGACTCATTTAATCAAATATGATGATAACCAATGATGCTTTAGTCCATTGGTAAGAGTTGACGGGCCGGTCGATAGACCGGCTCAACCTTCTTATACCAGACTAAAGATAATTTGGTATCCTCCTCATCGTAAACGCCGATTATTTGGTCATCGAAGGCTTTTGGAGAAAATGGCAGGGTCAAAACTCACCTTCGATAAGACAAATACTGGTGACACGTCTTTCGTTAGCGTAGGGTTCTTGGAGGAGGTCGGGTTAAGATCCATAGAATCGTGAGGCGAGAGTGATCCCACAATCTTCACTTTTGGAGATTTAATCAAATATGATAAATAAAGTTAAGGTTAAAGAAAGTATCTTAAAGAAAATAAGCTTAAAATAAACATAAAACCGCCAATTTAAAAGAAAGACACACTTCCAACCCTAGCCACCATCACTTATTAGTCACTCCACTCACTCACTCACTCTCTTTCATGTAGTACAAAGTAACCATGAAG
This sequence comes from Chrysanthemum lavandulifolium, assembly GCA_022545495.1. Taxonomy (NCBI): domain Eukaryota; kingdom Viridiplantae; phylum Streptophyta; class Magnoliopsida; order Asterales; family Asteraceae; genus Chrysanthemum; species Chrysanthemum lavandulifolium. The sequence goes on along the minus strand of CM040243.1, from coordinate 2,766,723 downwards.
AAGCTTTACAAAAAAAACAGCAGTGTCCACCCACTTATCTCCGACCACCACCTTTCACTTCTACCAGCAGCCATCTTCGCTCTCACTCTATCTCTCTCCCAACAAGACAAACAAGTCCTAGCTTACCTCATTTCATCTTCTTCATCCTCAAACAACAAGAAAAACAAACCAACAGCAGACCACCCTCCTGTCTTCAGCTGCAAATGCTTCACCTGTTACATGAGCTACTGGTCCCTCTGGGACTCTTCACCCAACCGCCACCTCATTCATCACATCATTGATGCTTTTGAAGATACTTTGCTTCTTCATAACAAAAACAAGACCAACACCAAAAAGGATAGAAAAAAGAAAGTACCATCTTTTGTTCATATAATTAGTACTACTACTAGTAATGAAGAAGAAAGTATTGCAACTGAGTCTGACCCAGTGGTGGATGAGTGTGAAGAGAAAGAAGAAGAACAACAAGAACAAGGGTCTGTGAGGAAACTTGTTAACTTTCTTGGTGAGAGGATTTGGAGTGTTTGGACATGAGGTTTATTGTTTACCTTTCATTTTTGGTTTGTACTGTAAAAAAAAATGTTAGCCTTTTTTACAATGTAAAAAAATGCTATGCTTTGATTTTGATGCTCAATGGTGGTGTCATTTTGAGTTACTTTGCTCATTACTTATTTTAGAAAATTGATGCCAATACTTTGGGGAAAATAGCTAGATGTGACACTTGACAAATATATCAAAGGGGAGTGATTTGTACACCAAAATTTTTTGCCATACACCACTAAATACGCATCAGTGTGTTGTACTGTATGCATCAGGAGCACCATTTAGTGGTGTGCACACCACTTTTTAGTGGTGTACATATCACCTCCCTATATGAAATTGCAATAAACAATATGGAGTAACAGCTAGTGAGCCGATTTGTTTCATAACATTGATTGTTAATTGTCATTATAAAGTGTAGAATGACGTTAAAGATGAACGTTCATCAGATATCATTCGATAAGGGACGTTTAAAAAGCAGAAAACGCTAAAATGATCATTGCCAAACAAACTTTCGACTTCAAACACTACTAAACATGTTTAAAAGCTACTTGGCTTAGTAAAACATTGTAATGTACTACTTGGCCTGTCTTACATGTGTTGAAGTTTTGGTCTCGTATTCAAAAGAGCCACAACTCTTGGGATGCTACCTAAAAGGGAATTGAATGATTGATCGGGAAAACTAGGTGTAATGGTCATCAAAACCTGTCACTTTCACGTCAGCGTCGCATCACCATTCAACATACCATCATTGTGAGAGACGGAATAAGACGACACATTTGATCAAACAAGATTTTACAAGTTATACAAAACTAGGAACATTTGTTTTTGGACCAGGTGCAGTTAAGAATAATCAAAGTTTTTTACAAAAATTAACACAATGTCGCAAAATTTCATAGGTGTCATTACACCCGACCTAATGTATGCAAATTTATTATAAAGTGTCATGATAAGTTTAGAATTACAGATTCTATACACTAAATTGATCACTTTATTTTTGTGAAGTATAAACACAACACACATTATTCGGTGTTATCTTCATTCATTTAAAAACAGTCTAGTGAAACTTATAATTAAAATACTAATGCATTTGTCCAATAAACATTTTTGTATAACCAAATAGGCAAATTCAATAATTTTAATATTTTATATTCCCAATGAGCAATTATTGTTAAAAGAAATGAAAACAAAGAGGCATCTACTTTATCTAGACAAACTGCGTAAATCCCTAAACTTTTGACATGCGACTTAGAAACCCAAGTCTTTTGTTTTACTTTGTGACATCTTTTTTGTTTTCTTACCAAATTGCCCTTGTCCTTATTTTAACAATGACGATAATAATCAATGTTTTAAAACCCGGGTTGACCCGGCCGGTTCAACCGGTTGAACCGGGAACCGGTTCGAGACCCACGGACAGACCGGCCAGATAGTTGAGAACCGGATTGAACCATGGTTTTTGTTGACCGGTTGACCCGGTTTGATAAACCCACGGTCATGACTTTTTATCAATTTTTTTTTTTTTTTTTTTTTAAATTAACAAAATGATTTTTTTTCTCATTAACTTTTTTAAGTTTAATTGAAAAGGTAAAATGATGATAACTAATGTTTGTTAAAATTTTATAAAATAGTAAATTATAGTTATATATAATCTTAGAATCACCAATTAATATAGTTTTACTATAAACCATTTTATAATTTAGAATCACCTTGAAAATTTTGGCTATATTTTTATAAATGTAGACTTAAAAAGAAAACTTTTGATATACCTTAATCTTCTTCACGCTTAATCGAACGTATGAATAAAACGATAAATTATTAGATTACGCAATACTACTTATTAAATATAGGAAAAGTATATATATGTATAGAACCGGTTCGACCCGCGGTTCAACCGGTTGAACCGGTGACCCGGTGAACCGCGATTTAACCGGGTCGGTAAAAACCGGTTTTAAAACATTGATAATAATTACACCATCGCACATCCACTCAGATTCATTCACAAAGATATCACGCCTTGCGTGATGAGGATGATTGTTTTTGTGAGAGTGACTCACAAAACAATCATCTCACGCCACCTCAAAGACGCGAGATTTTTTTGGATGAATTTGAGCCAGTATCACCCTCTCACCACGTGAGATTCTTTTGTGAATGAATCTGAGTGGATGTAGCATTAGTGTAATAATTAACTTGTCGCCATTGACAAGGCTACATAAAGCATGGGCAATGTGGGGATTTCGATTTAACCAAAAAAGAGGGTGAAATTTATGGTGTTTACCATTTACTAGGTAAAACCCTTTATTCAAAAAAAAAAAAAAAAAAAGTTATGGTGTTTATAGATTTTATTTTTATATTTTTTTAAAACGGCTAGTTAGTAGTTAGTGGTTCAAGTCATGCAGTGACATCCAAGCTGGCAATATGCCTTCCTCGAACTTTCGTTTTTGGGAATAAACCCCACTCCATTTTTTCACTTCACCTAAACGTTAAACTCCATTGGCAAGCCTCGAACCTGAAACCTCCAACTTTAACTAATATTTATTCATTTTACTATAAATATATCGTATTACAAATTATCTCTTGGTTCATAAATTTACCATGCCACAACATTATAAATATTATTAAACCACGCCGAAAACGACGCCAGATTTTGCGGGCGAAAAAAATGGCCAAACGACAATTGTCGGCAACACATAAGGTAAAACGACAATCGTAAAACGACGTCGCTTCGCAGCTTCAAAAATTTGAAAAAGGCGGAAAATACCCTCAACTTACCAACTCTTTGTAAAACCATTTCTTACCTTTTCATATTTTCACAAACTTTTAAAACCATCCCTTAACTTTTATATTTTTCACAAAGTTGGAAAAAGAGGTGATAAGTACCCCGAAATATGCGACATGTACATAAAGATTATCGCACACCTAAATATCGACATTTACATAAAGATTATCGCACATAATTTACACACCCGTTGTAAAATGGTGAAATGTACCTCCTAACGATATGACACTTTTAAACTCAATCCTAAACTTTATTCGTTAAATTTTTCTTAAAAAAAAAAAAAAAAAAAAACTTTAAACACATTCGTTAAACAAACTTAAGGCCAACGCTCATATTCGAACTAACTATCATCATGTAAATGTGTTATAGGAAATGAATATACCCACATTTACATAAAGATTTTTGCACACAAGTTAGACACCACACATATAACAAAACTCATATAAGATAAAAATTAACGAAAAACCCGCAACGAACGCTGGTCATAGACTCGTTTTAATTAAGTAGTATTTTTAAACCTTTATTTATGTTTAACGCTGGGCCTTTGGATCAGCCCACATACAAGGCTCAAGGATTCAATTGTCTATGGATATTTGGGCTGCCATGTCTAGGAATATGTAAACAAATAATGAAAATTCATGGCAAAACCAGAAAAATGTTAAAATTGGTGACAATAACAATTCAAAGCAACTTGTTACGGGACCACGGGTTCCTGATTTTATCATGATCATAACATGAATATGATTCTGGCCTTCAACTTTTTTTATTACTTTGTTATATATAAATTGGATATATAAAAAACATATATTTGTTCACTCACTGTGTAGCCAACTTTGAGGTTTAACTATTTTTCTGGAGTGGTTTTTAGTTGCTTTTAGAACAATGTATATATGTACATGTCGACTTATGTCCTCGCAGTAGTTATATGGTTGAAACCTCACTAGTTACACATTTGGGTAGTTAAGAAAAAAGTCCCAAATGGTTACGCGGATAATGCATCTGCGCCAAAGAGGCCCCTCCCGGTTAACTTGAACAGGAAAACCTTCAACACTACCATATATTAAGATGGTCAATCATTTCTATAGCATTTGTCAAGAATAGACAAGCTAAGAGAATTTAAGCTCAAAAGGTTGATGAATAAGATTAATCATATACATTTACTTTTTAATACCAAAAGTTTATGGACAGGATAAATAGATTTTTAATGCAAAATGTTCATGGACAGGATAATTAGATTGAAGTATAATATATAAGAAAACTAAATTCTTCCCACCTTTTAACACTTTCATGATTCAAAGTGCCAAACACAAGCTACATACATCACAAGTTCTCTAAAAGCTCTTTCGCTTTATTCCGTGAAAACCATATTCATCTTCTAATTTGATTCGATCATGTTCGATGTGCTTGTGTATTGAAAACGATTGACTAGAAGCTAGTGATCGATAATGAACCCCTTACGCAAACTACTCGATGCAAGTAATACAAACAAATTCGTAATATTAACACTTTTCAAGATAGTAAGCATCTTAATTTTGTTGATGCGTGATTAGTTGCCTTTCTAAATCTAACTTTATAGACTTTTGTATTTATATTCGAATGGTTCGTTTGATAATACGGAATGAAATGTCAAATGAATATAATAAACGACGTAATGAATAAATGATGTAATGTAATGATTCATTACTGTTATTAATCATGTTTGGTTGGTATAATAGGATCAAATGGAATCGATAAGAAAAAGACTAAAATACCCCTTAATGATAAGAATTTTATTTAATGTGGTAGTTAATGATGAACTTTTGTGTAATTTTGATTCCATTAAAAGATGTAATGAAAAAAAAAGTAAATGACCCATAAAGAAATCAAAATGGTAGTTTTTGGTGTAATGGGTCATTCATTGTAATTAATCATTACATTCTATATTGTAAACAAACAAGATTATTTCATTCCGTCATAATGATCATTTTCATTCCCACTTTGAATACAACATACAAAAGACTACGTTATATCTCTTAGATAGGTTAGTTGGCCCAAACCTAGTGGGTTTGGGTCCATTAGGTTTAGAGTTTGGATTATGTTGCTTATTATCAAAGCTATGTATTTAGTATAAATGCACATTCTATCTATGTAAATCATTCAACAATAGAAGTATTTTGTTATTTTAAATGAAATTCGAGCTTTAGGTAAGATCCACTTGCAAAACTCGATGTCCTCTGGTCATGGGCTAATACACGGTGATGAAGAGGCATCCTAGTTATCTTCACTTTATTTTATTTTTATCAAGGCCAGAAAATCATGCTAGTGGCTAGTGGCGCTTTGGGTAGAGGCTAAATGATCAATCGGTTAGCGGGGATTAATCAGGATTAATCTGATTAAAATTTTATGCACAAAATTATTTTAGATATTGTATTATATTATATATGAGATAAGCATAATGCATCAAAGTTCAAATATTTCAAGTGTTCAAATATAAACATAATACATAATTATTCAAAATCAAAGTCAAACATCGATATTACTCGGTTTGTTGACCAGTTTTAAGCGAGATTTGACCGATTTTGTTCGATTAATCGGTTTGTTGACTCATTTTTAAGCGGTTTTGTCTTATTTTTAAGCGATTTTGTTGACCGATTGTTAAGCGATTTTGTCCGATTATACCGATTTTGTCCGATGAATCGGTTTGTTGACCCATTTTTAAGCGATTTTTGACCAAACCGATTAAATAGGCCGATTATGATAAATCAAGACGCTTACTGAGCGATCAACGATTATGCGGGGACTAATCGGCCGCCTGGGCCGATTTTCACAACCGAGATTTTTATTAAGATTATTTTTTCATATTTAATGCATAAACATTAAACCTTAGCCGTCAAAACACACAAAAATATGTTGACTTGCCTTCAACCAACCATATTCTTTTTCCTCATCAAATTGTTTTCGTTGTTGAAGATCATTGTCGTTTTCCGCAAATAGTTGGTCGCAAAATTATCGCTCCTACCTAATGGCAAAGCTAGCCATGATGTAAAAAAGGTCACGCAAAGGAGGAAGTCGCACCAATTATGCCGTCAAATACAATTATGCTTCGCTTAAACAAACAACAAAGAAGATGATAAGAAAAGAAAAGTGGCTTTCAACTAATGTCTCGATTTTGTCGGTTCAAAAGCCTCACCGCTCAAACTCACAGTGAGTGTTAGATAGGTTATTTACCAAACCCAATAACGGGTTTGGGTCCATTAGGTTTAAAGTTTGGGTTATGTTGTTTATTAGCAAAGCTATGTATTTAGTATATATGTAAATCATACAATCAATAGAAGTATTTTGGCGTTTTACAATATCAATAACTGCTAACTTGTATGCTCAACCCAAAGTACGACAACAACAATACTCAATTCCGCCAGAGCAGGGTAAACAGACTGCTTTCCGAAAGACTTCTGGCAACCCAAAGTAATATTAATGCCTTTGTGGAACTAATCTATCCATTTTGCTCCAGATGCTTGTGACCCTGCATCCTATTAAATGTGTAGTGCACCATTTGTTGCAAGTTAGTATTTTGTAGGGTTGACTATAGAGTAAATGTTACTACTAGAACTTAAAGTGACCACGAAGGGGCCTACATGCATGGCTTGAATTCATCTATAGAGTTAGACGCACCGAAAAGCCAAGGGCAACAAAAGCATTGAATGGCAACAAGAGAAATAGAAAAAAAGTAGTGTTGTAGATTGAACAAGTTCTCTATCTTTCTTGTCAACTCTTTTTTACCTTTTCTATGAACCAAAAATCACGAGACTCTCACTCCATGCAGCATCTACTCGATCATACTTTTCTTGATCATCATCATCATCATAATCTACCCCTAAAGTTACATGTGCATCCCACAACATGTACTAAAGCCATTTGTCTATTACAAATACTATTAAATCTTTAATCTTTTTATGAAATAACAAGAATCATTTTTCCTTCATTTTGTGTTAACATGTCTGAAAATTTATTTGATACTACACAATTGTAATGTTACTCATGACATACACGTTATAAGTAACGAAAAAAAAACAAGTCGACATGACCAAATCTTAATTTCTAAGTTCAGAAGAATTGTATTTCGGGAAAGAAAAAAAAAGGTTAGAAAAAAGAGTATTATAAAATGTACATTTTTTGCGGTACTGAATGCATTTTTTTAATCATGGTTTCATTAACTTTTGGCCGACTAATTCATGGGTTTGAACGCATCGACACACATAAGTATGAATGCATTTATAGCGTCCAGTTTAGGTTATGTGTGATATTTCTCTTTCTGGACTATTAAAACCTTACAAAACCCTTGTGAATGTTTCCTTTTCCATTTACCTATATCTATACGTAACAGTTTTCATGACTTCTTCTCCTTTTCCTTTATTGATATCACTTTCATCAAACAATGTGGTTCTTATACTTGGACGGAAACATATCGTCGTTGTTATATAGCTTCGTTACTCTTTTATACACGTTTTGATGATGGATTCTTACTACATCTTGCATTGTTTTGGTCCATCCATGAAATCTCATCTCATTTCCACATTTTTATGTAGTACTTATGTTTTTTATTTCGAATTGTACCATGTTTTCCCTCAGAATTTGATCCACATCGTCCCCTCTTGATCGTTACACCGAAAGGTCTATACTTTTTTTCATTTCTTGATTTTGTTTGCATGACAAACTTTGTTATAATCACAAATAGGGTTCGTTATTAGCCTACGTGCTCCATTTAGTTTGAAACGCGCCATGGGTATGTCTTGTTTCAATCCTTTTAGAATGAAGAAAAAGGAGAAGCCCATTCCATACCCATCTTCTTCATCAAAATCCCCTTGGAAAAGCGAGATGGAAAACATGGAGCGAAAAAGATTTGACAGTCTTGAATCATGGTCAATGATTTTGGATTCAGAAAATGTGGAGACATGGGAAGTGGCTAAGGAAGATCAAGAAGAATGGACAGCTGATCTTTCACAGCTTTTCATAGGGAATAAGTTTGCTTCTGGTGCTCATAGTAGGATATATCGAGGGATTTACAAGCAACGCGCTTGTGCCATAAAAATGGTGAGGATACCGACTCATAAAGAAGAGACAAGAGCCATGCTTGAGCAACAGTTCAAATCAGAAGTTGCTTTGCTTTCCAGACTCTATCATCCCAACATAGTGCAGGTACTTATGTACATGAACCTTCTATATTCCTTACTTGAGTTCTTTAGAATCTCGATCTTACCGTTCAAACATCGAACTTGATTAGGCTCGTGTGCGTAAACAAGCTTTTATATATAGTATAAAATGTATTACAATCAAAATACACAGTCCATGTTCTAAAATAACATGTTAAATACATCAAATACTTTTGCTTTAAACTATATATACGAGCCGAGCCAAGCTAAGCTAAGCTTGAGCTTTAGTAACAACTCATAAGCAAATAGTTATATGAATAAGGCTCGAAAGGAGTCGATCTCAATCTTATATAATTTTTAAACAAGTTGAGCTAGCTTAGGCTCGACTCGGCTCATTAACACTCGTAGCTAATGAAATCTTTAATATAATACGTAGCTATGTAGTATCTTTAAATATAGTAGTAACGAGTGTAGAAACCCGCGCGATGCAGTAGGATTGCTTTTGTAGACGTGAATTTGGAACTGATGAATGACCGGAAAATTTGTTTGTCTATTTATTTGGTTAGTCCTTGAAGGACCTACGTTGCAAAGACAATTCAAACCTTAGGGACTATTTTTTCGTAGCTACAAAGTACTTACTTTGCAAGGACACTTAAACCTTAGGGACTATTTTTGCCAAATTGCTATAGAACTTTATTTGGTAAGTCCTTGAAGGGCCTACTTTGCAAATACAATTCAAACCTTAGGGACTATTTTTGTGGCTACAAAGGACTTACTTTGTAACGACACTTAAATCTTAGGGACTATTTTTGCCAAATTGCTATAAATAGCAATTAATTCTACAGGACTTACTTTGCAACGACACTTAAACCTTAGGGACTATTTTTGTCAAATTACTATAGATAGCAATTAATGCTACAGGACTTACTTTGTAACGACACATAAACTTTAGGGGCTATTTTTGCCAAATTGCTATAGATAGCAATTAATGTTGCAAGTAGTGTGTCTTGCTCTATAGTATATAGAGTAATTAATTAACCATAATCTTTAGAGCTAAACTTTTTCCAAAAAAAAGGCAAATAATTCACCTGCCAAGTAAAAAACCATAGGTCAAATTTTCGTATAAATCTTTGGAGATGCTTTATTAGATGAAGAATTGTCTAGAATTTTAGAAGGATATATGGACCTTGTGTTTTATGGTTGGACTTCATGTATTGATCATACAACTAATTGTAGCTTTAGTTATGCATATCTTTAAGTACATGATCTCCAAAGTTTCATGTGCAGCTTGTAACGATTGCCCGTTATTTCTCTACGGTTAATAGCAGCTTGTAAGAAGCCTCCCGTATATTGCATCATAACCGAGTACATGTCACAAGGAACTCTGAGAATGTACCTAAACAAGAAGAACCATACACGCACTCAACGGAGACTGTTCTGAGGCTTGCCTTGGACATATCGCGGGGAATGGAATACCTTCATTCTCAAGGGGTGGTTCATAGAGACCTTAAATCAAATAACTTGCTCCTTAACGACGAAATGAGAGTCAAGGTAGCTGATTTTGGGACGTCATGTCTTGAGACACAAACTCAAGAATCGAAAGGAAATATGGGGACTTATCGTTGGATGGCTCCAGAGATGGTTAAGGAGAAACCTTACACTCGAAAAGTGGACGTGTATAGTTTTGGGATCGTCTTATGGGAGCTTACAACTGCTTTGCTCCCTTTTCAAGGAATGACTCCTGTGCAAGCTGCATTTGCTGTTGCCGAAAAGGTTAGCCTTACTTACATACAATCTTGTAAATATATAGAAAGGGATAGCATTCAGAATTTGACTACATTTTTCAAGCCAAACTAAACTTATTTCTCTCTTTGTTATAGAACGAGCGACCACCGCTCCCTGCAAGCTGCCAACCAGCCCTTGCACACCTCATCAAGCGATGTTGGGCTGCAGAACCATCCAAACGTCCAGATTTCACAGAGATCGTGCAGGCTTTGGAAAAGTACGACGAATGTGTCAGGGAAGGCCTCCCACTGACTGTTCACTCGGGAATCATTAGCAAAAGCGCAATACTTGATCGTTTGAGTTGTTGTATGGCCATGAGCTCTAATTCAATCCCTGTACATGCCTAATTAAGTCGTTAAAGGTCATTTCTTTTCCGCATTTTTCCAGTCCAATTCTATTTCACTTTACTAGCTAATTTAATTAAGTCGCTAATTAAGATTATTTTGTACGACTTGTATATAATTTTAAGCACTTAACTTGTAACTCTTATATCTATTTTATCCAGTGACTAAAGTAGTTGTATTGGATGCTTGTAATAGTAGTCTAATGATCGAGGACAAGCGTCATTAAACCGGAAGTTGTGAGTTTAAACTCGATCTGACCCATACTGCCGTTTAATCATAATATTATGGGATCTATTTCTTTCATGTTGATTTGTGAGACTCGTTTCGAAATATAATAAGTGCTAATAATTTGTCACAATAAATTAAGTATTCAGTTCACGTATGATATAGCAACTGTATAAGTCTAAAAAGCTAAAGCTCATTGGTGATCATTAAAATAAGCCCGGAAATTGGAGCTTATGAAATATAAGCCGAAATCAAATAAGTAACACAGGTGGCCTTGCAATTTCTCCACGAGCAATCTATCTTGCCATGAATTCAGGATAAGATTCATGTCTGATATGAGCACAAGTTAGAATGGAAAGTCAAAGAAGCTAAAGAATGGAAAGTCAACAACAAACCAAATAACAACTTTTTCCCGCCACAACTAATTCTCATTTCATTTGTGTATAGGTATCATTTCATTCCTATCTATCAACAAGGGGCATATAGATAGGTGTTTCGATAACAAACAAAGATCTGCAAGGTCACAGCCTAATAGATAGGTGTTTTGCCATACATGTTACAGTACAATACATACATTAAGGTACTTACAGGACGGCGGTTACTGTACATATTAGAGGAACCCGATTGTCTTCACATGTGTTGAATGTCTGGTTATGACGTCACCCTTGTTTTGATTTTTTGGTGTGAGGTGTAGGTACATCTTCTGATGCTTCTGTGAACAACTTTTTTATGAACTGTGATGTATGCGTTTTCAACCTTATGATCTTTCTTTTGGCATTTCTGTCACAGCAGTTTCTTCAGGATTTGGATGTGTCGCTGATGATGATGATGCTTCTTCTCTCTCGATTGGAATGTCTGGTAACGCCGGTGTAATTGCATCTGCTGCATTGTCTAAGATGAACTTTGAATTGCCTCTGCGGCTCCCTACAGCAACAGCTGGAATGTACGCTTTGTATTTTCTAGGTCTGAAACAATAACTGTTGGCAAAACAACTCAGTCGATATATACACACATGAAATAAAAAACATACAAAAACCTAGTTTGGGACACGTAATCGAAATTTTAAGGCCTCTTGTAACATGCCTGTACACGGGTATTCAAGACTGATAATCAGTTTTGATAGATAACGGTAAGCGCATCCTATTAGGTGATAACAAAGCTTCCAAACGCATTCTGGATAACAGTTAACTATGCGAATTTACTTTTACTAACAAAGTCTATAAACCTATCAAACAAAAGATTCATAAAATCAAAAGACCTATACGTGAAAAGCATCATATAAGCTAACCTTAAAACAGAAGGTCCACCTATCTGGTAATGGGCACAACTAAAAAGCGATAAAGGAATACCTGTATGGTTGTAGATAAAAAATGATGAATGGGATTGTGGCACTCCACTTGTTCGCGTGACTACCACCTGAACAAACCTGCTGTTCAGAAGGCCCAGTTTACCGCTCACTCGTCGTAACTATTTTTCCATCAACACCCCAGGCAAATGTTGCAATACAGCCTCTTTCCTATTCAACCCACGACCACTACGGATGTCATCAGTCCCTATGAAAGTATCAACACATCGTTTTGGTGACAATGGCTCACTTAACAAACTCACACCATCAGGTTTGTTTCCAAACTGTTAAAACTTTGTATCCATGACAGTAGGACGACCGATATTGTTGGCGCTATAACTATAACAACAGCAGGGACACGACATGACACAGGCACTGAGCAAAGCGGAGCAATAAACGAAAGTATGCAACAGAAAATTACAAAACGTACGTACATGGGGTAACATGTGTCGCGCTACTGGAAGGATCATTAGCACAGACAGAAGTTTCACCTAGTACAATGAAATCAAAAATGTATTCGTATCAGAAGGCGTTAACATCATGTATGCCAGCAAGAGGATAATGAACAGCCTACATCGGTAACTACCTGTACACGAATTCAACTGCTGGTACGACATGGGCATAAGAATCAGAAACACCAAGTCTGCTGCAAAAAGCACACAAAATTAGTAACGGATCTACTTTTAATTCCAGGTTTCGTCGCCACATCCCAAATGCTATACCAATTTAATAAAAATATGTAATAAAAAATATGGTTTGGAATAATTGACACTTATTATGTTGACCAGCCCAGCTGGACGTATATTAGATCTGTGAAATAGATCACAAAAAGAACATCCACATAAATGTTTTACATAAACAACCTTTTAAAAATACTGTCAAGTTTTGGCAGTGAGATACAAATGTCGAACCCGGTGGAGATGTTTTAACATATGACCATAGGTTACGCCCCTAAACTAACAGATCATCCAATAACAAACCTAGGATCATGAGTTTGTTTTGTTTTGTATAGCAGGTTAGAATGTTATTCAAAGTGGTACTTATTTTGAGATGATTACTAACATAAAAGCTACTGTAGTATAGATCTATTAGATCATGATTAAACAATTTTATCATATGTTGGTTTAGATGCTTTAAGAGAAGAAAATTAAATACAAATGCTTGTGCTTATAAGTGCTATCATTTTTAGAAAGAAATTGAAGCATCCGTATAGTTGAATGCACGGGTTTGCGGCTTTGTGCAAACTACAGTAAATAGAGGGTTACTTCAAAAAACTTTACAAAAAATGCTTTCAAGAGCAATTTAAGAATTTTTTTTAAAGTTGGATGGTAATTATAATATAGTTTCACTAACGGTTTTGAAAGCATGTTGCTATTTGTTGCAAAGTGAAACGCTGAAATTATTGCCTATATTTATGTTGAAGGATGATGAGTAACTATGTTGTGTTGTTGCATAGCAAACCTATTTTAGAAAGACATTACTTTGAAAACACACATCCAAACACACCCTTAACTTTCACGAATTTTACCAGTGCAATAAGTTCTTGGGGAGCTCAGGTGTCCAACAACTTGCTCAAAAGTTTCAGCCTAAGCATCCCTATGAGTTAAAAAGTTCAATGGCAAGTTGAAAATCTTCTTCATCGCAGCAGGAATAAAGGAATGGTCAAACTTACCAGTCCCTTTCTTGATCCAAGGAGAAACCATAATAGTCGGCACCTGAACACGCAACCTATCAAACTTAAGAAACGAAGGCGCATGACCCATGTTCCCATCAGGTCGCCTACAAATGATCCATTATGTTTTGGTTCTTTTGGTTTTTCCCTTACAGAGGCAAATTTTCCTAGCTATCAATACAAACTCTCTACCATTTTATGCTAGTCCATCGGTCTTTACAACTTGTCTTTGGTATATGACACATCTATTAGACTATCTTCCAGTATTGCATACTTTAATATTTTGTAACGAAGTAAAAAAATGCTTCACAAATACCTCAAGGCAAGGACTGAGTTGTTTCTTGTTGCAGACAGATTCTGTAGAAGCTGATGCAGGTTCGTTCGGATGTGTTCTGATGATGCGTGCTTCGAGACAGGTCAAAATGACGGGCAAGTCACTGTTGTCGTGGAAAGGTAATGGTTCGCATGAAAACCTATTGAAGAAGACCGCCTGCGTTGATGTATATATAAAGAACAAACTAAGGTTACAGGGTGCCTAACATGAATGCAATGCATATATCACCTAATATGGATGTCTACATGTCTAATAGTAGCAATGGACATAGTGTGCACACATTATATTGAGCTACGATAATACCTACACCGGGGTATGCAGGATTTCTTATTTTCAGGCTTCTGCTTGTGAAAAATCGGTCGCCATTGTTACAAATCCTGTACAAAAATATGCAAAAGTTAAACCCTATTGAAACCAACAAAATATGAATTTTTGGCAGCATTAAGCGGCTGACTCTGGGTTTTTGATAAGAATATAGATGGATCTGGATTTTTTGGGGTTTAGTTGAGGTTTGTCGGTTTGATATTACCTATTTGGTGGGTAAATAGAAGACATACATGTGTTACTTCTTCAACTGAGTGGCACGCGTATACCTGAAACATATGAAAAAAGAACAAACTTTAGCAGCTACAATTCAAACGGACACAACAAAAAGGATAGACCTGAATGGGCTCATTCCGGTACCACAACGAATTCCACCATAAACACTGATTAGCATTATGTTTCAAAATATCATTTCACTGATATTTGGTAATTACGATTTGAAAATGATTATGTACCTCAGCTTCGTCACGCCCCAACGCGGCATTCGTCCAGCTCCGTACATCAGTTACTTTGAAACTGTAACACCCTTTATATCATGAGAACTGCAAATTCAATATTTGAACTCGTAAGGAATACTAAAGGTATACATGACGGAAAATGAAACTTTAGGCTAACCCTGTCACTTGATTCCCCAAACTTGTTCCAACTCAAGTTGAATTGGTTTCATGACACACACAGATTCGCAATCTTCCTAAATTGTGGTTGAACCCTTATTAAGGAACAAATATTTTACCAATATACCATTATTAGCGAATGTAATACAGAAAATGCATAAACAACAAATTGGCTACAACGGATTGGTGTGCGACATCAACAGGTTCGTGCATACCAACTGAATTAGTGTACGTCTTCTAATTGGCACCTATAAAAATAAACAAATATGGTCTTTGAACCCGCCAATTAAAACGAATTCAAACTACTTAGAACGTCCAAAAAAATCTGAATACCTGAACCGTATCGGGTACGTTTCTGTTATTCGGTATGTGTCTTCACCTTATGAAAGCTGGTACCATGGAGCCCGAGATCGGCTGCAATAATAGTAGCAGCACACACGTCAGTGTCAGTTATTTTGGCAACTAATCAAAAATTGTAAATTTCATAAAAATAAATGCACCGAAAAGTGAAGGCTATAGTCACACCCTCCTTAGCAAACCGGTAACAAACTGAACTTCCAATACCTAAATTTCCTGACGCCAACACCATACGTATACCTGCATTCAAAGTGTAACAGGACTAAAATAATTTACAGCATATTTCTTTACAGATATGCAAAAAAAGGTAATAAACATTACGAAAAAGTCAATGTTACCAGTAAGTTCTTTGGAGCCTCTTATCATAGAAAATAAAAGTAACCTGCGTCAATAAGAACATCCCAGCAGCACCAATTTTCAGAAACTGCTTAAGATTCCAACTCCGAGAAACCCATTTGACATCTTCAAATTTGACTCCATTTCTACCGGAGCTCCATTTTCCAGTGGAGCAGTTTCTTTTTCGACAACAGTGACCCCATGCCCATTGTCTGCATATTCAAACTGCACACTCAACCCAATATGCATACACATATCTATATCAAATAAAAGTAACTAAATCAACAACAATAATAACAATTTAGATCGACACGAGCAATAACAGACCTTCTATCAACCAAACACAATAATGAAACCGCTGAACAGTAAAACCCTAACTCGTCGATTTTCACCGTTGGCAGAGTATTATGAGAAAGAAAACATAGCCAGGTACTGTCCTCATCACTAAGACCAAAACACCTAAAATAATTTCATCTTCAACAGACAAAATCAAAAATCCCCAATCTTCGAACAACGATCTCAGTCCACCATCATTACACACCGAATATGCCGCAAGATGTATTTTTTGGTCGTCGATGAAGAAGAAGCAGATAAGAGTGTAGAATAAGCAGGATAGCGAAAGTTTTCTTCAGAGTGAAGATATGAACATTGAGAATGTAAGCAGGCATCAGAACTGGGCTCAATGAAAGACCAAAACTTTATACAATATTTAAATCAGATTCGAGGGGGGAGGAATATTTAAAGCGGACACCCGCTCCTTTAATATATATAGATAATTTGTACAATACTTCCTCTGTAACAATTCAAATCCTTTTCTTCATATTCGAATTCTATTCATATTATCTGGAATCCCTGTGTCTTGAAATAGACTATCTTCGTTTGACTTCGAATCCTGGAACAGTCACATCTTATTGGTTTATAAAAATGTCTGATCCAACTATCTTCAGAAAACAACTGATTGTGTTGCATCGGCAATAGTGAAAGTACACTATAACTACATCCTGACAGCATCGGCATAAAAAAATATAAATTAATATGTCAGCTATAAAAGAAAACCAAGTCTAGTAAAGCTTAGACAAAACAAAAGAACAAGTTCAAAATACTAACCCCAAATAATGTCTATTTCAACAAAAGGGAGGCGGAGGCCGTCGCGGAGGCGGAGGCCGTAGCGGTTGAGGAGCTTCTGCAACTTCCTTTCAAATTTCCTTCTCCTTCTTCCTTTCCAATCTTCCTCTCCGAAATAGATATCAATCTTCTTTAGCAAGGGTGAACGTTTAAGTATATACTTGATCAAACAAACTTCACTATCTAAACCTTGAATACTAGCTAACGTCACTTTCTGAAGAAGCTGCAACCTTGTCATTCTTCTGAAATCTACCTCTGAAGAACTATCCTCATCATTACTGACGTCATGTACAGCCTGCAAAATTAGATACAGTAGTATTTATATGCACAACTATTAGATTTGAGGATGATCAGTAATTCAATATGTACTCCACTCACTTTGATTGAAAGGGTCGCTAAATTTGGAGAGCCACAAATCAAGTCAATAGCATAAGATATCTCATCACCATTCCCAAAATCTATGTCGTATAAATCAAGTGTCTTAAGGCATGGTAAGAAGATCGGGACCCTATTTCCAGCATTTGTCAATATCTACACATAAAACCAGTCTAAAATGTCAGAGAATTAATAGACGTGTTGCAGTATTTCGTCAAATGAATTGTAAAGACCCAACTAAAACTTACCCTGTAGCCCCAAAAATGTAGGGTCAGTTCTTGAACTTTTGCTAAGGAAGCCACACGTTGAAAGAAATTATAAACTCTGGGGCTGGGGTAAACAAACATTGATAAACTTTTAAGATTTTCAGGTTTTCCAATCTCAACTTGTATTAGTTTATCCTCGTATTCAATATGCTGGGTTTTTAGAATCTCCACTAATGGAGACCGAGTAAAACACTCCCACCCTTTGTAGCCTTTAAAAGTTACACGAGACAAATACAACCTCAATAATTTTGGAAAACCACCAAACTCAGGTGGTATCAAAGGCAACACACAGTTGTCAAGCTCCAAATGTGTTAGCTCTAGACAAGAGAAAAGATCTGGAGTTAACTCAAGTAGTTCAGTCCACTCAGGTCCTTGGTAATGGTCATAACTAAAAGCGAACTCCTTAATTCCTTTTTTGGACAAATAGATAATCCAATCATTAATCTGCTTATCATCCTTTCTAATGGTATATGGTATGAGCAAGACAAATTTAGTTATGGCACCATTAAGAAGAAGGAGAAGATGGTCTATAATCCTCACATAGTCTTCCTCGTATACTGTATCTTTCAAATAATCATAGAACTTCTCATCAAATACGAGTTGGGTGATCATAGTACACTTATATCTCCAGTCTTTTGACAATGTACTAGTCTTCATAATGTCTTGTAACGGCAAACAATGCAAAATATTCGTTATAACTTCTTCTGGCATGGAGCTAATATAATCTGTTCCTGCCAACTTAGATGCTTTACGTGACTGATGAACACGCCCACGCCCACGAGCACCTTTCCTTTTTCTAATAAGAAGAAAAATATAAGATTAATATAATATAAAAGTGAGATAAACATCCAAATCCAATGTTTTTGCACATATACTACAGTTTCATGTTCTGGTCAAAGAGGACACAGATACCATAATCATACTCTCAAATTACGTTAGTAGAGAGCTACTAAAGTTGCTGATATGATAACCGGAGGTGGTCACGAGGATGGGAAAGAAAGCTCCTAGTGATTGCAAACTTACGAGTATCAGATACTGAGTCTCATAAACAGGACAGTATAAATTGGGTAGATAGCATAGGAAAATTTTCATCAGGTCCGAAAAGATATATAAGTGATACGTAGGTCCATAAGTAAATAATAAAATTTACTATTTTCACTCATATATACAGGTTAACGAGTTGTCATGGAAACAAGTTGGCTTAGCAAATTACTAACCTAACCTTCCGACATGAGCAATTCCATTCGCTTTTCCTAAGAGGGGTGTTTGGAATTGCTTATATGTTTTCATAAGAACTTATAAGATATTTGAAAATAAGCACTTTAGCAGATGGTATTCGGATTTGTATCAAAATTTCACCTATCTTTGATTCCATTTCTTTCTTTCTTTTCTGAATGTACCTATATCTGTTTCCTCATAATTTTATATTAGACATGGATGATTAAGGTGGCTGGATTCCAGAAAACGATATAATGTTTGGTTTTCAAGCAAGAAACCGCCAAAATGCGGTTGCTTCTCAAAGCGACCCAGCTTCTCCAATTACACCGGCAGTTGGAGAGATTGATACAAAGGCACCCTTTGAATCTGTTAAGGCTGCTGTTACTTTATTTATTGAAGCATCACCAAAAGCCGATAGGCCCGTCCTTAAAAAATCCAGAACTATGGATCAGGAGGTATAACTAGAATAAACGTACAATTTTACATAATCTTATAGGTGTATTATAAAATTACAACTATATAACTATTTTTATTGGAATGAAGAGTGTGTTAGGGAACAACTTCACTGGATACTCAAGGGGATTGACAAGTATAAAGAACATATGAAAACCGCAGAATCTACAAAAGGCCAAGCACTTGTAGAGCTTGAAAAGGCCAATAACGCTTTGAAGGATCTAACCAACAAGCTTCAGGCTGTGAGCAGATCGAAACAAGCATCCATCGAGTCAACAGAGGCTGCAAAGACTCGAGCTAATAAACTGGAACAACTAAAATCCACTACAATTAACCAAGAAGCTTGGCAAGAAGCTGTTGACAAGGAAAGAAACCAGTATAAAACCGTTTCTGATCAACTTATTTCAGCCAAGCAACAACTTAATAACCTCAAACAGGATTTTGACATTGCTTTGGAAGCAAAGCTGGCTTCTTCTCAAAGGGTTGCAGAAGCTCAAAGTGCTGCAAAACTTAACCGCACAAAAAGAGATGTACTCTCCAAGGAATTTGATGAAATGAGTCAAACCCTTGAGCGAGTCAAACTTGCTTCCGCCAAAGCTGAGAAAGATCATGCCAAGCTTATGGAAGAAAAACAAGCTATCATAGACTCCAAGAAAAATGAAAAGGAGGATATCGAATTAAAAATTCAGTGTCTAAAGAATGCAAATTCGGAAGAATGTGTTGAAACACGGAGACTTGATGAAACAAGTGAAGCAGTTAACACATTACGGGACCAGTTGAAAGAGGTACGTGATGCAGATACGGATCTTTTAAGGAATGCAAATTTAGAGGTTGAAGAGGCTAAAAAGAGACTTGAAGAAATGAAGAAAGAAGAGACGTCTGTAACTGTTAGAGATGTAGTGGAGTCATTGAAACAGGAAATTGAGAATGTAAAGAGGGACATTGCTGTGTTCGAAGGAGATGACTTAGAGGGGAGGGAGTGGGTTCGGTTTGGGCATTCGGGTAGCGGTACCCGATCGGGTACACCGCCGCCGCCCCTTCGGGTATGCAAATCGGCTACAAAATTCGGTTTACGAAGCCGAGTATTATTTGGTTATTTTGGATAGCATTTTTGACCGTTGGGAGCCAAACGGCTCTTTTGGTGCTTCAAATAAAATTAAAAAAAAAAAAATTCCCTTTAAAACCAAATTTTACTCTCATTATTTTCAAATAAAACACACACTAATATCTCTCAAAAACAAAAAGTAATTACCAAAATGTCTTCCGATTCTTCCGAATTCGAATGCATTATTCCATCTTCGTCAGACGAGATATCCACGGGTAGCTCGTTGCAATACTTGCTTCAATCGGCTCAGTATCTTGAAGACACGGCAACCTCTAGCCGAACTTACGTTAATCGTCACCGGGAAATAGGTCTTCAAACGTTAGAGAATTATGTTATGTTTTTTTTTAAGTATTATGTAATGTGTTTTTTTATTTATTTAATGAAATGGTATGTTTTTATTTTAAATATTGTATGTGATTTTATGTATGAAAAAAAAAAAAAAAAAAAAAAAAAAAAAAAAAAAAAAATCGGGTAGTGTAGGTGACCACTCCCTCCACTTAGGGTATGGTTAGGGTAAAATTGGGTAGTTTTGATGTGTAAGGTTTTTATTGGATGGAGGTGAGGTGGCACCTAGGGTATTAGGTGACCACTCCCTCACCTCTTAGAAGATGAGAAATTAAGAGCTGACATAGACCATAGTAAACAGCAGGTTCAAATAGGGTAGATAGCAATAGCATAGGAAAATTTTCATCAGGTCCGAAAAGATATATAGAGGTTAACGAGTTGTCATGGAAACAAGTTGGCTTAGCAAATTACTAACCTAACCTTCCGACATGAGCAATTCCATTCGCTTTTCCTAAGAGGGGTGTTTGGAATTGCTTATATGTTTTCATAAGAACTTATAAGATATTTGAAAATAAGCACTTTAGCATATGGTATTCGGATTTGCTTGTTTTGTACCAAACGCACTAATACTCACAAACAAACAACTAACAATTTGTAACGAAATTTCAATAAAAATTCCATTTAGAGGTGTTGGAAATAAGCACTTTCAAATATGTCGCAGAACTGTTATAAGCGGCTTATGGGTTATAATATCCTAATATAAACCCACCCCTCCTCAAATAAGCCACAAAGTTTTGGAGTTATCAAAACCCCCTCATATAAGCTAATAATAAGCTAATAAGCTAATAATAAGCTAATAAGCTAATAATAAGCTAATAAGCTAATAATAAGCTAATAAGCTAATAATAAGCTAATAATAAGCTAATAAGCTAATAATAAGCTAATAAGCTAATAATAAGCTAATAAGCTAATAATAAGCTAATAAGCTAATAATAAGCTAATAAGCTAATAAGCTAATAATAAGCTAATAATAAGCTAATAAGCTAATAACAAGCTAATAATAAGCTAATAAGCTAATAATAAGCTAATAAGGCGCCTAAAACTAAGCCGAAATGAGATAAGCTTAAACAAACACCTCCACATAGAAATATAAAACAGCATAGAAAGAAATATATAAACGTAAATTGAAATTTAACCTTATTGGCAGACAAAAATCCACCCGTTTTCTGCGTTTTCTCAATTGTGATTCATTCATCATTGTCATCCTAATCAAGCCTCTGGTGTGTTTTTAGGTTCACCGAATTTGATGGATTTTTATGGTTTTTGTATTTCAAATGCAATGTGATATTGTGTTTGGTTGGAAAAAAAGAACGAGCTTAAAATATGATAAAAAAAAAAAGTCAAAAAGTGACGTTTTATGAAAGGGAGGAGATACATTGTGTTATTCGGGTTGATCCGGTCGGGTTCGGGTTAAGTCGGTCGCTCGAAACATACCCAACCCTCGCTGTTTAACTGGTCCAACTTGGGTCGGGTCGGGTCAATTCGAGTTAGGGTCAACTCGGGTCGGGTCAATTAGGGTTCGGGGTTAACCCGAGTATTTTACGTTGTAAAAGTGTTGTTGCGTCGGGTTGTTCGGGTCGGGTTCGTGTCGGGTCAAGGCTAAAAAAATATACCCGAACCCGACCTTGTTTAGAACTCGGTCAATTCGGGTTGACGGATTGACCAATATATTTTTGACTGATTAACCCGGACCGAATCGACTCGGGTCCGGTTGGTCGGGTTCGGTCGGTCACCAAATGACACCCCTAATACATTCATCATATTTTTAATGCAAATATCATAATTGTGTATTCTGATATTGTATTATGAGTTTTATAACTTGTGTAAAATAGTATTTGATGACGTATAGTCCGCATTCAGGTCATGAACCCGTCCAATGAACGCTATTAGCAATCGAGCCCAGTACGAATGGGTTAACCCGGTAACGGTTTGGGCTCACGAAGGCCCAAACCCGAAGTTATTTATGGGTTTAGATATTGGATATCTCTTGTTTATGAGATATGCATTAATTGACCGACTTAGGCGGGATACGCCGAAGGTTGAGGAACACGAAACCAATAAGGATTTCGTGTGTATATAAAGGGCATCCAAGCCTCATTAAAAGGTACGATCTATAACCCTAACTCTCCACTAAACCCTAAAACCGACATTTACTCTCACGGAGGATAATCGTGGGAGACAATCTCACGATAAGCTAACGGTGTGTTCTGCTTTCTTAGTCGCAGGTCTCAAGCATTAAGATCTAATTGATCTTGAACCGAGTCCAAACAAGGAACGCCCAATTTTTGTATAAACAAGTGGCGCCATCCGTGGGACCAATCACTAAGAACTAGAATGACAAAGCAAGGAAACCTAAGTCGTGATCGATAGTGACCTCTGAGGAAGAAGCGAAGAAGCGGATCGCCCCTAAGCAAGCCTCGGAACAACCAAGGCGACTAAAACCAAGGGTCGGGCTCAACTCTGGTCTTCCCGACGGTTGGAACAACGACGGGACAACCCATACCACCACAACAACAACTACCAGTAGAAGATCCTGCTGCGCACCCTTTACCACTCCCCATCGGTGCGAGTAAAAGGACCTCACAAAACGCCGGTGCACCTCTCCGAAACAAGAGTCCGGATGTAGAAAGCACACCCGCGCTGTAGAAAGTCGCGCTGAACTAGCGCCAGTGACTTCGTGTCTCAAACTACGAAACCTTGGTCGCCACTTATGCAAGAAGAGGCGAAAAAAGGTTGAGTCGAGCTGCAAGACCGGCTAAACTTCAACACGAGTCTGAGACATCCCCATCACGTCATCGAAGGAGGCGCGGGAAGGATAGCCGCCGCCCCGGTGTTTACCGAGATTGGGAGGATAGTTGAGAGCGATGAAGCGGTGACAAAGACTGCAAGAACACGAAGAGGACGGACGGCGTACCAATGTCCACGCCAGTTTGGGTAGCCGTAGGTCCATGACGAGACTTGGACGACGGTACTCCCAGTGAAAGCCCTTGCGCGGATTCGAGGGCGATCGGTAAGCGCCCGAAAGAGGGAAGCTCGTCTCTGGTGATTCCTCGACAAAGAGGACGGTAAGCAGGACATTGGAAGTCCGGAGAAGATATCGCGACGGGATGAGGAAGATATGTCTCTTCCGTGGCGCCGCCAAAAGTGGATCGTTCGCTCGGCGCATCGGCGATTTCTCATAAGATAAGAAGGCGCATGCCCGCCAATGTGAAAACCTATGATGGAACAGTGACCCAGACGATCACTTAAAATTTTCGAATCCGCTACTCTCGAAAATTGGCCACAACTTCGTGTGGTGCCACATGTTCAATTCCACATTAGTGGGGAATCATGAACCGGTTGAGAAGCTTCCGCGAAGCATTGATGGCTTTGAAGAGTTGCGGAAGGCGTTTGCTGAACTTCACTCAAAGGAAGAAGTCGCCAAAACCCCGCCGAACTTGCGTGGTAAAGCAATGACAGGGGGATCTACAAGCGCTTATGTGGAGCGCTACAAAGATGAGTGCATACATGTCAAGGCATGCCCGAAATACTAAAGATCTCGGGGTTCATGAGCGGGATCAATAACCCATAACTCATCAAAAGGTGAACGACAAGGTCCCCAAACCTTTGATGAACTTATGAAGCGCAAGGTCCTTTATCCAGGATAAGCCGCGCGGCGGCAATGAGAAAGGATACTCAAACTATAGGTCACAAGAACGACCTCGGAGACAATCCATTGACCGTAGTAGCAACCGCAACAAGAACTACCGCAGCCTGAGGCGAGGCGAGATAATGACAAATATACCCGCTAACCAAGACTCGAAGGAGATATTCGCGACGAAGGCGCGAACTTCTGAGCCCCACCAATGCGCACTCGGAAGATCGGGCGCGTGGGAGCGGATCTGCGATTACCATGGACGGAAGGGCCGCACCACCGATGAGTGTGTCCAATTCGCCGGCCTAATCGATAATCTGGTAAAAGAAGGCAAATTGGACCATTTGGTTAAAACATTAAGGAGGGAAAGATAAGCAAAAGGCGGGAACAAGAAAGAAGTACCCAAAGATAAGGTTGATACTATCTACATGATACAATCATGGCAAATAATGACTAGGCATAAGATCGACTAAAAGTTTTCCATGAAGCAAAATCTCCTTCCCACCTGCATTGCGGTCAACGCAGGTGGTAGAGCCTTCACCATTGAAATCAATGCGGTCACGATATCCACCGCATGTATGTTGATGGAGGAGCATCGGCGGATATAATGTATGAACATTGTTTCAAACGATCGGGACCCGAGATACGAAATCGTAAGCTCGGTCGTGGCGTCGTGATTGGTTTTACTGGAGAGAAGATATGGCCCGTGGGGCAAATACGCCTACTAGTCAATGTCGGCAATAAGGAACACTCACCACGACTGGATGAATTTTATGGTGATCAATCCCTTAGCCATATAATGGCATTATTGGAAGACCAGGATATCGACCATGCAGCAGATACCATCTGGCGCACGGATGCTCAAGTTCCGGTGGAGGGACGATTGTTACTCTACAATACCACCGTACCACCAGAGAATGTAACACGATTACATGTGAGACGGCAGCACATTTGAGCAGTACAACTAAAGTATCAAACCTAAGGGTCATGATTCATCCCGATTACCCGGATCAAGAAGTATTGATCGGGATCGCCGTCTCGATAACGGCGAGGCATCCGTGTGCGCACTCTTGCAAAAGAATCGGATATCTTTGCATGGAAAACAAAGCACATGACGGTGTACCACGCTCGATTACATAAAACAAGTTGAGGATCCGACAAGGATACTCCCAATCTGACGAAGAAGCGTGGCCAAGCTCCGAGGCGCGCACAAGCAATTTCGCGTAAGTACATAAACTTGTGGATGCAGGTATCATGCGAGAAGTCTATTACCATGACTGGCTTTCCAACCCAGTGATGGTCAAGAAGAGCGACGGTAGTTGGCGGATGTGCGTGGACTTAACGGATCTAAACAAATCATGTCCCCAAGACTGCTACCCACTACCAGAAATAGACTGGAAGATATAATCTTTGTGCGGATACCCACTTAAATGCTTATTGGACGCATACAAAGGATACCACCAAATCCATATGGCTAAAGAAGATGAGGAAAACGGCCTTCCATACAAGCCAAGGTGTCTATTGTTATACTAAGATGCCCTTTGGCTTAAAGAACGCAGCGCCACCTACCGGTGATTGGTAGATAACGCATTTGAAAAGCAATGTGGTCGAATTGTTAGGAATTGGAAATTCTATTGTAAAGCATCGGTCACCCCAAGTAGAATCCGGCTTAAGTTAGCTCGTAGACATATCGTTCATTATATTATTTGTTTGTCGGTTATTAGCTTAGTTTAGTCTAGTGCAACACCGTGGAGGAAGGACGGGTCTTTACCCATTGTATGCTCGATCCGGCCCGTGAGGAGGCGACAGTTTAGAGAATAGCCCTCTCCATGAGAGAGGTTGGATGTTCATTTGGAATCTAACCTTCCATGAGTTTCTCTTACTAGAATATCCCACTTTCTCTCTCTAAAACCATATGATTATACGCCCATAATTGTAAGTGCTTGAATGTTTGTGAAATCCAATATGTTACAAATGGTATCAAGAGCCATAGTTTGATCATCTCTCTTACATATCCTTGGATTTCTAATGGTTTTTAGATGGTTTTTGAGTTTGAGAAAGTTTATTGGTTTTTGCATCATTTGGTTCATTTCTTGTGTTAGTGTTTGAATTTTGAGTGTACTTTTGTGTTTAGAATCATTGTAATTTGATTTGGAAAGCTTGAATCACTGTGGTTGGGCTTGTTTTGGATTGAAAAATGTGGTTTTGAAGTTTTTCATGGTAGCGACTTGAGTCTCGGAGTTAATTTTCTTCGTAGCGACTTGCTTTAGTAATGTTTAGCGAGTTGTAGTGTTAGTCGTAGCGACTTGATCGTAGCGACTTGTCTATTTAGACAAGCCGACAAATAGTACAAGTTAGTGGATTCTCCACTACGGCTAGCGACTTGGAGGGGTAGCGACTTGCTTTCATTTTTTCTAGCGACTTGTACGTTTAGTTCTTAGCGAGTTGTCTCTTAACGATTTGGATAGTTAGCGAGTTGTTCCTTAGCAACTTGACTGTTTAGCGATTTGGTACCATAGCGATTTGTGTTCAGCGACTTGGGTCTTAGCGACTTGGGCTTAGCGACTTGATTCACTGTAACTTGAGGTTTAGCGAGTTGCTACCTAGCGACTTGGTTCTAAACTTTCTAGCGACTTGGTTTCATTGTTCTTGGCGAGTTGTTCTATTAGCAACTTGTATTTATAGCAACTTGGTGAATTGATGCAAGTTACTCATATCTAATATCCATCAACACAATGACATACATCACTGACCCCTTAATCTCCAAAGCACTTAAACTCTATGATACCTCACAAAACAATGAAGCATGCGCTATTCGAATGTTTAAACATGACCGATTCAAAGAAATTATGATCAAAACCCTTCACATTCTCGAGTCAAATTTCAACGAATCACACTTATTAATGACACATGATGCAAGGCAAATGGAATGCAACATTGAGTCCTTTCAACTACTTCATCAAGACCTCACACATCGTTATCCACAACTAGGGATCGAACATGCAAGTGCTCTTTTCCGTCGGGACTTATCCACATTGACAAGAAGCGTGTTCTTGAACTTAGAACAATCAAGCTTCAAATTACCAAAAGAAGGTATTAATGGAAGACTCAAATGCTTCACTTCAAGTAATCTACAACCAATTTCAGCCATTCATCAATGGGGAATATTCCGCAGACTTTGATCAACACGTGACTGAAATTTCATTCAAGAAACATACTGGAATGGAAATCCATGAATACATCAACACATTTATCCATCTTATGGATAATGTGGAAATGTACATTAGGGAAGCTGCTCAAGAGAATGTTCAGTTGAATGTGTTGAATGGGTGTCATATTAAATTAAGTGAAAGTTGTGATAAATCGGGTAATGGATCGGTTGAAAGAACTGATGATCTTTGAATCATTGATATCGATACATCAAAGGATGATGAAACCGATTGTATGAATACAAAGGCTCGAGTCGAAAAGCTTGAAATAGATTGCATTTCGGTACCTCTGTTATGCATGAGGAGAATCTGGATGCCATCCCAAAGAAATGATCCGAGTTATGTGATGAGGTACCTTAAGCGATCAACATAATGCATTCACTAATGTACCGATCAATTTTATCCTAACTCGATCATGATATTGATAAATGTTTCTTGGTTAAACTCGAATCTAAAATCTTCAAAACAAATGACATGGTTAAAAAGGGTTTATGATGAACTTTCAAACAAATACTCAATTCTTGAAAACATTGCATTTCCTTGAAATTGCAATACAACAAAGAGAAGAAAGTTTTCTTACTACAAACACCAAAGATAACTGGAATTCTGTAATTTCGAGAATTTTTAAAATTAACCACTTAAAACCCGATTAGGGACAAAGATTCAACAATAAGCAATACGAAATTAAAACTCTCGGATCTCGCATAAGAAATGTAATATAGGGATGAACAATCCTAACCATGAGGTGAGTGATACGCTTAAATCTAGGAATGATAAATTGGCTCTGTGTGTGTCCAACCTATTGAGGGAAAATGAGTCCTTAAGAAATAAATTATTAGAGAACAATTCCAAGTTGATAGATCAATCTAATTCCCTCTTAGCTGACATTGATGCCCTCAAAGCCCAAATTCAAGATAAGAGCTTCACTATTGTTGCCTTAAAAAATGAGCTT
The DNA here is from genome assembly GCA_022545495.1 of Chrysanthemum lavandulifolium. NCBI lineage: Eukaryota > Viridiplantae > Streptophyta > Magnoliopsida > Asterales > Asteraceae > Chrysanthemum > Chrysanthemum lavandulifolium. The sequence goes on along the minus strand of CM040243.1, from coordinate 2,738,263 downwards.
AGGAAATCTATTGGAAATAGGGTGAACACTAAGTTTGCAAAACCATCAACCTTGGGAAAGCCAAAATGTACTGTAGTTAGGCAGCCCAATGCTTTTAGAACTGAAAGATCTAAGCCATCGAAATCTAAGCTTGTCTCCCAAGTTGATGCGAATATTGCCTCCCAAGTTGATGCGAATATTGTTTCGCCTCCCAAGTTGATGCGAATATTGTTTTGTCACTTCACTATTTCATTCCGATATGATGAATAACAAACCCCGGTCTAAGGTTCAAAGTCCTAAAATCATGAATACTAGGAGTTCATATAGTTTTCATAAGAAGCATCAAATGGCTGATCAATCCCCTAAGAAACAATATAATTACAAAAGGACCAATATTCAAAACAGGGAAGTGCCTACATCCAAATCCACTAGCAGTTGTTTCAAATGGATCCCCACTGGTAGACTATTTCAGTTATCAGGATCCAAATGGACTTACATACCTAGATCTTACCTTAAGTGGATGCCCATAGGAAAACTCTTCAAGAATATTGAACCTAAAGGGATTTCTATTAATGACACTCCTAGATCAAACTGTGCAACATCTAATAGTGAGGTTACTCAGGTTACTAACTCATCTATTTGCAATACTACATGTGCCTCTAGTGCAAAGTGTTCTCAGTCTTTTTCAGGTACAATGCTCAATTCAATCATGAACATCATGACTTGGTTCCCAACAGAAATGAAGATTGCTCACTCAGGAACTGTAGCTTGTCAGAATTGATGTACCTCGTACTTTGACTCCTATTCGTCTTGAATCAGGACTCGTTCTCATGAATCTGTGTACAAATTAGTTTAAAAAAAATCATTTTTGTTAAATCATTTTTTAAATCATCTATCATTTTTTTATTAATTAAATCATTTTTTATCTTTACCCTCAATCTGATAAAAGGGGCATCTCTTGTAATCGATAACATCTATGGTTCTAGAAATGTCATTCAATAATGACACGGGTCCATAGATGAAGTTCGAACAAAAGATATTCTCTAGTTTTATAACGGGGGGTTAGAATTCAATCAATGTTCATTGGTGACATTGATTGAGGGGGAGAGTATTTCAAGTTATATCGTTATCTCTGTTTCTCTCTGCACCATTGTTTGATATGTATTGTGTGCTTGATGCATGTTTAAGTCTTGCTTCGTTATGTCCTCTGTGCTAGATTGCTTATCTATGATATGTCACTTTTGGGTTCTTGTCATTTTATTCTACATGTTTTTAGAAACTGTATTTGAATGCTATCTGATAAGTTCAAGGACTGAAAGTGTTAATAGTATAAAATTTGATATATAGCGACTTGCCTTAAAATTTGAGAGATAGCGACTTGTCCTAGCGAGTTGCTTATTCTGCACATTTACAGGGACTGAAAGTGGTAACTTTGAAAAACTTGAAAAACCGTTCTTATCCCCTAGCGACTTGTTTTTTTCCATATACTCAAAAGATTTTTCTTGCTTTCTCTCTCTCTTAACAAATCCTTGCTAGCGACTTGTTTGTGGTAAGACTTATATCAATCATTTATGTTTCAAAACATATGAATTATACGCATCCCCTAACTCAGTTCCCTTAACAGATTTCATTGAGTTCTTGATCCTCGTCATTTGCTCTCCTCGCTTAGGTTTGTGAAATGGATTCATGTTATGAATCACTTGATATATATGTTGTGTTGATAGATGTCTTTTTGCATTTGTATGTACTAATGGGTCTTTGAGTGATTTGTAGAATCTCTTGTAGGTGGTTTATGTGAGTTGTGTTACTGATTTTGTTTGTGGTTATGGATTGATCGTACTTGTTCATTATAGCGATTTGATGATGTTACGTTAATGGTTACATATGTTGATTGGATCGAAGTGTTAAGCGAATGCTATGAATTGTTCTTGGTAGCGACTTACCTACTAAACATTGTGTTCTTGGTAGCGAATTGGTTCATAGTTTCTTCATGGCGAGTTACGTTATCTGAATTCACTCTTGCTAGCGACTTAGTGTTTTGATGTGTAGCGACTTGGCCTTGGTTCCTTTGATAGCGACTTGTCTTTACAAGTTAGCAACTTAGTGATTTGATTTGTAGCGACTTGGCCTTGTTTCGTTTGATAGCGACTTGTCTTAACAAGTTAGCAACTTAGTGATTTGATTCGTAGCGACTTGGCCTTGTTTCTTCTGATAGCGACTTGTCTTTACAATTTAGCGACTTAGTGATTTGATTTGTAGCGACTTGGCCTTGTATTTTTCTTATAGCAACTTGATTTTGTCAAAATGTGTAAAGCGACTTGCTGTAAGTATTTCATGCTAGCGACTTGGTTCAGGATTACTTGTAGCGATTTGTATTGACAAATTGCTCTTAGCGACTTGCTATAACATTATTGTTTAAGCAATTTGTATCTGGTTTCTCTTGCAGCAACCTGAATTAACAACTTGTTTAAGAAATCTGTTATAACACTTCCGTAATAGCAACTTGTCTCATGAAATCTTATTATAGAAACTTTGCTCTTCACATTTTCGACTCAATCCAACTTGTGTCTTGAAAAACTTTGTCAACATGATTTGTTACTTTGAAAATTACAAATGCTACTTAATCTATTTCCTAAGTTTGACAATCTGCTTATTGGTAATATATCATGTATGCTACTTGTTGTGCTTGTGTCATGAGGATACATTAAAATTTGTTCAACTAACCATGTCTAATCTAACATGCTCTCGAATACTAGTGTTGCATGTGTGTTTCTACAGAATCTTAATGGCAAACCCAACTTCATCCGAGAACCTTGCTACCTCTACTCCATCCATTGCTCTTACAGACAATGAAATTCTTCCAGCAGACAAATGGGTAGATATTGGGAAAAGTAACTGTTATGTGGACATGGAAAGGATTCAACAAAATCCAATCTTCAAAGTGGCAATTTATATTCTTAAAAACACTAATTTCTTTAGTGCCATGACCAAGCAATGCATTATCCCTTCCATCTACCTACAACAATTTTGGAACACCCTCACATGGAACAAGATCTCTGCCACTTATTCCTGCAAGCTTGATGATAAGGAATTTGAAATCACATCGACATTCTCAACAAGGCCCTAGAATCACACCGTGACCCCACCATACAATCGCCCCTCCACCTAGCGCGGAAGAGCTAATAGTCTTTCCGATTGGTTTGGGTTATCAAGTTGGCATATCAAGGGCTTGAGATATCATCACCGGACACATGTATCAACCCCGAGAGCCATTACTACCATTCTCAACTTATGCTTATCCGCAAAACCTCGTGATTCGATAAAGTAAGGATATCTATTACGCAAATCCTATGGGGTCTCGTCAATGGGTGAACATTAATGTCTCGAACGTATTTGGGAAGAATTCTCTTTGTCAATGAACACATTTATCACCGATAGAACAAACTTTCGAATAAAGCTCAAGGAAGAAAGAAAGTACACAAACTTGTGATTCCTAGCATCGATTCTCGAAGCTTGTTATCCAAGACTTGCAATGACTCATAACTTCAATCCTGTGGGTGAATCAATCCTCCATAATGCTAAGGATGAATTTGTTCGGGTAATCTCAAATACATTGCGAGAGGTGTCAATAAGAAATCTTTGGATTGCCCATTCACGATATTCTTCTCACGACGATATTAAGAAGACCGGTCACTTCAAATCATACAAGAAAAGGGCATCCGGATCCAATGTTGAGGACTCTCCCATTCCATCCCAACCCAAAGCTTCAAAGCCCACTTCGAGACAAAGTCCTCATATCTCGCTCTTCCCAAGAAGAGACGCGATGATCACATCCTACTAACACTTCTTCAAAGAAGCAGAAAAGGAGAAAGAATGATGCGGAAAAAGAAATTGTTGGGGGAACTGAAACACCAAAGGGTGACAGTCAATTGGTTGATGAAGACAAGGCTAATTTGCAGCAAGGTATTTATAACAACCCGTAAAATTTCGAATTATTTTAATAATATTTATCGCGTCAGAAAATTCAAATCAATTATTTTCTGACAAAATGCCAATATCTAAAGTATAAAAACGAGAGGTCATTTCGTTCCTTTAGAAATAAGACACCGCACTTACAATACTTGCCCACAAAGTATCTGTGAAATCTATTATTGTCCAAGTCAAAATTTAAGCATACATAAGCTTAATCCATCGCTTATTTACGACACTACAACGCGGTAGCAAACAAAACTAAAATAAATCGAGATAAGAGAAAATACATTTTATCAATCACTAATAATTCTGAAAGAAAACGAAGTTATCTCGTTAATTCGGAAGATCACGACCGCACGCATACCCGACACCAATTAAATAACGGCTAAACATTTATAATCAAATTTCAACATAATAAGAATGTCATATTATTACGGTTAAGAAATCGTTTCCGAAAATATAATTGTTATATTTTTCGAGTACCGGGAAGGTACGCTTACTCAAGGATTCGATAAAACACGGGGTACAGTTTATACTGTGTTATAATAAAACAAAATAGATAAGATTCGTATCTCTCTTTATCTCCTTCACGTTTCCAACATATCTGCCCCTCCTTTCTCCTTGTCGACACAAACCAAAACAGACAAACATGGAAATGGAAATTCCTTTCTCCCTCAAATACAAAAGGGATAGTCTACACCTTCCTCAAATGCTCTTCTACACTATAGACCTTCCCACGCATGCTCTGAAGCACGGCTGTGAAAAGACTAGAGCCAAGAATGATACTCGCCTACACACTAGGTCAAGGAAGCTACAAGACTCCATTCCCCTTCCTCATCTCTAAATAGAAGCTAAATTATCAGGAAACTTGCTCATCTCTCGCTCAATCAGTCACAATCCGAAAATTTGGGTTCCATTATATCAAAGGGCTTTTCAAAATTGAAAGAGGGGTTTTGTTTCTCATGGTCTAGATAGCGCGATTCAGGTCTCAATTTGTTACAAGTCTTCTTAGCTCGTGCCCGGTTGGAGTCTTTGGGATTCATGCCCATTCGACCCATCAAAATAAATGTAAGAACATGTTCATCTATTAAACTTGTAAATGAATTTTTTTTTATGTTCGAATTTTAATATTAGTAATGGGTGTAAAAGTGAAAATCCACATGTTGTTGTTGTTGCTACTGTTGTGGATCAAAAAGAGAAAATAAAACAGAACTTAATGGTTTAAAACTTTGTTAATTTGGGTTGTTGTTAACGTGAAGCGAATACAAGAAGATTCACAAGTTAGAAACTTGGTTTTGGCTAAATTAAGAGTATATGTTAATTTCGGCTTAATTCTTGCCTCTCGACTCATCGCTTGGCATTCTTGTTCATCCCGGGCTAGTATAGCCTCGTTAAGTTGGTATTCCAGTCGACCTCCTAGCCGTAATTAGCTTAAGTAATTGCCCCAGCTAAGGTAGAGCCACCCCGAAGGGCAGCTTATCACCATGACTGGCCCGTGACTCGCAAGGGCATTGGCAAGCGCAACAAGTAGTGACCCCGTTGTGGTTGCCTCATGTATAAGAGTGTAGGTTTTGTTTAAGTTATGATACCTTGGCTGTGAAGGAAACCACTCGAAGAATGGTTTTCTTACATGTTCGTGTTCAATTAGTAAGGCCATCCCAATACCCCACGGGGCGTGATTGACACTAAGTTTTGTCCTCGAGTCGGGTCGTACCCGGTCTATGAGAGGAAGGCTTCAATCATGGCACTTTTGTCACTCTTTTGGTAAGTGTTGTCAAGATTTCGTTTTATTAACATCGCCTTAAGTCACTAGGAAACACCCAACAAATGTTGTACCCGGATCGTCACTAAACCACGAGTATGGTTTGTGTAAACTTGGACATTGGTTGTGTTGAAACAAAGTGGTCTTGATCGTTAAAAATATGCTCGCATTCAATTATGCGACTTCCTTGTGTCAAGTTGTTCCCAAACGAAAAATGAAAACAAAACATCAACATATCAATTTGAGTCTGCTGTTATGTTGCGTCAATGATCATGGGTGATCTCTTGGACTACAAGGCCCATCTGCATCCAAAGGGGGGGAGGTCCATTCATTTGGTATTGATACAGAATCAGGTAAACAACATTTGGGCCGAGGCCCAGTTGACCTAAGTTGTTTGGCTTTGTCACAGCCCACCCAGGTGTGGAGTGAATATCATCTCGAGTTTTCTCGGTTAAAAATTCCATCTCGTTCGACCTCTTCTCATTTTCTCGGCATTAAACATACGACCTATCCCTTGACACGACGAATACTATCTACGCACGACGTTGGTACACTAGACAAATAGTTAATAAAAACAAAGTTGTAATAACAAGATAATTACACAAGTCATTTGCACTACTTGTAATATAACTAGAAAGTTCGATACAATATAATTTTGGCAACCATTGATTTAAATATGAAACCGGGAAATCAGACTTAGTAAAATGAAACACACGGTTTTAGTCAAATGAAAAGTATACAAACACATCTATTTGTTTACCATAACCATTACATATGTGGTACTATTTTCTTTATATGCAAAATAAGATATACATGAATATTTTCTAAAAATCCTTGGTTTTAACAATGGAAAGACTAGTTATATAAGTCAAACCGGATGATAGTTGTATATTAAATAATTCACGACATTCACCCAAGGTACATTGAGTATTCTGTCAATAAATCGCAATACACCCGAGGTAAACTATTTTCTTATAAACCGTTTACAAAACGAGATATACTTCTTGAAGCTTATATTTTCAAATATACATGCGTATATATGTATAAACCAAGCCCTATACATAACTTTTCAAAAACATATTGTGAATTGGATACATTTGAAATTAATACAAGAAACACATAAATTAAGTTACGACTTAATCTCTTTTCAACCATGTTTATATCTTGGTCATTTACATCGCCAACATCCTATTATAAACATACAATCCCTCCGTATGTTATCTTTTGGTCATCATTGAACCAAAGTCGTAATTCCTTCTTCAAGATTCCTTCCATGTCATACCTTCATAAGCCGAGATCCACCCAAATCTTTGTAAATCATTCTAATATAAAGGATGCCACATAAACAACAAGCAACAACAACAACAAAAACATTTAAAACTTATAAAGTTGGTTAAACTTTATCAAGTCTTAAACATAAAGACTAAATTGTCGTATTAATTAGGTTGCGTGTCGGAGCCGTGCACTATCACTCCTTGATTTAATTCTCTTTAGACTTCCTATTGCACAATGCCAAGGTGAGTTTCATAGCCCTACTCTTACTTGTTTTATAACCTTTTTGGGGAAGATACATGCTAATTTTACTTAAATCATTTTACTTGTGCATTCCATGCATACTATGCTTTCACATGTTTAAAGTTTTCATCATACATAGATGTTTTATAGAGCATACCAAAATGTTTGACCTAGAATATTACGCAACTTAGCCTAAGTCCTTAGATCCCAAATTGCCCTTTACATGAACCGTCGATTCCTGCTGGAAGCGAATGTTATAAATAGATCTATTGAGGTGACTCTGCTCGGGTTGACCCGCTTGGGTCAAGGCGAAACATATAGCATGTCGGGACCGAGTGTATTGGGATAAACACTCGCCATGGGCTCACTAATTGTATGACTTCTTTGTGCATACAAGAACTGTCGTAGTTTCGGTTGCATGAACTTAGTGCTAGCGTAATAGATTCAATATATGACATTATATTCGTTGTAATGTACATATACTCTACTTATGGTCCACAAATGAAAACTCTTTTATGAAATCCTTTTACGAAATGAAATCATAAACTTTATGACATTACGCCAGATGTAATGATCATCAAGAACCAAATTTGAAACTGTACTGAAATTCCTTTTTAAATAAACCTATGAACTCACCAACAGAAGTGACCCTTTAGCATGTATCTTCGTGTTTTGAGGTGATTGCTTATCTTTGAGGCGCATGGCAAAGGCATGGCATGGTCATAAACGACTGATTTATGTATTGGGACCACCTTTGTATATTGGGCCATTTCCGCATCAAATCAAAATGTAAACATTGTTTCTAAGAAATGAATAAAAGTTATTTATAAAAATCCGTTGTTCTATGCTTATGTTGTGATACCAATTTAGTAGCACCCAATACCAGATGCTTTACCGAGTCATTTTGGGATGTTACAGATTGGCATCGAGCCTAGGTTATAGACGGGTATATTTTAAAACCTAGACTATAACCACTTTTACAAAAACTTAACCCTATGACCGACATGCGTGCGCCGCTAAGTCGATGCCTCACTTATGATCATCTTGAGATCATACTTGATAAGATACATGTTTTATCCTTTGCCACCTAATTTCATTGTAGGTTATAACTACCTTCCCTATACATATAATTACGTATCACCGCACTACACCTTTCCCTCACACAAAGAGAATAATTGTTCTAATCCTTCAAGACAACCTTTAAAAGTATTGTGACATATTACTAGCGTAACTAAGTTGAGTATTTCAAAATTCATTGAACCTCGGGTGAATATAGATTGATCACCTATATTCAACCGGGGACGATGGGACATAGCCCGATCACCTATGTCCGACTCGTAGGTGAATTTGCAAAGATTTAGGATAGTTATAATAGCTTTATGTCCAGAGAGAAGATGATAATATTTTGATAAACATGTAACATTTCAATAAACCACACATTGACGGTTGCCCTGAAGCCACTTACTGGCGTCACACTATCCTTTAAACACAAGCCACTCATCGGCATACCCTAATCACAAGCCACTCATCGGCATATACTAATCACAAGCCACTCATCGGCATACACTAATCACAAGCCACTCATCGGCATACACTAATCACAAGCCACTCCACTGGCATACCATAATCACAAGCCACTCATCGGCATACCCAATCACAAGCCACTCACCGGCATACCCTAATCATAAACCACTCACTGGCATTTCCTAAACACAAACCACTCACTGGCATTCCTTAAACACAAGTCACTCACTGACATTCCTTAATCACAAGCCACTCATCGGCATACTCTAATCACAAGCCACTCATCGGCATACCATAATCACAAGCCACTCATCGGCATACTCTAATCACAAGCCACTCATCGGCATACTCTAATCACAAGCCACTCATCGGCATACTCTAATCACAAGCCACTCATCGGCATACCCTAATCACAAGCCACTCACCGGCATACCCTAATCATAAGCCACTCACCGGCATACCCTAATCATAAACCACTCACTGGCATTTCTTAATCATAAAACACTCACTGGCATCACAACATTTCTTAATCATAAGCCACTCACTGGCGTCATACTACTTCTTAATCATAAACTTTATAATTTCATATCACAATCTGGTTATGTTATAGTCACTCCTACCCCACACCTTACACTCCATGGACAAATTAAACCATTCTAGGAGCAACCGTTCAATAACACCTATGAGAAAATACAACAAACCTTTGGAAAAACCTATAAAGACATGATAAATGACCTATAATCCCACAAAAACTTGAAAACCTTACGCTCTACCCTGGGAATTAAATACCTGGAGGCTCCACCTACCTTTTAAGAATAACCGTGCTTACCTTGTTAGTCTCCTACAAATAAAAGAGTTGCCATACAAACTATTTCCGATTAATCCCTCAAACCATTATACTTCATAAATCACTTCATGAATCATTCTACAAATCAAATTACCACCTTACCATTTCACCATAATATAAACTACCTTACCAAAATAAAGTGTTTCCTTAATACCTTGAAAAATATTCAAGAATCACTCTGTTAATCACTTACTTTCTCGAAAAATGTTTTAAAGTTAATACCTCATAAACGAAATGACCAATGTTTTCCTTGGTAACTAAGCCTAACCTAGGGACGTATTCCACCGTCGCCTAAAACATAGATAACCATGAGGGTCATCAACTATTAAATCCCTAACCTTACCAACTTAGACAACTAAACCCTACCCGTGGCTATGGGTAAATCATATCCTGCTACGTATCCTTGCTACAATATATTTTCCAAATATGAGGATTTCCCTTTAGAATCCAATAATAATACTTTCCAAAATCCCTCGTTAAAATGAGACAAAATGCTGAAACACTAAAAGTTTCGCAAGATTTCCCTATACACCCCATAACTTAGAACCGGTTTTACAATCTTTTAAAAATGTGTCATTTTTACATCTTATCGATTTTGAAATATGATCTTAGTCAAACTGGTGCAAACATTTAGAGAAATTCGAAAAAAATGTTTCTTCACCCTTTAAAGAAGAAAGCACACAAACCCATAGCAAACCTTAAGAATCAACCCATACACTTTAGAACCATTAAACACCAGAAAAGGGTACGTTTTGATAAAACCATGAGAAGTTAGAGGTGTCCACACTAACAAAATAGTGAAACCACATAACATCAAAATTTGAACTTTCACCTAATGAACCGACCCCAGACAATCATGGTTCCTCAGATAGAGGATGTCTTGCTTGATAACACCTAGGTACCCATACCCAAAGAGGAAACCCTAGGACAACCGAGGAAAACTCAAAACTTATTTCAAATACCATCACCTCGTTCCGACACCCTATCGGATCGTGAACCGAGATCCCGGACGGATCTCCGTAAATGGGTGACTATAACAACCGTAAAATTTCAAATTATTTTAATAATATTTATCGCGTCGAGAAAATTCAAATCAATTATTTTTCGACAAAATGCTAATATCTAAAGTATAAAACGAGAGGTCATTTCGTTCCTTTAGAAATAAGACACCGACTTACAATACTTGCCCACAAAGTATATGTGAAATCTATTATTGTCCAAGTCAAAATTTAAGCATACATAAGCTTAATCCATCGCTATTTCAAGACGCTACAACGCAAAGAGCAAACAAAACTAAAAATAAATCTTGAGATAAGAGAAAAATACATTTTTATCAATCACTAATAATTTACGAAAGAAAACGAGAAGTTATCTCGTTAATTCAGAAGATCACGGCACCGCACGCATACCGACATCAATTAAATAACGGCAAACATTTATAATCAAATTTCAACATAATAAGAATGTCATATTATTACGGTTAAGAAATCGTTTCCGAAAATATAATTGTTATATTTGTCGAGTACCGGGAAGGTACGCTTACTCAAGGATTCGATAAAACACGGCAGCTTTATCTTGTGTTATAATAAAACAAAATAGATAAGATTCGTATCTCTCTTTATCTCCTTCACGTTTCCAACATATCTGCCCCTCCTCTCTCCTTGTCGACACAAACCAAAACAGACAAACATGGAAATGGAAATTCCTTTCTCCCTCAAACACAAAAGGGATAGTCTACACCTTCCTCAAATGCTCTTTACACTATAGACCTTCCCACGATGCTCAAGCACGGTGTGAAAAGACTAGAGCCAAGAATGATACTCGCCACACACTAGGTCAAGGAAGCTACAAGACTCCATTCCCTTCCTCATCTCTAAATAGAAGCTAAATTATCGTGAAACTTGCTCATCTCTCGCTCAATCACCACAATCCGAAAATTTGGGTTCCATTATATCAAAGGGCTTTTCAAAATTGAAAGAGGGTTTTGTTTCTCATGGTCTAGATAAGCGCGATTCAAGTCTCAATTTGTTACAAGTCTTCTTAGCTCGTGCCGGTTGGAGTCTTTGGGATTCATGCCCATTCGACCCATCAAAATAAATGTAAGAACATGTTCATCTATTAAACTTGTAATTGAATTTTTTTATGTTCGAATTTTAATATTAGTAATGGGTGTAAAAGTGAAAATCCACATGTTGTTGTTGTTGCATCTTGTTAGGATCAAAAGAGAAAAGAAAATGAACTTAATGGTTTAAAACTTTGTTAATTTGGGTTGTTGTTAACGTGAAGCGAATACAAGAAGATTCACAAGTTAGAAACTTGGTTTTGGCTAAATTAAGAGTATATGTTAATTTCGGCTTAATTCTTGCCTCTCGACTCATCGCTTGGCATTCTTGTTCATCCCGGGCTAGTATAGCCTCGTTAAGTTGGTATTCCAGTCGACCTCCTAGCCGTAATTAGCTTAAGTAATTGCCCCAGCTAACGTAGAGCCACCCCGAAGGGCAGCTTATCACCATGACTGGCCCGTGACTCGCAAGGGCATTGGCAAGCGCAACAAGTAGTGACCCCGTTGTGGTTGCCTCATGTATAAGAGTGTAGGTTTTGTTTAAGTTATGATACCTTGGCTGTGAAGGAAACCACTCGAAGAATGGTTTTCTTACATGTTCGTGTTCAATTAGTAAGGCCATCCCAATACCCCACGGGGCGTGATTGACACTAAGTTTTGTCCTCGAGTCGGGTCGTACCCGGTCTATGAGAGGAAGGCTTCAATCATGGCACTTTTGTCACTCGTTTGGTAAGTGTTGTCAAGGATTTCGTTTTATTAACATCGTCTTAAGTCACTAGGAAACACCCAACAAATGTTGTACCCGTGACTGTCACTAAACCACGAGTATGGCTGTGTAAACTTGGACATTGGTTGTGTTGAAACAAAGTGGTCTTGATCGTTAAAAATATGCTCGCATTCAATTATGCGACTTCCTTGTGTCAAGTTGTTCCCAAACGAAAAATGAAAACAAAAACATCAACATATCAATTTGAGTCTGCTGTTATGTTGCGTCAATGATCATGGGTGATCTCTTGGACTACAAGGCCCATCTGCGTCCAAAGGGGGGGAGGTCCATTCATTTGGTATTGATACAGAATCAGGTAAACAACATTTGGGCCGAGGCCCAGTTGACCTAAGTTGTTTGGCTTTGTCACAGCCCACCCAGGTGTGGAGTGAATATCATCTCGAGTTTTCTCGGTTAAAATTCCATCTCGCTCGACCTCTTCTCATTTTCTCGGCATTAAACATACGACCTATCCCTCGACACGATTTAATACTATCTACGCACGACGTTGGTACACTAGACAAATAGTTAATAAAAACAAAGTTGTAATAACAAGATAATTACACAAGTCATTTGCACTACTTGTAACATAACTAGAAAGTTCGATACAATATAATTTTCGCAACCATTGATTTAAATATGAAACCGGGAAATCAGACTTAGTAAAATGAAACACACGGTTTTAGTCAAATGAAAAGTATACAAACACATCTATTTGTTTACCATAACCATTACATATGTGGTACTATTTTCTTTATATGCAAAATAAGATATACATGAATATTTTCTAAAAATCATTGGTTTTAACAATGGAAAGACTAGTTATATAAGTCAAACCGGATGATAGTTGTATATTAAATAATTCACGACATTCACCCAAGGTACATTGAGTATTCTGTCAATAAATCGCAATACACCCGAGGTAAACTATTTTCTTATAAACCGTTTACAAAACGAGATATACTTCTTGAAGCTTATATTTTCAAATATACATGCGTATATATGTATAAACCAAGCCCTATACATAACTTTTCAAAAACATATTGTGAATTGGATACATTTGAAAGCCACATTTGAAATTAATACAAGAAACACATAAATTAAGTTACGACTTAATCTCTTTTCAACCATGTTTATATCTTGGTCATTTACATCGCCAACATCCTATTATAAACATACAATCCCTCCGTATGTTATCTTTTGGTCATCATTGAACCAAAGTCGTAATTCCTTCTTCAAGATTCCTTCCATGTCATACCTTCATAAGCCGAGATCCACCCAAATCTTTGTAAATCATTCTAATATAAAGGATGCCACATAAACAACAAGCAACAACAACAACAAAAACATTTAAAACTTATAAAGTTGGTTAAACTTTATCAAGTCTTAAACATAAAGACTAAATTGTCGTATTAATTAGGTTGCGTGTCGGAGCCGTGCACTATCACTCCTTGATTTAATTCTCTTTAGACTTCCTATTGCACAATGCCAAGGTGAGTTTCATAGCCCCTACTCTTACTTGTTTTATAACTGTTTTGGGGGAAGATACATGCTAATTTTACTTAAATCATTTTACTTGTGCATTCCATGCATACTATGCTTTCACATGTTTAAAGTTTTCATCATACATAGATGTTTTATAGAGCATACCAAAATGTTTGACCTAGAATATTACGCAGCTTAGCCTAAGTCCTTAGATCCCAAATTGCCCTTTTCATGAACCGTCAATTCCTATTGGGAAGCGAATGTTATAAATAGATCTATCGAGGGTGACTCCTTCATTCGGTTGACCCGCTTGGGTCAAGGCGAAACATATAACATGTCGGGACCGAGTGTATTGGGATAAACACCGCCATGGGCTCACTAATTGTATGACTTCTTTGTGCATACAAGAACCGCCGTAGTTTCGGTTGCATGAACTTAGTGCTAGCGTAATAGATTCAATATATGACATTATATTCGTTGTAATGTACATATACTCTACTTATGGTCCACAAATGAAAACTCTTTTATGAAATCCTTTTACGAAATGAAATCATAAACTTTATGACATTCGCCGGATGTAATGATCATCAAGAACCAAATTTGAAACTGTCTTGAAATTCCTTTTAAATAAACCTATGAACTCACCAACAGTGGTGACCCCTTTAGCATGTATCTTGTGTTTTGAGGTGATTGCTTATCTTTGAGGCGCAATGCAAAGGCATGGCATGGTCATAGACGACTACGATTTATGTATTGGGACCACCTTGTATATTGGGCCATTTTCCGCATCAAATCAAAAAATGTAAACATTGTTTCTAAGAAATGAATAAAAGTTATTTATAAAAATCCGTTGTTCTATGCTTATGTTGTGATACCAATTTAGTAGCACCCAAATACCTGTATGCTTCCGCTGAGTCATTTTTGGGGTTGTTACAGTATTCAACAAAGCCTGGAAAGCCTGAACATGAGACCACCAGTTGTAGGTGTCGTGTTAAGAGAACTTGAACTAGAGCCACGCCAAACAACTCTAATCACACAAGACAAAGGGAAAGGGATTGCTGGTGTAGATGCCGAACAAGCCGCTCACATGCTTCTGACCTTCTCCTCTTCACCATCAAGAACTACCACTCAATTTGAGTCAAGAAAAGAAATGTTGAATCATCTTCACTCGAGAACAACTGGATTGGAAAAGGAGGTATCCGGAAGCACAAGAAGAAACTCCTTCATCAAGTGATATCCAATCAGATCAAAATGATGATGAAGAGTTGTAGAAAGACTCACATGAGAACCTTGAGTCAAGATCTAATGAAACCGTGCATTTGGAGGAACCAAACATGTCTCATCGACTCTCTATCTTCATTGAAGAATCTAGATCGATCTCTCATTTGGTGATCGGTTCTTAAATGACAAACCCTCGGATAACGAGCCGTTTAAGAAAATGATGAGGAAGAGAAGCCGAGTCCATGTATATTGTTGATATTCAAGAAGACACATCAACCACTCCTCCGATGTCAAGACTTATTTAAGCAACCGCACTTCCACAACCCAAACCCGCTTAATGATCCATTACAAGTTGTCTCTATCGGTGATGTCGTCACTCCACCTACCTCACCACCTCCTGTTTCACCTCCTTGATCAAAACAAGCGAGCAATTGCTCAAGAGGCTATGACACGTATTGCAACTATTGAGAAGCATTTTCTATCGTCAATAATCTTGATAGTCGTGTCAAAAGTCGGAGAATCTTAACCTCAATGAGATTGTTACAAAGGCAATAGAAGCAGATATTAAAGATGCGGTTGAATGGGCAATGAAGGCTCAATTACTTCAGCGTTTCAGAGACTTGCCGATCTCTGACATGAGATCAACTCTCTCAGAAAGAATGTATGAAGCAGGAGAGCATCTGGACAATACGCATAAGAAATTATTCGAAGCACTCGAGGAATCAATGAAACTTGATAATTATCAGCAGTTTGTAGAGGATGTACGAGAAAGGGAAGATAAGAATAAAGAAAGACTGCTCCGATGAAATCAAAGGATAAGTCTAGAGGCCTGCCACCACCACCTCCTTCACCTCCAACTAGAGGAGCTGGAACTTGGAGTGGTGGATCTTCTAATACAACCTCTACACCTCCACCACAACCACCATCATCACCACCAAAACCTTCCAGGTCAATCTAGTCCATCCGGAGATCGGAATTCATAAGAAATCGCAACTTGGACAATCTGTTGATTCAAGGTTTACACCACATTCTCTACTATACCGTAAGACCAGCGCTTCATGAAGAATCGTATGTCATGGCGGTCGATCGATGATGATGATGCATCCACCAAACATATCCCCATGCCATCGAAGATGATTGGTTTGATACATCGTGTCGGTGAGCGCTCTAATACCACTAGAGTTGCACCTTCAAAAGACACAATTTAAAATTTGGTCGACGAGAGGCCTCAAACTCGAGAACCTTCATGGTCCATTCCAGTCGACACAATGATCCCACGACAACAACTGGGCTTCAACAATAAGCGCCAACTATGAAGCCCCGGTGAAGACTCTTCTTCACATCATGGGAGATATGGGCGGCTTTATAAAGTGGTTTTGTGAATGAAGGGAATCTAGTCCATTACTCCAAAGGATCTTGAAGGACAAGCTTTTGAAATTGTCAAGGTTTTTCACTCGGATGCCAATCATCTCCAATACCGGATGGAAGAATGTCATAAGATGTTGAGTGATCAAGTCGGTGAAGCGGATCGATCGCCTCAATGTGAACATGCCTCTTCCTCCGGTGGTGAACTCGGACAAATGACCATTCAATCGAGTTCTTTTCAACCATGACCGAATATCTATGTGCTCAAACTTCGAAAAGACCATCACTTTATCGATTTGAAGATGAAAGTCAAGCTACTACACCGATCGTGGTCTTGAGCGGATGGTACCGGATCAATTCGGGTCGACAAAGAACAAAAGTATGACATTGTTGCCTCATATGGCATTTCTCATTGGTGGTTCAAGAAGAAGAAATTCTACATTGACCGACATAGTGCTAACAAGAGTCGTAGAGTCGTTTCGATCCAAGCTCGCATTCTAAGTGTCATCAATATAGAGACATTCTCAATCTATGGCTATGATTACTTGAAGAAGATTGTTCTTCAAGAGCGATTTGAAAGAGAATGTTATTGAAGCGAACGACTTCAAACACTTGATGCCAAATGACTTTGAAGATCTCTACTTTTTGAACCTACAAGGAAACCTTAACCACCTTCCAGTTCGTGAGAAGAAGGCTCTCTCATTCTTTGTCAATCTACGGATCGAGGCTTGGTCATTCGAAAAAGGGTTGAGGATTTTCAGCTAGGAATGGAAAGCTATGAGACCTGCGTCAACCTTACTAGACCTCAATGGGAAGCCACAGGTCTTGAATTTCATCAATAATATAAAGTGATTGACACTCCTAGATCCATCATCTTTACCGACAGATACGGGACAAGAATGCTAATGAGGCTATGTGAGCTATACAAGTTCAGTGATGGTACACTCAGGATGGTTGAACAAGAATTGAACTCTAGAGTGAAGGAAATCAAGATTGACATGAAGCCGTGGAACAAAACTAGATTACAGTCCGAACAGGACTTGAAGATGTGTGAAGATTTCATTCTTTGCAATCGGACGAAGATTAAAGACTAGAATGATTTATCTCACCTTGAAAGTTTTGTGGGTGGTAGACTTGTGAAGGTCATTACAAACTACTTCAACGAATCGAATGAAGACATCTTAGGAAGTAGCTTCGCTTTGAATTTTGATGTGTAAAATGTGGTGTATATACGATGAACAACTATAATGTATGTAATAGTGTTAGGTTATGTATTGTGGTTTCCTTTTATCTAAAAGGGAACTTCGATGTTGTCCACTTCAAATCATATAAAACCAGGACACATTTTTCTTCAACAAATGTTTTGTTTCATACATATTTAAATCACTTGAGATCCAAAATCTCAAAGGATTTGAAATTTTGATCGGGAGAAAATGTGATATAAATATGATAGATGATAAAAAGATGACCATTTTAGTCTCAAAGTGCATACTGCTCTCTAATATGTGCTAAACTCTTTTCGAATCTCGAAGCATATATTAAGGGGGAGCATTTCAAAACTAATACAAATCTTCAAGGTACAAAGATTTCCATGTTTTAACATAAGGTACCTTGATTGTGTGTTAAATGGTTTACAAATATTTGGTAATCATGGTTGTATTTCAAAAGATCTCTTTTCTCTATGTGATAAAATGATTTCAAATATCCTATGCACATATTGAGGGGGAGAATTTACCAAGAAAATCAAATGGCTTTTTCTACGGAATTTGTGATCAAGAAATTATTTCAAAGAACTCTTGCCTCCATGTGCTAAACAATTTCAAGATCATATGCACATGTTGAGGGGGAGCATTTCTAAATGATCAAAACTATTAAGGTTCAAAATGCTTTATTTTATATCACAAGTACCTTGATTGTTTTTCCAAATGATTTTTCAATTGATTTTATGGAAGAAAGAACAATACCAAAAGACCGACCAATTTACATTATGCATGGTGTTATAAGGATGGTTAGGTTAGGTATTCGTTCCTATGATCCGCCAGAGCCGGAGGGATCTACCCACGGACAATCCACTAGATAGTGTAGAGTCCTTAAGTATGATGAAAAAGGAGAAAAGTGAGATATGGGAAGAGTGCGGATGAGGCGAGGCTAGTCTTTGGAATATACCCAACAAGGTTCTAGTTATGAAGTCTCGGTAAGCTTTGAAGGGGTTGAAGAATGAAAAGAATTGAATGAGAAAATGGTGAAAATAAATAGCCTCAATTATTCAACCTTATGGCGTAAAACGGGTTCAATTCATATACTCTTGGTGGTTACCAAGGTAACATCAATATTGAAGACAAGGCGTCATGGACCCAGTGACGCACTGCACTACAACTTCCCAAGCCACTCAAGTTCCTCTTAAAAGGACTTGTTTCATTATCACGGGGAACCGACATTATCTATCAACTTTCTCTTAGAGTTTGTTGATATTGAATAAGGAGACCCACTCCATAGTCTCCGGCATAGGAACCAAATATGCACAATTGAGTTTAGAGCCACGAGATCATTATATAAATCTCATTAGGACACTGTCTATGAAGACTCTGTTTCACACAATGTGGAAAGATAGATTATATCTTATGAGTCCCACGCATTATCCCCTGGTATTGCGGAACATCTAAGTGATATGCAAACATATTCACAATAAAGATGGAAAGTCTTAGAGCCAACATCAAACAAGCTCACGGTAGGTGGCATGTGAGATCTATCCAATAGATCAACCATGTGACAACTGAACAGAAACAATGGGGCGATTCAATCTTTTGAATCAATCCTGGTTCAGGTTATGGATTGACGGATACCTTTAAAAAATGGCCGTTGTGCTTAAAAAACTCTTTCCATTAGCACATCGACTGTGTACTCATATTTCAAAATAAAAGGTGTTTATGACTGATAATTGATTTTCATTAAAACCTTCGTTGTATTGCAAAAACAATTTCTATTGAGCAGTACACAATTGTTTTTCAAATCTCTTTTCATCAATTAGTGAATCTCAATTCACTGGTTCACTCACTCCGTGTTGGCTTCTTTGAGGCGCCCGATTTGAGAACGCCTAGAGCAAGCTGCGAAACCACATCAAGGAAATTCTTTGGAATTATACCGATCACAGCGATGCTTGTCTTGATCAACGGGAACCGTGGGCCGTGTACCTCAATTCAACGAAAGTGATCAAAGACACTTTCGTGCGCTTTATTGCTAGCTCATTGTATGCAGTGCACTGAGCGTTTGCGGTGACGTAATGAAGCGGTCGATCCATAGCCACATGCTCACTCAACACATTCATTTCTAAAGAAATCATGATAAGTGCATCAATGACTCGATATTTTCCTCCATGCTTCGCTACTCGCCGCAAATATCATGAACCAACTAAAGCTTCATTACTCGATGAGAAGATTTCACGATCCAGAATGTGAGCATGTTGGTCCAAATGTCACAACATCATATGCTGACAACACAACAATGGGTGATGCTGAGATTAATTGTGGCTGATGATTTCTATTTAAGCTCAAAAGTCATCAATGTGGATCAGCTCTATAACCTCCACGAAATATACATTGTAGTTGAACAATGATGAAATCACCACGGAAACAGAAAGTTTGAATATTTTGATGATTTGATGTCTACGAGCTCAAGATTAAAGATTAAATAGAATGCTAGGATTCACAATGTAAATCATGGGGTGACCTCCCTTAGGGGGATATTGTTAGGAATTGGAAATTCTATTGTAAAGCATCGGTCACCCCAAGTAGAATCCGGCTTAAGTTAGCTCGTAGACATATCGTTCATTATGTTATTTGTTTGTCAGTTATTAGCTTAGTTTAGTCTAGTGCAACACCGTGGAGGAAGGACGGGTCTTTACCTATTGTATGCGATCCGGCCCGTGAAGGCGTATTAGTTTGTATAAATAGCCCTCTCCCCGAGGAGAGGTTTTGATGTTCATTTGGAATCTAACCTTCCATGAGTTTCTCTTACTAGAATATCCCACTTTCTCTCTCTAAAACCATATGATTATACGCCCATAATTGTAAGTGCTTGAATGTTTGTGAAATCCAATATGTTACAGCAACCTAGAAGTTTACGTTGACGACCTTGTCATAAAAAGCCATACTGAGGACGATTTGGTGCGCGATATTGAAGAGACATTTAAGACACTACGAGAGATCAATATGAAGTTAAATCCTAAGAAATGCACCTTTGGCGCTACAGAAGGCATGTTCCTGGGATATTTGATAGAGCCCGACGGCATTAAACCGTGTCCAGAAAAAATGAAGGATGTTATCAACTTCCTTCACCAAGACGTTGAAGGAAGTCCGATCTGAATGGAAAACTAGCGGTTTAAACAGATTCTTGTCTAAATCGGCGGATAAGTCACTCCCCTCTTCAAAACACTCAAGAAGTGTACAAAAAGGGAGACTTTCATTTGGACTACTAAGCGAAGAAGCTTTCATACTGACTTAAACAACAACTTAGCAACTCCCACGCTAGTCGCGCCCACCTGTGGGAAGAATTAATTATGTATTTATCTGCGACTAATGGGCGATCGGTGTGGGTACTCTTGACGAGACATGGGATTCAATACAAACACGGTATACTTTGTAAGCAAAGCGCTCAAGAAAGCGGAGGTTAACTATAGCGCAATGGAGAATTTGGTATTGGCATTAGTATTCGCCGCCAAATGGCCTTCGCAGATACTTCGAGGCGCATCCGATAGCGATGATCACGGATCAACCTATCAAGCAAATCATCTCCAAACCCGACGCGCCGGGCGACTACGAAGTGGAGCGTGTTGCTAGGTGAGCATAACATCTCCTACAGACCACGTACTGCGGTTAAAGGGCAAATACTAGTAAACTTCATCATCGAAAAACCGGACACTGATGATGCACCTTCAGAAAGCAAGGTAGAACTACAGGAACCATGGATCCTATTCACGGACGGATCCTCATGCGTGGATGGGTCAGGCGCAGGCCTTATCCTCACGAGTCCAGAAGGAATGGAATTCACTTACGCACTGCGTTTTGAATTCACAGCCACGAACAACGAGGCTGAGTATGAAGCTCTGATTGCTGGATTACGCATTGCATCTTGAATGGGCATACGCAATCTAGAAGCAAATATGGATCCCCGCCTAGTAGCCAACCATGTGTTGGGCGAGTATGTGGCTAAAGAGGAGAACATGATTCAATATCTCGACAAAACCAAATCACTAATCTAGGGCTTTGACAGGTTTACCATCAAACAAGTTCCTAGAGGGGAAAACCGAAAGGCGGATGCACCGAGCAAGATTGCATCCACAAGCTTTGCTTTGTCAAAACAAGTATTGGTGGAAACTCTTAAGAGCAAGTCCATCTCGGAGATGGAAATATCCACGATGATAGAGGAACAAGGTTCTACATGGATGACTCCAATCACAGAGGTTTGAACTTCGGGACGGTATACTATATCGGCGTTCATTTTTACAACCATGGCTTCGATGTGTCGGACCCTTTCAAGCGATTCGTACTCGAGAGATCCACGCCGATTCATGTAGCATGCACTCGGGACCACGGTCCGTTGTGGCGCGTGCTACGGTCGAGATACTATTGGCCTCGATGCACCGTGGCGCGCGGGACTTAATAAGAAAGTGTGGCGTCGCCAAGTTCACGCACCTATTCCACGCCAACCACAACAGAGCTAACACCTATTACATCGCCATGGCCATTCTATAAATGGGGTATCGACATTGCGGGCCCGCTCCCTGTTGTAGCGGGGATTAAAATTCCTTATAGTGGCTATAGACTATTTCACTAAATGGATTGAGGCAAAGGCGGTCGCGACAATCACGGTAACCGGGTAAAACGATTTGTTTGGAAAATATCGTATGCCGTTTGGATTACAGGAAATCATCTCGGACAATGGAAAACAATTATTTGACAACCCTTTCAAGGAATGGTGCGGCGAATATTGCACAACACTTGGCGTCGAGTTAAACACCCGAGACAAATGGTTTGGTCGAGTCGCAAATCGTAGTCTAGGTGAAGGAATTAAAGCACGCTTAGACAAACACAAAGGAAGGTGGGTAGAGGAACTATCGCATGTTTTGGGCGCACCGCACTTCAATCAAAATTAGCACGGAGACACTCCTTTTCTCTTGTCTATGGGACGAGAAGGCGTCATACCGGTAAATTGGGATGCCAACTATTCGCATAGCCAAAGTTAATGTTACAACCAATGACGATGAGCGGCGTATTGACTTGGACCTATTGGAAGAAAGCGCGAGTCTTGTGATACGTGAGGCAAGAGCTAAGTCAAAATGAAGGATACTACGATGCTAAAGTTTGAGCGTCTCATTCGGACGAGCGACCGTATATCGCGCCAATGATGCAAGCCACGCGGAAGACATTGGAAAAGCGGGACCGAAGTGGGAAGGACCTTATGAGGTTATGAAGCATTAGGAAAAGGCGGCGTATAAGTTGCGTGACATGGATAGTCGTGAGCTACCACGCACATGGAACATCTGCAACCTCAAGCGATGTTACCTCTAGAAGGGCAATTGCGATCCAGTAAGACGGATACTCCGCACTTTAGTATAGTGCTCAATAAATATCCGTGTACTTACATTCTGCTTTACTTAGGCAAATGTTTCTTTTCTTTTACAAAACTTGCAAGTATTAATAAAGCGTCGCGGTTTCTAGCTAACTCCGTGACACATTTCAATTTGTTATTTACATAATACTTATGTCTCAACATCATTGTTATATTCTCTTTTGCCTACATGGCGCGCATGCATTAATAAACCCGATGGTAAAAGATGAGTAAACCTACTAAATAACTCGTTGAGTAAGAGGTTGCAAACCCGTCAACATTGGATCATGCATCCTTGTTAAACACCTTATTTTCAAGACGTTGGAATAAGTTCAATGTGCATCCCACGATGGATGCGCAACAATGTATATTGTGCGCGTTTAACAAACTAGGAATCAAGACTCTTGACTCCTTTATATGATATTTACAGTACGCTGCATATCAAACCATACACGATTATGATACAAGTACTTAGACATCGTGTTTCAAGTATGTTAGATCATGACTTTCATACATGACTATGGACTTCATATATTATTCGCGCTTATGTAATAGTTTGATTCTTAGACAACAAGGACGTCTTTTATGCAAAGACAGATAACTAAGTACAAATATTATAAGTTGCAACCACATCAACACACATTCAACAAAAGGAAAATTTTATTAAGAACCACGAGTTCTTACAAAAAGATATTTACAAAAAGAAGCTACCTATATACTATTGCTACGCCTAAGTTGTGAACTCTCAACACGGTTTGCAGCAATCCCAACTTCTTTCAGCTTCTTCAGTAAATCAGAATCATGTCGCGATACCCATGGCCACACTCACAGGTACCCCGTCGGATCTCGAAAGGTGCGCTGCGCCGACAAAAAAAAAATGGCCTTTCCCTTCACGCCCTTCTTCTTGGCAAGCC
Organism: Chrysanthemum lavandulifolium; assembly: GCA_022545495.1. Lineage (NCBI taxonomy): Eukaryota > Viridiplantae > Streptophyta > Magnoliopsida > Asterales > Asteraceae > Chrysanthemum > Chrysanthemum lavandulifolium. The sequence continues at coordinate 2,714,245 of CM040243.1, read as the reverse complement.
TCATAGCATGGGCCTCTAAGGATTCTTTCGGAGGATTTCCTTCTCAAGCACGAAGGATTCGGGATATCGCGTGGGCGAGCAAAGATAGGCACACAGGCTGCGACTCATCGAGGCTTCAAAAGTAGCAGTGCGTCTCGCATCATCGGCCGCGGTGGCGGGCCAAGGTTAACCCTCCATAATCACACCGATGGGGTAATCTTGGTCGCGCTCAATCTGCTAATCGAGGAAGCTCAATATTTTCCTCTCTTTCATCGCGACAACAAGATCCTCATAAGCATGCTTATAGTAACCAGAAACTGTCTGGTGGCACTTTCAAAGGCCATTATCATGTAGCTCTCTATGGCCTCCGCTTACCACGCCAACGCCGCACCGAAAAGCCGCCCCAAATTTGTCTACCACCTCCAGAGACTCCAAAATCTTGAGGAGGCAAAGGCGCAAACCATGGTCGATAAGCCGCAAGGTTCGGCAATCGTTGAAACAAGTCGAGGATCTGACTCCTCATCATACTCGATCTTGAGCTTGCATGACTTCATCTCCTGCTCTTCCGTGAGCTTCCTCGGTTGCACCAAACTCCCTAACGAGAGAACAACTCTTCCTTTCCTTTTCCAAATACTTAAGGGCCCGGATGCACGAAGCCTTGTAATCCGACGCAAAGATGCGCTCCCGACTTATTTGGCTCAAGGTGACATTTTTCTTCAATGAACTTTTGGGAATGAGAGCTCGCTGCCTCTACCTCATCCTGGGCACTAGCCAAACGGGCCTCCAGCAACGCAATCTGTTCGTCCTTTTGTGCGCTCTGGCTACTTTCCCTAACATACCTCGCCTTCAGTTGTGCGACCAATGCAGCCTGATGTGCAACAGCCACCCCAAGCTCCTCAACCAGATGATCCATTGGCATATCCCCAACTACCAACGGATCAGCGCCTTGAGTCTCTGGAATGGGAGGGTCAGTGCGTATAGGACTCGCCTTGGGTGATGAATCCTCAGTGAGTCCAGCAGTACTCCCAACGGTCTCAACAGTGCAGGCGAACAAAGGATTTTTATGATTACTTCATCAAACAAACAAAGATATATTAAGCATTGCGGCAACAATACTTACATGGGAGGAGTAGTCTCAGTCACGCGCCGGGGCGATGATTCCTCTGATGATGACTCCACGTCCAGAATCACATGGCGCTTCCTAGAGGAACCTGCACCATCATCACTAGGCGCTCTCTTACGCTTGACCCCTCGGTCTGGTTCCTCTGGCTCCGTATGGGTGGGCTCCACTATATGTACCACTGCGCGCTGCTCGCTCCACTACTGGGAGGGACCCACAGGTCGGGTCTGCTGCGGAGGATTGCCTCTAGCGCAACGGAAGAACTACCCCCGTCTCTCCCAACTCCATTTCCATGGTGCGCCCCGCAGTAGCTTCCAGAATAGGATCTTCCCCCTCTCTCAAAAGGGCGCACTCCTACAGTAACCTGGAGCGGCTTTGTCAATTGCACAACGATGAATAGATCCATCTCTACGCAGCAAAAAACAAACAACAAACAGGTTACAAAAAGTACAAAGATGAAAAGAAAGGCTCACATTAATAAAGCAAAGGAATGCGAAGGACGAGCACCCACCCTGGCCATCCGCGGCTAAGAAAGTTGGCACCTCATCAGGACTACCAAAATAATTGCAACTCATGCCCACGTGCACCAAAAATTCCTCGGGGTAGGAATTGATGGAAATACGATTGGCATTTATCGTACCCGCATCATTAGCGATGTATGTTCCAGGGGAGGGGCGCTCATCCTTTGGCAGCGAACTTTGGGTGTAGAAGGCGAAACGCCAAGGGGACAACGCTTCATCGACCCAGAAAATTTTTTCCCTCCAGTTCCTAAGCGCGTCCAGTTTATCAGTGTAACATTGCAGCCCCCTTGCGCGCTTAGCAAACGAAACCCACCCATTTGACCTCGAAGTTTGTTATTTTTGCTGCAATTAACCAATAAACGGCAATTAACCTCGCCAATAAACGGCAATTAACCTCGAAGTTTGTTATAGTGGGGTTGTCGCCAATAAGCAACAATTAACCTCGAAGTTAGTTATTTTTTTGCACCTATACGGTCGGTGAGATATGCGCAGCGATAGTAATTTAATCGTCGCACAAGAATAAGGATATGGGCACACGTTGATTCGCAAATTCAAGAAAGCGTGTATACCCACTTTCCGCCGGAAATCCGCTATTGACGCCTTGCGGCGGAACCACCGGATGCAGCGCCATCGGGATATAATAATTCGAGGTGAACTCACGAAGTTCATCCTCGGTCATGTCGGAGGAAAAGTCAGTTAAAGCACGGACCATGATATAGTTTTTAAACGCGCACACGCTGTTACCTTTGAAATAATAAGGGTTTTTTGGTAGATATTCGAGCTTTCAACAATGGCGGAAATGTTTTTTTTACTGTGATAAACACAGTAAATGGAAGGCGACGGTTTATATAGGGTTTCACACTCATGTGATGCACGACACGTGGATCCCAATTTCTCTAAACATGTGGTGGGTGTTGCTTATGTGACACACTTTCCATTCACTTCGCACACGTTTCTGAGTGCATGTTGATATATTTTGACTAGATTCACCGTGTATTCTTTAAAGTGGAAACCTTTTTAGCTTCTCCGCTACGCCTCGAAGTATATACGGACTACAACTATTAGTCTAGCATAGGCAGGTTTTCCCTGCGCATACTAGACTGGGGGGACATGATGACGTATAGTCCGCATTCGGGTCATGAACCCGTTCAATGAACGCTACTAGCAATCGAGCCCAGTACGAATGGGCTAACCCGGTAATGGTTTGGGCTCACAAAAGCCCAAACCCGAAGTTATTTATGGGTTTAGTTATTGGATATCTCTTGTTTATGAGATATGCATTAATTGACCGACTTAGGCGGGATACGCCGAAGGTTGAGAACACGAAACCAATAAGGATTTCGTGTGTATATAAAGGGCATCAAGCCTCGTTAAAAGTACGATCTATAACCCTAGCTCTCCACTAAACCCACAAAACCGATTACTTACTCTCGCCGGAGGATAATCGTGGAGACAATCCCTGATAAGCCTAACGGTGTTTTCTATTTTCTTAGTCGCAGGTCTCGAGCATTAAGATCTAATTGATACGGGCAGGAGTCCAAACAAGGAACGCCCAACTTTTGTATCAACAGTATTTGCATTAAAAAAATATGACTCTTTGACTCAACATGTGATGCATTACAAAACCAATGACATATGTACTTTAAAGACAAAAAACATTATTCCTTTTTCTTTACCATTCTTAGAATCTCAGTTGTGTTTCCCAAAGTTCCAAACCCACCATGTATAACATACGAACAACAATTAGGGCATGTTTGGTATGGCCCTTTGGATTGGTTTTGGTGTTGATAAGACATTAATCATGTGTTTGGTTCTTGCTTTTAACAAAAGGAATGGAAGTTGGATAAGACATTAATCATGTTGATAGGTTTTGCATGAGTTTGAGATTTTTGTGGGCCATATTCTTCTATCTCTCTCTATACATGTGGAACATCCCATTTATATTCTATCATATTTTTTTGTTTTTTACTATTAAATAATAATTTTTATTTAAAATTTATTATAAAAAATATTTAATTAAAATATAATTTATCTTTCTTAAACATACTCCAAATCCAAATCTTATATCAAGTTCAAATCTTAATCCAATCCCACTTATAAACCAAACAGACCCTTACAATATTATTTTCTTAGCATATGTTGATGATCTGTTGATTATTGGTAATGATGAAGAACAAATTGTGGAATGGAAGTCTGACTTAGTTCGATGTTTCACATGAAAGATTTGGAAGATTTGAATTACTTTCTTGGTCTTGAAGTCTCTAAAAAGCGACAAAGGAATTTTCATTTCACGGTATAAGCATGCAATGGATCTTACCGAAGAAGGAGGTGTTTTGTCTAATAAACCTTACAAGTTGCCTATGGATCCTCGTTTGAAGCTTGACGGATGTAGGTACTCTACTATCTGATCCAGAAGTGTAGTGAAGACTAATTGGCAGACTAATCTACTTAACAATTACCACACCAGATATATGTTACACAATTCAGTTGCTTAGCCAATTTATGCAATCCGCTACATCAGTACATAAGCAAGTTGTGAAACACCTTCTTAGATACATCAGTTTGTCACCAAGTTAAGGGATTCTCTTAGCCAAAGACTCCGTAGTTCAACTCAAAGCTTATTATGATTCATATTGGGCCAATTGTCCATTTTCCAGAAGATCAACTACTGGATGTTGTGTGTTGTTGGGTGATTCACCAATCTCTTGGAAGTCTAAGAAACAAGCTGTGGTGGCAAGATCTTCTGCAGAGGCAGAGTATAGGCTATGGACTTGACTTGTTGTGAAGTCACTTGGTTAGTCACTTACTCAAAGACTTGGGAATCAAAGATTTGCGACCTCTAGACTTGTATTGTGCTAATCAACCTGCTATTTACATAACTGCAAATCCTGTTTTTCATGCCTGAACAAAGCATATAGAAGTAGATTGTCATTATGTAAGAGATCGGTTGAAAGAAGGTTTGATAAAAAAAAAAACGCCCAATGCCGGTCTTCCACGGGTTATGGGTACCAAATCTAGTTCCGGTGTATGGGGAGGTTAAGATGTGACACTTACCCCACCTAAGGTAGAGATCTTGCTCAGTTCTACCCAGGTAGAAAGGACCTCCGGCCTTTTGTAGGAGTGAGGATCGAACACGACCTCGGTTGAGGCGAGGGTTTCCAACCGATCTAACACTCTTGTTTGAAAGAAGGTTTGATCAATCCAACATATGTCAATATCAAATCTCAGTTAGCAAATGTTTTCACCAAAGTAGTTACATTATAGTGGATCAGCAACGTCAGTTGTTGTCCAAGTTGGGAGTGTGTGTTCTACCTCACTCTCCTCTTGAGGGGGAGTTTAAAAGAGAAGGAAAAGGATAGTCAAAAGATTCATAATGTAAATATAGTACACTAAAAGGACTGTAGATGAAAATATTTTGTCTTTAAATATCTTTGTAACTCTTCCACATTTTAGTTAATCAAAATAGAAAATGATTTTCCCTCTTATTTACTTTTTTCTTCGTTTGTGTTCTGTAACTGTTTGATGATTCTACCATTGTCGATAGTTTTGAAATATAATAACAAGTGCTAGTATTCTGTCAAAATAAATTAAGTATTCAATTCACGTACGATATAGCAACTGTAAGTTCATTGGAGATTCATTAAATAAAAAAGAAATCACATTATAATATGTGTATGATTAATTAGCAATAAAAAGGTTCTTTGTAAACATTAAATGTGTCCTCATGTGAAAGCAATGCTGCCAAGTGAAGGTCCTTAAAACACTTTTTGTATTGCTTATTTTTAATTTTTAATTGGATCTTTAATGCTACTATGTCATGTGATTCTCTTTAAAATAATTAATAAGTATAATCATCTGTGCTTAACATAGTATTTGCTTAAGCAGTGATCTTGTCTTGTCCAGTTAAATGGTCCCCTCTACTTTCAATCACCTTAATTAACATAGGGTCCCGTTTAGAGGAGGAATTCAAATTAGAAATAATGACTTTTTTTATAATGACACATGCTTGTTCTTGACTGGACTGTCACAAAGCGAGCTAGTAAACTAGTTGAAGTAGCTACTAAAAATCTAAACCAATTTTGTAAATCATCCATATATTCTCATGATCACCCATATATTCTCTTTTAGTCACAATCATATACTGTCTTTGGATGATCAAGACTTAAAAGAAAACACAAATATGCATAAAAGAAACTCAAACACGTACATACACCATGCTCAAATAGATATGGCATTGATGTCGTATCCTACCGAAATATACATGCCATTAAAGTTTGTACCTATGACACATATAGAGGTGTACCCAATGCAAAGAAACAAATTTTAACGTAATACAAAAAAAGTCAGATGAATTACAAATTTATCAGTTTGGAAAGGAAAAAAAAACATGATTTGTGACAAAATTTACACTCCATGGAGTTTTCATGAATTATCGAAAAATCTTTTAGGTTTTAAGTCCGCCCTAGATACATATACCAAAAATGGACTTGCCTCTAATATATGTTTGTACACCTTAACACCTTCCCACTTTGCATGCATTACAAAGGAAAATAATTATTCCTTCAATGATAAAGCGAATCATATTTTTTGTTAACTTTCATTTTTGTTGCTCATGTTTTTCAAACTTTTGGCTGTCTAATTTATATAGTTAAAGCGTCTTCATCACACAAAGTCGGGTAAAAATTTATTTTTAGTTGATTAACCATTTCAAAATTGTTTACAATTAAACTTGATAGTTCACATACTTGAGCGTGATAGTGACAACATTATGGAAGAAAAAAGGAATTATGCATGTAGGTTAAATAACATGTTATTATTGGAAATAGAAATACAATATGATATCTTTCTCTCTACATCCAACAAGATTGCAAAGGCATAGTTGTCCTCTTGTTTTGTTTACCTTGGATGCCGACGCCATATATAAGCCCCACATCTTTCATGTACAAGTTAAAGCCACTACAGACAAACTTCATTACTCATATTGTCATGCAACTTGTATTTGAAACTCATATTTATTTTCTGTTTGAAGTAACTTCAAAATGTTACTACAGTTTAAATCTTTGTTGAAACAATAGTCCTACCACTAATAAATCCAAGACCACCCAACTCAATGTCGAACCAACTTCATTATTAATGTTTGGGTCCACTAACAAAGTAACTATCCAACGTTTTTTTATTACCATTATCAACTTGTTTTACTAACAAATACTACTGTATTAGCAAGTGGAGGAAGAAAAGGAGACACATGTCGTTTTCATAAAAAACGCACATCATATTCCTCACTTGTCACTCTAGCTTAAATATACCATTTCTTCTTATATATAAAAAAAGTAGTTTTATCAAACACCGACATTGCTCTATGGGCACATTCAGAAACGCTTCGTCAAAAAATATGGCAGCACGAATTTATACCAATCTGGATTTTTCTTTTCTACTTTAATGTCATGTATTAATTTAGTTTTCAATATGTTCACAACATCACAATTTCTTTTGTGTCAAAATAAAATTGGTGTTTTCATTCTTCTTTTAACGATACTTAAAAATAAATAAATAAATAAATAATCTCAGAAATAACCAGGTGTTACAAAAGCGCGTCGGCGTGAACCTGCTGGCCAAGAAATGGGCCAAAGCGAAGTCTGGGCGTCGTGTGAAAAGGCGTGGGATAAAAGCGCGAAAGGTGTGAAAAGATCGCGGCTTTTGGTAAGCGTTCTGTTTTTAAGATTTAGAGGATTCTGATTTGTCTTGAATTTACAGTATTTAAGTTATTTCATGGTATAGTAATCTCAAAACTTAACTCCTCTTGGGCGCCGTATTTGGGATTTGGGCCTTATTATTTGTAATTTCTTTTAAAAATGATATAAAATTATAAATCATAAATCTATAAATATTTTTCTTGCTTTAAGACGCGAGAAGCGACGAAACATGAATCTTTCGTAAGCGCTGAGGCGTGGTTATCTTGCTGCGCCACGCTCACGCCTTTTTAAAACATTGAAAATAACATCTAAATCATTTTACATTTTTGTTTTGATTTTCTTTTTCTTTCTTTCTAATCTTATTCTCTTTTTTTTTCTTTCTAAACTTTGTTTCCTTCTTTTCCTTTGAATGCACTTTCCCACAAAATTCTATATTTTTCTTCTAGTTTTTTTCTCTTTTACTATTTTCCCTTTTTTAAATTAGACAAACTAAAGCATGCATGCTAAACTACAGTACGAAGAGTTATCAAGATGTACTTCAAAGACTTTTCGTTGCATACAACTCGATGGCTCATAAACAAGTTACTTTTAAATTTTATCATTATCTTTTACTTTTCGAATAATAACCTTCAATCTCGTGCTTCCGCGATTTCGGTCCATTAGAGTTTTTTATTTGTGTCGTTATTTTTTATTTTAGTTTATTTATTTTGTTTGTTCTAGAATAATTAGGTATTCTTTCTCTTCAAGTTTTAATACCCTATAAATATAGAGTTAAGGTTTTTGATCCTTGATTATTAATAAACTTTGTGTTTTAGAGTTTATCTCTTGTTTGGGTTTTATTCCCTTTATCACCCTTTGATTAAGGTTTATCTAAATACGCTTTCGCGCGTCCTGCGTCAATTTGGGTGTCGGGAGTATTAAGGCAAAGAACCTGAGTCTTTTTGGAAAATGATGATGGCGTTTCCGTTGTGAAATACATGCTCTTTGGTGTAAGGTCATTGCATCTATTCAAGAGGTTGATAGAGGTTTCTCAACTGCAATGGGTGGTGGTCTAAAACGAGATGTATGGATGGAATTATAATTTGCGATTCTGCTATTGATGAACTTGGATTTTCATTTAGAAACTCGTTTTTGTTACGCCCCTTCCAGTTTTGACCAATTTTTTTGATTTTTGACTTGACTATAACAAGCCACTTGTTACAATGGGGTGACAGTTTTGTCCAAATATATATTGGCTTTATAGTAATTAAATTCTTAAAACCCGGTTTTGGGGTGTAACAATTTTGTCCGAAGATTGGTAATTTTCCAAATATCTATTGGCATTCTCGTAATTAAATGCTTAAAACCCGGTTTTGGGGTGTAACAGTTTTGTCCAAAGATTGGTAATGGTGAGGATATATTGTTTTGGAAGGATGAATGGTGCGAAGCGGGTCTCCGTTTAATGGATAAATTCCTCGTTTAAATGTTATGGAAGTTGAACAAAAATGTTCTCCAAGTGCTCGCTGGAGGCTGGTAGATGGAAACTGGTGCGTTTGTTGGAATTGGAGGGTAAATCCTCCAGGTAGGTCTCTTTTGGACGTTTATGATTTAAGCAATCTTGTCACGAATTTAACCCTTCGTGAAGGTTGTTGTGATGGCTGGTTATGGCAACTAGACTCAAATAACTTATTTTCCGTGAAGAAGCTCTCAAATAGTATTGACTCTCGATTGTCCATGGGTCATTGCGTGGGTAAAAAAACTCATTCATGGAACCCTCTTGTACCACGGAAAGTCAACATATTTTGTTTGGAGGGTAGCTTTGGATAGGCTCTCAGTTTTGACAAACCCATAAGCGGAATCGACATTCCTATTGTTTTATGTCCTTTGTGCGAAGAGGTTCCCGAATCCTCAGATCATATTTTAATTGCTTTTCCGAAGATAAAGCTCATTTGACGCAAATGTTTAAGTTGGTGGGGGGTTAAATTTCCTGATGGTGGAATGGCTTTCACTGATGTGATAAACTGGTCTATCTGTCAACATATCCCATCTCATCTTCACAAAGTGTTCCAGGGCGTTTGCTTCGTTACAATGTGGGATGTTTGGATGTGGAGAAAGCTGAGGATAAATTGGTTGTTGTGAGTGAAGATACCTTCACGCTTATTCAATCCAACGCTCTTTTATGGATCTCCAACCGGTTTCCTAAGGGCCAATTCAATTCGAAAGTTTGGATGATAACTCATTCTAGTATTCATCGTATTCATCATATAGCAGATTAGCTATTATCCGTGTTGTTCTTTTCTGGCTTTCGTTTTGTTCTTTTTGGTTTGGTCTCCTTGGAGGCCTAAGGTGTTTGGCTTGTTGCCCTCTTTTTTATCGGTGTTAATAAAATTCATTGCTTTTCAAAAAAAAAAAAAAAATAATGTGTTAAGATAATTAATTTAATAGTTTATTAGTCGTGTTAAATTTATGATATAAAAGTTTTGTATCATGTTTACACAAGCTACTTTTCCATCGTAATTTGATTGTTTAATATATATATTTAATAAAACGAACACTTAAATTCATTCATGCAATTATATAAAATAAAAAATATTATGTCATTCAGACTTTATTGTCGCATTTAGAGAGCTCGATACATTATTGTATTCATCCGCTAAATGCCCCAACAATGCACGAACGACACGTCATAGTGCACCGTTCATTCCACTATTCGTCCGCTGTTGCGTTTTTGCCATTGCACCAACTGTTATTTATTTATTTATTTTAATCAGTCAGTCGGTATTTTTAATGAAGTATTTTGTGAGACCTATTTGCAATTGTTGATGAAGGTATTTTCAGTGAAGTATTATTGAGAGTGTGATAAGATAACGCTGAGTTGAGAGACGAATAACGTGTTATTTGACATTAATATACCTAGCATTCTTAGAGCATGTACAACAATAGCATGCTTGCAAATACGCGTCGCGTCGTCGCGTCGAACTTTAACATCCAAAAAAAACGCAGCAATAACGTGATAACGTTCAACCGATTTCTAAAACAACCCCCGTTTAGGGCATAAATGAAAAAAAAAAAAAAAAAAAAAAAACAAAAGCAAATAACGGGCATTAAGGGGTTAGCGGGAGGGACCAGCGCGTGAAAAGCGATCCTCCAGGTGTGCTTGGCAAATACTTGGCGTTATTTTGTCTCTAACAGGCGTTACCGTTATGTTTGAAATCTCAAGAGCACACACAAGGTAACGCCTAACGGCGTTTTGCGCAAAATAACGGCGTTATGGCGTTATTACCCTGGACCTCCGGCGTTATTTCGGCGTTAGTCCTTCCGTTAACCCATAGCAGGCTTTTTTTTTCAATTATGCCCTAAATGAAGGGTTGTTTTGTAAATTGTTGGGAATATTATTGACGTTATTGAGATGTTATTGTTGTGGGTGTTTTTGGGATGTTAATGTTAAATGTTAAAGGCGATGTGGCGGCGTGGACGGTGTTATTGGTGAAACAGTTGGTTTAGAAGTGTGGTGGATGTAAAAACGCATGAGTGAGTGAAGAAAACTGGTAAATTTTGGAATCCATCCATCCATTCATCCAGGTGAGGTGGGACTCCATTTCCACCACCATTATTCTTCACTCTCTCTCTTCACTTTCACAAAACACACACTTGTCTTTCTGCAATTTCACTCACTCAAAAACACACACACTTTCCATTTTCCTTTTTCTTTGTCCCACTTACTTACTCTCAAAATGGGCAGCAGAATCCCCTCTCACCAGCTCAGCAATGGCTTATACGTCTCGGGTCGACCCGACCCACAACACCCACCTCCCAAACAACCCTCCCCCCTCTCACGCGCCGTCCCCTACACCGGCGGCGACGTCACTAAATCCGGCGAACTCGCTAAAATGTTCGACATCCCTCCCACTACCGGGTCATTCAGATCCGGGTCAGGACCATTACCCAAAAGACCTCCCGGGTCGGGTCCAAGTTCCGGGTCAGGTCCCATTGTCAAAAGACCATCTGGGTCAGGTCCAAGTTCCGGGTCAGGACCCATTGTGGTAAGAAACTCCGGGTCGGGTCTTCAACCAACCGGGTTGCTAACATCCGGTCCACTCGGATCCAGTGTGGGCCGGAGATCCGGCCAGCTGGAACCAGCTCCGGTTCCAAAAGGGAAGACAGTGTATGGTACAGCAGTGACAACTTTAGGATATGATGACGTCAGGTTAGGGTTTAAGGTGTCGAAAACGTTAATGTGGATGTTGCTTGTGGCTGCTGTTATTGGTTTGATGATTGGGACTTTTTTAATGGTGGCGGTTAAGAAGCCGTTGATTCTCGTGGGTGTTGGTGGTGTTCTCGTGCTTGCTGGTGCGGTTATTTGCTGGAACTTTGCTTATCAGAAGAGACGAATGTGGTCGTTTTTGCGAAAGTACCCGGATGCCGAGCTTCGCGGTGCTCTTGATGGCCAGTTCGTTAAAGTTACTGGGGTAAATTTCACATTTTTCTAATTCTAGTTTAACTAGCTTATCTGGTTTCGGTTTATGTTTTGTCGGTCCGTTTTTCCTGGCTTATTTGAATATTCGGGGGTGTACGTTTAAGCGTATATGTGGGCTTATTAGCTTATTTGATTCCGGCTTACATTTCATAAGCATATTATATAGCCCGTAAGTCTCAAAATAAGCCACATTACTAGAGCTTATGAGATATAAGCTTAAATCAAATAAGCGCCCTTATAGACTTATATAAGCTCATTTGTTTTAAAACTAAGCCGAAACTAATAGAAACAACAGGCTTATGACACATAAAGCCGAAACTAATAACCTTAAACTAGTTCAACTAAGTATAAAATATACAACTAATTATGAATAATGTACGATGCTTTTAACAAATATTTGTATTCTTTAATGTTTTGTTGAATTGTAGATTGTGTGATATGGGTCAATCCACTTGCTTATTAAAAAATTTGGTAGCAATGATTGATACTTACTAAGAATAGTATTATATTAGGTAGTGAGTAGTGGATTAAAAGATTAAATTTTGACGAAGTAGGTGTACTTGTATATTCTAATCAATTATTGATGTTTTTTAATCTGATAGCGTATGGGCAATGGGGCCGTGACTAAATGAGAAATGTGTACTTTCCCATTAGGATATCGGGATAAGTTTTTTAAGGTTAATTATATGTCGATTACAATGGATGTGACTAATACTTAAAGTGTTTGTTTTTGAATATGTTAAAGGATGGTATATATCTTTTTGGTGGCTTCTAATCTTGTGGGCTGTAGATAAGTATAGTATTCTCTTTGAGGTTTATGTAGCTTCTTATTTACCAACTACATTTCTTCTTCAAATCGTGAGCTTGGTGAATGGTTTTTCCGTTCGTGGTCTGTATAGCTGGATTATGTGCCTTTTACTGAGCTAGGAAAATTTTACTTTGTTTGGGTTCAAGATTCTTTAAGCTTTGTGGGGGGGTCCTTTTTATATGGTGTCAGGATAGAAGACAGATGGAGATTTAATTTACTTGATGAGGGACCAACAAATGAGTTGTATAGAAAAGTAGAACCTTAAACTTAAATGATTGAACAAGTAGGAAATTGACAGGTTAATCTAGGGGACATACTTTTGCTTCATTTTAAAATTAACAGTAGGGTTGGATCGGTTGGAAAGCCCCGCTATCTCAATAGAGAGGTCGAGTTCGATCCTCACTCCTCAAAGGCGGAGGTCCTTTCTACCTTTAGTAGAGCCCAGGCGGCCTCTCTACCTTAGGTAGGGGTAAGGCTGTCTACATCTTAACCTCCCCCATACACCGGAAACGGTATTGGGTACCCAAAACCCGTGGAAGACGGCATTGGGCGTTACTTTACTTTACTTTTTTTGTTACCAAAACCAGTATACTTATCCAAATCGATTACACCTATAACATGCTCGCAAGCTGAATAATTTTTTAACACATATCGGATGGATTTAGACTTCAGTAATGATTTGTAAAGTCGAGTGACAAAAGTGAATGACATTGAAAATTCTATGCTGTTGCGTGTTACCCTTTAATTGAATTGGATAACGTCTTTTTTACGAGTTTGATTGTTTGAAATGAAGTTCCAAGCACAATGGTTTTAAAATGCTAATCACTTGCCGATAATTTGGTGACTGTATTAATGTTGGAATAAAAACTCATTGGCAGGTTGTCACCTGTGGTAGTCTTCCACTTGAATCCTCATTCCAGAAAGTCCCGAGGTGTGTTTATGTGTCTACGGAATTGTATGAATACAAAGGGTGGGGTGGAAAGTCAGCAAATCCGAAGCACCACTGTTTCTCTTGGGGATGTAGGAATTCTGAGGTTAGTTCAATCTGTCGCACCATCAGCTAATATCCGGATTTTTATTTTCTTTTCTCTTATGCGTTTTTTACTGGTGACTGAATTATGGTACTCAATTAATCTTTACATCGTCTGCAAAGGCCAAAGAACAAAGTAACTCTGTTATCACTTTTATAATCCTGAGACCGATCTACAAATACTTTTTACTTCCTTCTCGAAATGAAGGTTTGAAAAGTTCTTGTATGGTTTTTTTCTAAATCAATATAGCGACTGGTCCCTATTGAAATTAAATGCTCACAATATGAATCTGTTTCATAAATTTTAAAATGTTTTTGGTCAGAAACTCTATTAATGGGATTACATCATAATATGCTCTTACCTGTAGTTCTATGTAGTTCTATTGTATAAATGAATCGATTGTTTCCTTAAATTTGCAGAAATACATGGCTGATTTTTACATATCGGACTTCCAATCTGGTCTAAGGGCTGTGGTAAAGGCAGGTTATGGAGCCAAAGTAGCTCCTTTTGTCAAAGAAACAACGGTGGTAGACATAACCAAGGATAATCGAGAGTCGTCTCCAACCTTTGTAAGCTGGCTTGCAGATCGCAGCCTGTCGTGTGATGACCGCGTCATGCGCCTTAAAGAAGGGTAAGTTACTGAAACAAACATACTTTCTTTATTGGATTAATGCTATTTTGAAATACCAATAGATAAGTAAATGTGCTCGTAATCTTAGATGAGTCGTTTGAAATTTGAATGGGTGTGTATTCACATGAAAGAAAGAGAAATTGAATTATTAAAAACACATGTGATTGATTTTTGTATATGCCAGCAAGATAACAGAACACATATTGCTCAACATCCCAGGGTTCAGAAATTTAATTGGGTTATTGTACATGCCAACAAGATAATGTGGTCACACCAAACCAAACAAAGCTGTTGTAAATGATGGTCCGTGTCTTGTTTTGTGAACTTTAATGCGTGTGTCTATGTGTCTAAAAGAACTAGACAAAAGGTGTTCAAAATAAATTGGTTAGAATATTGTCGATCCCTCATAGCACAATATGCCAATGAATTTGTTGTAGAAAACGCAAAGTTAGAGACTCTTAATCCATTGTGCAATTACCCGAATATAAACTCTAGGAACTTTGTTAATCCAAGTAGAAAAGATTTTACAACTTGCTACATTCTCAGTTTCATGCGATTATGTTGTAGATTGAATAGTTTGTGTTTCTTTCAAAGATTATTACTGTCAGTATGATTAAGTGATTCTTCATGACAGATATATCAAAGAAGGGAGTACAGTTAGCGTGATGGGGGTTGTAAGAAGACATGACAATGTGCTCATGATCGTTCCACCAACAGAGCCAATTTCCACGGGATGCCACTGGGGCTGCGGTCTTTTTCCAACCTACGTTGAAGGTCTTGTAGTGACTTGCGACGAAAACCAAAATGCTGATGTCATACCCGTCTGAAGTTATTTTATGCTTTAAAACTCACAAGTCAAAGTATATACAAAAACAAGCTATTCTAGAAAAAAACATCGTCCTTGAAGCTTGGTGGGACGATTATGTTGCAGAATATTTAGTTTTTATTTATGTAAAAACTTGAAGCAAGAATAGCTAATGAGAGCTCCAAGGTGAAGAAGAGTCCCTGGAGCAGATAAACGAAATCCCATAAAATATATGTGGAATTTCAGCTTAAACATATGTATAGGTTTTCGAATGGGTTCAAGAAGGTAATTATTATGTATGTCATATGTGTATTTATTCTAGTAGTAGTTATGTATGTATTTTCTTGATTATAATGCGAAAGGATCATCGGCCAACCCAAACTAGTTGAGAGATCAAGTCTGCGGTTGCTACACGTCTTGTGTTGAATAACTGACATTTGTTATTACGGATGCATTCGTTACAAGTTTGTAAATTAGAGATGAATAAAGTTTTTTTTACTTGTGACTCAGAAACCAGGATTGATCTCATGACTTCAATGGTCATTATGTTGTAGACATAATATTTTTTTGATGATTTGGTAGGCCTAATAATTGTGGTTAGTATTGGTGTAATGTTGATATGAATGTTGTGTCATATGTAAATTTCAAATGCCTAGTGAGCCCCATCCATATGCATTAAAACTGGGTCATTTCTTTAAGGTCATGTCATATTCAACAGTTGCATCTTAAACAATGTATGTTTTCTAAAATCAATTGCAGTGATGACTTGTTTCATATCCAATGAACGATATGTCAATTTTGTTAACAATCATATATGATCGAACGGATGAACGAAGCAACTTTCTGAGGTCATCCAAATGACATTTCTAGATTTTATTCTTTCAACAAAAAATACCAATAGGTTTTCACATTAGAATATGACAGTCGATGTTTCATTAGAATATGAGGTAAGCCACAATTGCTCCAATGGGCAATGGTATGACTTTTTGCTGCAAATGTTCAGTTGACTGGTTAAGGAGGGCTTTTGGAGAATTACGTTATGGGTTCAATCCCATCTTTTGGCTAAAACATCCGGGTGCTCATTCTATGGAAATTTGGGTCATTCGGACCCGATAGAGTGCGTTGGGCCAAGATATGTTTTCCTGTTGATTTAAACATTTTAGAGAATATGAAGTTAGCCCCAAGTTGTTCATCTAGATATTAAACAATCATGGTGTGAACATAGTTTTTTTTTTTTTTTTTTTTTTTTGTTAAAAGGACAATCCAGGTAAAATATATTAATAACCCAAAAGTTCCGATAAGAACGATGGAATGTGTTGAGTGTCACATTAACCTGCCCATAACAACAACCTCTAATCATATGACAACTAAACTATTAGAGAGGGGTGGTCGCAATAATCGCAGGTCACCTCACCTCCATCCAATAAAAACATTCTGCGTCAAAGACCGTCTTACCCTAACCATACACAAGTGGAGGGTGGTCACGATTTGTACCCGATTTTTTTTTTTTTTCATACATAAAATCACATCTGATATTTAAAATAAAACATACCATTTCATTAAATAAAATAAAACATTACATAATACTTAAAAAAAAACATAACATAATACTTAAAAACATTACATAATTTGAAATTAAAACAAGTTGAAACTACAACTTAAAATTGCAAGCCCATCCAGTGTTTGGGCTATGAGTTGGCGTTTTAGTTCGAGCAATTCCAACATAGCGGGATCGCGAATGTGATCACGCGGCTCAAAAATACTTCATCTCCGTTGTTCATTCTTGAACTTAGCCCCTCGATTTGTGTAGCCAACAATTGTTTTGCCAACGCATCCTTCTCGTTTTACGCCAAATATTCCGCCTTCTTTTGTGTGTGCGAGTTGATTTCTTCCGCAACACTTGAGATCGACGAGGATCTGACTTGCTTCTTTTTCATCTTTCTTGAAAGTGGAGGGTGGGGTCTTCATTCATATCGGGAGCGGTGTTGCTTGCCGATTCATACTCCCCGACTTCCTTTTGAAGAGTTGCTTGTCGAACCAGGAATAGCTTGAAAACATTCTTGCTCGTCCATTTGTCATGACCTCGACAACCTCCCACGCCAAAGTATGAGTAAATTGTCTTTTCTTTCTTTGTATAGTAATCCAACTCGAACTACTTCACCACGTCCAAGTCGTTGCACCCACTAGCCTTATGACGTTTCTACATTATATACAAAATAATAAAATATAAGCTTAAACAAATAATGTAATTGTAAATAATATAGTATAGATTATGTAAAATAAAAAGTATAGATTATGTAAAATAAAAGTATAAATATAACTTGTACCTTGGAGGTAGTAGCCAGTTGAAAATACCCATGGCAGTGTTCATTGTTTTCCACGGTATTCAACGAATGAAAAGTTCGTGAACTCGAACCCATACTTGACTCGTAATGCTTGAGAACCCGTTTCCAAAACCGTCGGACTTTTGTTCATTACCGACAACACCACATTCGAGATTTGAATCCATGCTTTCGCCAAAGCCTCCTCTTGTCTTGGCGACCAAAATTCACGGGGCCTCCTCCGTGAAAGCTTTTTCTTCCTCCGGATCAACTTCTTGAACTTCCTCATCTTCGCCTTCTTCGTTTGGTAGTGGTTGTGTTTGGATGCGTACTCAACTTCTTCATCAATGTTTTGGAGCAGGAAAACTCGCTTGTAGTAGTGATGTTGTAGTGTTGTGGATTCATTTGAGGAGGACCCATATTATATTGGAAAAGGGTGGAGATTGGGGTTGTGGAGCGTAAAAATTCGGGGTGGTTGAGAATAAAATTGGTTAAATCTAACGGAGTTTGTTGTGGTTGATTCGGGGACGGTTGAAACGACCGACGCGTGGTGAAAGGTTTTTACTCTCTTGAATCCATGGTTTCGCCAAAGTTTGAAAGATTAATGTGTGAAATGGTTTGGTTTGTGAATGTTATTTTGAAAAATGAAGTGAAATGGTTTGGTTTAAAGAGAATTTTTTTTTTTTTTTTTTTTTTTATGGCCAAATATAGCCGTTTGGTTTGTAACGTCTCTTCTTTTCAAAACACGCTCCTACCCACTCTCGAACAGTAACCTGTTTTTGTACCCGATTTGATACCGACCCTCTGCCGTGATTATTCTGGATCGGATCTCCTCACCGATTTGAGACCACGATCTTCCTCCCTCTTACATAGCCAATAACACCAATAAGAAAGAACCACCTAATGGTGCATAAACAACAATAATTACACATAAATGATTATTTATAATAGGATGTTGATAACATTATTAAAATATTAAGCTTAGGAGGGAATTTTTGAGTAGTAATTAGAATACAAAAATAGTGGGCACCACCAATTTGACTTAGAAAGCTTAGGCATGATTCGATAATTCAAATTACACGCTCCAAATCCTATCGAAGCTATTTGAATTTCAATGTAATTCTTCATATTTTCATCTTTGCCACTCCATATTTTCTTCTAAATATTTGATGTCTCATTTCAAATCAAATTCATAGCATCCAAAAGTATGTGTCAGTACTAAATTTTGTTTTCAGCACACTTTGCGTAATAAAAGGATAGGACTGGTATGAAGCATGTAACATTTTTCTTAAGTGGTCGAAATTCAAACAAGCTAAAAAGATAGATAAGACTAAGAGTAAACCAAACCTTTGTACGATAAGGATTTTTGGATAATTTAATCATTTGATCTCAAATACAATGTTTAGTTGTTTACTTCTAAACTGCATGCAATTTTAAAAAGTATTTGTACACTAAGAGCAACTGCAATGCTAACTTTACAAATGACTTTTCACTATTTAATCAAGTCGTTTGAATGGTGTTTTCATTGGAACAAAAGCTTTCAATGACTTTGAAAAAAATAAACTTAGTAACACCAAACGTTTGACGTAAAATCGCAATGTGATTTTCGTTTAATGAAGATTTATTGAGTTGAAAGAAAAGCTTTTAAAAACTTTTTGTATTGGAGAATGTTTGTAAAAAAGACTTTTTAGAAGATATAGAATTTATGGAGAAATTAATTGTGATAAAAAGAAAAAGTTATTATGGGATGGAGCATTGCAGATGCTCTAATAGAATATCGTTATGACTTTTTAAAACTGTTTTGATCTGTTATAATGAAAATGAATCAAGTGAGATTAATAATTCTCATTTCTTCCCAATCCTAACTCTTGTTATAATATACTAGTAAAAGCTAACAGTTATTTTGAAAAAAAAAGAAAAGAAAAAGATTAACTAGTTAAAATCAATGTTTTAAAAACCGGGTTTTTAATTGACCCGGTCGAGTCACCGGGCATCGGGTTCGACCGGTTCAACCGTCGGGTCAATCCGGTTTCCATTTATTATTATTTTATTTTTTCGACCGGTCAACCGGTTCGACCGGTCTACCCGGTCAACCCGTTTTATAAAAAATTTGAAAAAACCAAACCCATGGGTTTAATGACCGGTCACTCAACCCCGTGGTCTGGCCGTTAACCCGATGTTAAAGCGCAGGTTTTGACCGTTTTGGTTGAGCCAATTTGGGTCGATCCGGGTTTGAAAACATTGGTTAAAATATTAAAATATGGATATTTCAAGCTAAAACAAATAAAAAGTAGTGAGGAATTTCGAAAGAAATGCATAATTGAAATGAAATAATTCAAAAGCATTACGACGTCGTATTAGAGTATAAAAACGCCAAGAAAAACAACCAACAGAAAGCGCAAAAAACTGAAATTCAAATTTTCCAAAACCCCTTCTTATCTTTTCCATCCACCTGAAATCAAACCCTAACAACAATAGAAGTATAAAACTCAAAAAGCAATCAATGGTGATAGTAACATCATCAACAACAACAGGAGGAGGAGGAGGAACGATGGGTGTTTGTTCAAAAGATCATCAAAAAATCTATCAACACTGGTTCAACTACGCCGACTCAGGTCCTCATTTCATTTCCATTCATTCATTCATACTTATTATTATTTAAACTAATAATTTAAATACAGATGGAGACGGTCGGATAACCGGAGACGACGCTACCAAGTTCTTCGTTCTCTCTAATCTCGATAAATCTCACCTCAAGCAGGTCATTTCTCATTTTCAATTCTACTTACTAGTGCTCCTTTCTTTAAATTTTTTATTAACTCGTGTTTAAACAAACAATTTTCATATTAAAAGGGTGTTTGGATCACCTTATTTAGCCGCCTTATGGACTTATTTGACTTTGAAAAAGCCGATAAGCTCACTTTTTCAAGCTTATCACCTTATCACCTTCACCTTATTGGCTTAAGCCAATAAGCTAAACTTAATAAGCTCTAAAAAGTCAGCTTATCGGCTTTTCCAAAGTCAAATAAGCTCATAAGCCGGTTAAACAAGCTGATCCAAACACCCTAATTATTAACTCGTGTTTAAATATCTCTTTATATTTTTAGTCATCTTTTTCTAACAAGTCATAAACAAACAATTTTCATATTAAAAGGGTATTTGGATCAGCTTATTTAGCCGCCTTATGGGCTTATTTGACTTTGGAAAAGCCGATAAGCTCACTTTTTCAAGCTTATCACCTTCACCTTATTGGCTTAAGCCAATAAGCTAAACTTAATAAGCTCTAAAAAGTCAGCTTATCGGCTTTTCCAAAATCAAATAAGCTCATAAGCCGGCTAAACAAGCTGATCCAAACACCCTAATTATTAACTCGTGTTTAAATATCTCTTTATATTTTTAGTCATCTTTTTCTAACAAGTCATAAACAAACAATTTTCATATTAAAATGGTGTTTGGATCACCTTATTTAGCCGCCTTATGGGCTTATTTGACTTTGGAAAAGCCGATAAGCGCACTTTTTGAAGCTTATGACCTTATCACCTTCACCTTATTGGCTTAAGCCAATAACCTAAACTTAATAAGCTCTAAAAAGTGACCTTATCGGCTTTTCCAAAATCAAATAAGCTCATAAGCCGGCTAAACAAGCTGATCCAAACACCCTAATTATTAACTCGTGTTTAAATATCACTTTATATTTTTAGTCATCTTTTCAACAAGTCATAAACAAACAATTTTCATATTAAAGGGTATGCGGATCGACTTGTTTAGCGCCTTATGGGCTTATTTGACTTTGAAAAAGCGATAAGCTCACTTTTTCAAGCTTATGACCTTATCACCTTCACCTTATTGGCTTAAGCCAATAAGCTAAACTTAATAAGCTCTAAAAGTCAACATCGGCTTTTCCAAAATCAAATAAGCTCATAAGCCGGCTAAACAAGCTGATCCAAACACCCTAATTATTAACTCGTGTTTAAATATCACTTTATATTTTTAGTCATCTTTTTCTAAGAAGTCATAAACAAGCAATTTTCATATTAAAAGGGTGTCTGGATCAGTTTATTTAGCCGCCTTATGGGCTTATTTCACTTTGAAAAAGCCGATAAGCTCACTTTTTCAAGCTTATGACCTTATCACCTTCACCTTATTGGCTTAAGCCAATAAGCTAAACTTAATAAGCTCTAAAAAGTCAGCTTATCGGCTTTTCCAAAATCAAATAAGCTCATAAGCCGGCTAAACAAGCTGATCCAAACACCCTAATTATTAACTCGTGTTTAAATATCACTTTATATTTTTAGTCATCTTTTTCTAAGAAGTCATAAACAAACAATTTTCATATTAAAAGGGTGTCTGGATCACCTTGTTTAGCCGGCTTATGGGCTTATTTGACTTTGAAAAAGCCGACAAGCTCACTTTTTCAAGCTTATGACCTTATCACCTTCACCTTATTGGCTTAAGCCAATAAGCTAAACTTAATAAGCTCTAAAAAGTCAGCTTATCCGCTTTTCCAAAATCAAATAAGCTCATAAGCCGGCTAAACAAGCTGATCCAAACACCCTATAAGTAAAATTGAAACACCACCTTAGTATTCATACATGACAATGCCTAAACGAAATGACACTCAATTACACCATTACTTTCAAATTATCAAGGTTTTATTTTACAAATGTAGCTATTGGCCAAGACTAGGGGGTGTTTGTTTCGGCTCGGCTTATGGCTTATGTGGTTTTCGGTTTATATAAGCTTATTTTGACATGATAAGCTTATGAAACATAAGCCGAAAACCACGTTAGCCATAAGCCCACTATATAAGCCGAAACAAACACCCCCTATGTTTGCTACTAACGGCCATTCATACAGAATTGTTCCATTATGTTACATGCTTTGATGTTTGGGATTGTTATTAGTTGCTCATGTGGTTATAACTTTGTGTATAGCGTGAACATATGTTGAAGTTGGGATGTAATATATTTTATTGTCATTTTTATATTCTTTCAAGAGGTATTTTAACCAAAACATGTCCATTAAGGCAATCTATTAATGGTGTCGTCAAATTTGGTTGAATGAATTTTTGGTTTTTGTCACCCAAATATCGCTATATAGAGCAAATGGTTTCTTTCAAATTTGAAGATTATGGTTTTGATAATTATTTTTCTACTTTTTTGTAGGTTTGGGCAATTGCAGATTCCAAGCGTCAAGGATATTTAGGATTTCAAGAGTTCATCATTGCTATGCAGGTATGTCCCGTTTCTCTTCTTTTTGCAATATTAACATACTTACTAAAGTCTAATGGTATTCCTTTTCATGGTAACAGCTCCTCTCTTTGGCACAAGCAGGACATGAATTGAACTCGAATTTACTGAAATCTGCATGTGCGTGAATCTGTCTATACTTTTTTAGTATTTCTTACTTCATACTATAGTGGCTGTTGAGATTATATTATTTATCCTATTGGTATTTCATATCATTGTTGATTTGTGTTTAATAGCTGATGTGGAGCTTTTGGAACCACCAGAGATGGAGGGTTTGGATTCAATTCTGCTGGTAAGGATCCATTTCTGTATTGATAGTTATCGTTCATGTTATGAAACATTTCTTATATTAATGTTTATCATTTC
This sequence comes from Chrysanthemum lavandulifolium, assembly GCA_022545495.1. Lineage (NCBI taxonomy): Eukaryota > Viridiplantae > Streptophyta > Magnoliopsida > Asterales > Asteraceae > Chrysanthemum > Chrysanthemum lavandulifolium. The sequence continues at coordinate 2,691,265 of CM040243.1, read as the reverse complement.
TCCTCCTCAGAGTCAGAAGCATAGGGGTTCAAGAAACAATGGTGTCTCCGAAATAAATGGTTGGTACCACTCTCATGTTCACTTTATAACAATATATAAATCATTTGTCATTATGTTATTTGGTTCAATAATATGCAGGTATTTTGGCAGTTCAACATGTGTCACCAATGAGCTTATTTACTACAAGACTTAGTAAGAAGGTAGGTTTTTTGTCACTTATAGATTGCTTTATTATGATCTTTGAGTTGCTTTTACAAGTTTATATGTATGTTAGTAGTTGACGTCGGGTTTTTTTTCCCTTCCAGACCTCTTGTCACACATCTCTCGGTAAAGTCACCTCTATAATTGATGGGTTGAAGAGATTGTATAATGAAAAGCTAAAGCCATTGGAAGTTGCTTATCGTTACAATGATTTTGCATCTCCTTTATTGGTGAGAGAAGTGTAAAATGATTTTACTTTTGGTTTGTTATAGTTTATTTCAAGTCTCTTATTTGTTTTACTTTGTCGTTACTTTTATTTGTCATCCTACTTGAAATTTGCATAAAAATGTAATAATTGTTTTCATTATTATATGCAGACAACCAGTGACTTTGATGCAAAACCTATGGTGATGCTTCTTGGTCAGTACTCAACCGGAAAGACAACATTTATTAAGCATCTTCTCAAAAGCAACTACCCAGGTCAGTTACGTTTTAAAAGCTATTTACTGCAATTTAGCTAATTTACACCCTTTTCACATTTTGGACAAGATTTACTCTAAAATCGTTCTTTCACGTGGACAGGAGCTCACATTGGACCAGAGCCTACAACAGACAGATTTATTGTTGTTATGGTAACATCATCAATTTTGTCTGTTAAATTGCATATATCGGTCTTATGCTATTAGTTTGCTCCAATCTGTATCTGTCGTTGCATGAATAATTCGTTATACTTGTTTATACTGTGTAGGGTGGACCTGATGAGAGAAGTGTACCTGGAAACACTATCGCTGTGCAAGCAGATATGCCTTTTAATGCCCTCACTACTTTTGGAGGCGCATTCCTCTCAAAGTTCGAATGTTCTCAAATGCCACATCCTGTAAGCTCATAATACGGGTTTCATAGACAGTTCATCATTACTTTCAAAGTGTTATTAATTTAACAACACATTTCTAAAACTGTCTACTTGTCTAGCTTTTGGAGCATATCACATTTGTTGACACTCCTGGAGTTCTATCCGGAGAGAAGCAACGCACAGAAAGAAGTTATGACTTCACAGGTGTGATAAAGTGGTTTGCAGAAAAGTGTGATCTTATTCTTCTCCTCTTTGACCCACATAAGCTTGACATAAGTGATGAATTCAAGCGCGTCATATCTTCTTTACGCGGTCAGGATGATAAGATCCGTGTTGTGCTTAACAAGGCAGATCAAGTTGATACTCAACAAGTAAGAATCAAGCAAATATGTATTTGTCTTTTCTGCACAGTTTAATTTAGATCCTCACATTCTGATCCGCTGATGCATTTGATTTTTGATGTGAATGTTTAACATTCTTCCTTTATCTTTGAAGTTGATGCGAGTATACGGTGCATTGATGTGGTCACTTGGAAAAGTACTTAACACACCTGAAGTGGCGCGTGTCTACATTGGGTAAGCTTCTTTTGTGCAAATCCTTCACATATCCTAAGTATTATTTTTTAAGATTGTAGAAATTGCTTGCTTGATATTAAAAGTCAGTAGGACAGCGTGTAATTATAACATTTGGTTAGTAGTCCGATTTGTGTTCATTGTTTCTATAATGCTGATTTTGTCATGTCTTCAGTTCATTTAATGACAAACCAATCAAGGAAGAATCACTTGACTCCATGGGCAAGGAGCTCTTTGAGAAAGAACAAGATGACCTTCTTGTAGACTTGATAGACATTCCCAAAAAGGCTTGTGATCGCCGGGTATGTTTGCCTTTTTTCTTAACTTTTTCTGTGATTTTGATTGAAATCTGAAAAGAAACTTTATTTGTTTTCAGATCAATGAGTTTGTGAAACGTGCTCGAGCTGCAAAGATACATGCCTACATAATAAGCCAGTTGAAGAAAGAAATGCCTGCTGTTATGGGTAAATCTAAAGCTCAGCAGAAGCTCATGAAAAATCTCGAAGATGTATTCGCCAAGGTCTCTATTCTTCTCTCTTTTTCTGAAATGTTCCAAAATCACCTTTGCAACAAATTAGGTTTTTTTGGTTTAGATTCTGATGCCACATTCATATTTACTTACATGGTTTCCCCCTATTTTTTCGACAAAGAATGGCATTTTTGCACCAACCACCTAATGAAATGCAGAATCATATTTTCATTTTTATGTGCAACTTGAATGAAAGTATTTGAATGGTTGAAACTCATAAGAATCGTGCCTAAAGCTTCTTTTCAAATGTAGATTCAAAGGGAGTTTCATCTGCCACCCGGTGATTTCCCTGATGTGGAGCATTTTAGGCAAGTTCTTGGTGCTTACAATATCGATAAGTTTGAGAAACTGAAGCCAAAGATGATTCAAGCTGTGGATGATATGCTCGGATATGACATTCCAGACCTCTTGAAAAACTTCAAGAATCCTTATGAATAAAAACAGCTTTGTTACTGAGACGAACTTTGCTATGGTGGATTTCTTATCCATTGTCTATTTGTGGTTTTTAATTCTTTGTATCCAAACAGAACCTTTGTTCATCCAAATATTTTGGTAATCTAATATGCTTAAACTTTGGCTGTTTATGTGATTAGACCTCGATTTGAAATACCATGTGAAACTACATATCTTTGTTCTAGCTTATATATTTGGGACATAGTATTGCTCATAGGCTTGCTCTTGAAGGTGCCTCTGTTGTTATCTCCTCTCGTAGACAGGTTATTAACATCATTTCTAATAATTGGCTATACCAATTTACTGTCAAAGGGGTCCTTAACTTTAGTCAGTATACAATATTTTCTTGTTGGCTCTAATTTTATTATTACTGACATATCACAAATGTAAGTGGTTTACTCCAGTTAAGGTAAACTGGATTTATACTATCTTTCTACTGAGAGACACCCTGCCCTATTATGTCTTTATGATTGTTTCAGAGAAAGCGTGAGCGAGGCTGTGAAAAAGCTCAAACAACAAGGTATTGAGGTGCTCAGAGTGGTATGCCATGTTTCTAATGCACAACAAAGAATAAATCTTGTTCAACAGACTGTTCAGGTGAGAATGACTTTGGCTCGTATTCTTATATATAGTTGTCTCTATCAACCGAATACTTTAAGCCTCAAGTTAGCCATCTTTTAAGACTTCCATAGTTCTGAATCATGTATGTGATATATGTGTCCTTTCTCAAGATTGCGTTTATGTGTGGTAGATTCTTTCTGATAGATTTAGGTTAATCCCCTTGATCTCATTCAACTATACCAATCAGTATATATAAAATACAAGTAACCGACCTAAGCAAACCCATAATGGGCTGAACATATAACATATCATAATGGGCTAGCATCACAAATAATAATATCGGCTAATACACCCCCACAGTTGGAGCGGGAGGCCTTCGAACGTTCAAACTGGAGCGAAAATCTAGAAACAATGCAGCCGGGAGTCCCTTGGTAAAAATATCAGCATACTGAAAACGGGATGGGACATGAAGCACACGAACCTGTCCTGATGCAACATAGTCACGGACAAAATGAATATCAATCTCAATGTGTTTCGTGACGTTGATCTTTGAGCGGATTCGTCGATAATATATCGGCGACATTGTCACAATAGACAATAGTAGTGTAGATAAAGGGTGATGAAGCTCGCGTGACAAATTACGAATCCAAGCGCCTCGCCTACTACGTTAGCAACACCACGATACTCGGCCAAAGATCGACCGAGATAACGTCACCTGTCGTTTAGCAGACCACGATAACAAGTTATCACCAAGAAAGACACAATAACCTGAAGTAGACCGTCGAGTGACCGGACAACCTGCCCAATCCGCATCTGTGTAAGCAATAAGCTGAGCAATAGAGGAAACATGCAACTGAAGTCCATGATCAAGAGTACCCCGAAGATAGCGTAATATACGCTTCAAAGCATGAAAATGTTTATCCCGAGGGTCATGCATAAATAAACAAACCTGCTGAACCGCGTATGAAATGTCCGGGCGTGTAAAGGTAAGATACTGAAGTGCTCCAGCTAAGCCCCGATATAAGGTTGGATCATCAAAAGGTGTACCATCAGGCCCAAGTTTGGACTCGGTATCAACAGGAGTGCGGCACGGATTACACTTCTGCATATGAGCTCTCTCAAGAATTTCCTCAGCAAACTTAGACTGTGATAAAAACATACCAGAGGTGGTGCGCGTAGCAGAAACACCAAGAAAATAATTAAGAGAGCCAAGATCCGTCATCGCAAACTCACTATGAAGAGCAGTGATAATACGCTATAAAAATGTAGTAGTAGAAGCAGTCAAGATAATATCATCCACATACAGTAACAAGTAGGCCGTGTCAGATCCACGATGGAACACAAAGAGTGACGCATCAGTTTTGCTATGCTGAAAACCAATGCGTGTAACAAATCCGCAAAAACCGAAACCAAGCTCTAGGGGCTTGCTTAAGCCCATACAATGATCGCGCAAATGACAAACATAATCGGGGTGAGCGGGATCAACAAACCACGGCGGTGATGCATGTAAAGCTCTCGATAAGTAGCGTGAAGAAAAGCATTCTTCACGTTAAGGCGATGAATAGGCCAATCACGAGACAACTGCTAGACCGTCTTTGCGCGAATAGTAGCTGGTTTGACCACGGGACTAAAAGTCCCATCACAATCAATCCCGCCTGCGACTACGACCATTAGCAACAAGGCGCGCTTTATGCCTTAAAGTACCATCGCATTAAACTTATGCACGAAAAGCCACATAGAACGAACAATATTCACATTAGCTGGACGGGGCACAAGTACCCACGTTCCGTTAGTAATTAAAGCATTATATTCATCCAACATAGCTTGCTTCCAAAGAGGATCACGAAGAGCATGAATATGAGAACGCGGTAGTGGAGACACAGTAGTGACATGACAATTCATACGCTCAAGAGGTTTAGAAATGCCGGCTTTAGCACGTGTGACCATAGGGTGAGTATTGGTGGTATTGGGCGGCTGTATGGGTAGTATCGGAGTGGGCAATGGTGTTTGAGGATCGGGCTGAGGAGTGGGTATGGGTTGTGTAGGGGGAGGCGAAGTGGGTGTGTGGTGGATAGGCGGCGGAGTGGTAGGCGAAGCAGTTGGGTTATGAGTTGGTGGATTAGTTATGGGTGGCTCATTGTTCACAGCAGTAATGGGACGAATGGGTAAGGAGATAGTGGTTGGAGTGGTTAAGAAATCATAATGTGGAGAGGTGTATTGGTTTATGTAAAGTGGACAACAAGCTATGTCCAGTATGTGTGACCGGTATAGATGCGCCGTTTCCCACATACACAGACGGATAAATGCAATTATTACTAACAGATGTGAGGATACCTGTGTTGTCAGCCAAGTGAGAGGATGCGCCAGTATCCATATTCCAAGCGGGATCCGGAATAGTCATCGGTGAAGCGGTGAGGAAGCATAGTAGCTGAGTCGGAAAAACACCGAATCGTGTAGGCAAACCGCCCGGATAAAACATATTAGTTTGTGCAAGGAATGGGCTGATTACCCATTGGTAGCCGTCGGTGTGGGCTCGAGTATGTTGAACCGGGTATTGGGCGGCCGGGGTGAATTGATGAACTGGGTGGCAGTGGGCTGTTGTAGTTCTTTGTGTTAGTGGACCGGTTGAGGTGACACCATGGCCCATATTACTAAGACCATTAACCGGATTTATAAAGGTGGGATGTGGTATATTAAATCCGATATGCATCTAGGTCGACCAATGATATACGGGTTAACATAATGCATCCCACTCATACCAAAAAACGAGTGAGGAACAGCATTCGCAAATGGCAAAGGGTCAGACTTGGAAGAATGCTCACGAGTAGTTGTCTGAGATGCGCGAGTTGTTGTGGACCCAAGAGATTTATTAGTCGAGCTTGTACCACTATTTGTTGACCGAGACCGATTATCATGAGACCCGTGAATAAACTTGCAACGTGACCCATAGGTACACGATCCCCGCTGAAAATTGCGGCAAAGTTCACCCCCTAACTGTTGCGTAGAACCAGCCTTGGGGTTGGTGTTGTTAGTAGCCACAAGCACCGTAGGCGAAGATGAGGTAATGTGAGCAGAAGAAAGTGCATGAGAAAGTTGTGCCATATCACTTTCTTCTAATAAAATCATAGACCTTACCTTATCAAACGTAGGAAGTGCTTCCCTATGACGAATGATGCGTGCAATATCCGGGAATTTAGCTCGAAGTCCGTTGATAGCGTATGTAACAAGGCTCGAATCACTTACAGGGGAGCCGAGATCAGCAAGACGATCGGCTTTCGACTTGATTTCTTGAAAATAATCATTAACAGATAATGTGCCGATCACCATATTACGAATCTCATTGTCGAGTTGAATGACTCGAGATGCTTTGTTGTCATGAAAAAGCTCCTTAAGCTTTTTCCACACCTCATGGGCCATGGTGCTATCATCAATAACCATCTCCACCAATTTAGGGGAGATCGTGGAATATATCCACATTACGACAAGAGAGTCGTTAGTGTCATGGTGGGGATCGGGTTGAGCGGTACTAGTAGATGCGGGTGCTTCAAGGTGATTGTGAACATCGTACGTTTTGCAAAAACGCTTAAAGAGATTGCTCCAAGAGTTATAATTAAGTTTGTCTAGATCAAGGGGTGAGGGGATACACGCCTTGATACTAGCGATTGAATAAGCTTTATCAATCGGTTGCTTTGGGTTGATAGTGTCTCCCGTCATGATGCTATGACAAGGAAGCAAGGGCAGCAGCAAAGTAAACAAAAAAACAAAGCTAGCAATGCAAGTAATGGAGCAGCAGAAGCTGTAAAAGATGGCATGAAATAAAAAATTAGGGTTTAGGGAGGGTAGGATCTTATGGCTTTGATACCATGATAGATTTAGGTTAATCCCCTTGATCTCATTCAACTATACCAATCGGTATATATAAAATACAAGTAACCGACCTAAGCAAACCCATAATGGGCTGAACATATAACATATCATAATGGGCTAGCATCACAAATAATAATATCGGCTAATACTTTCTACATGAGGAGATTGACCTTTTGCCAATGCTGCATTGATTCCAATATATTTTTCATTAGCGTCTTGACACCTTGAATTTGGAATGGAATTCCACTAGTTACTTTCTAGTTGTAAAACTTCTGTTTCGTTTATACCCGCGACGTGGAAAAGAAGTTACATAACATATGTCCCATCAACCATCGAGTAAAGTAAGTTTTTTGCAATACTAGAATGGTTTATTTGGTACCTGCTTCATGTTAGTACAATCTTTGGCCTATCAGTCCTATTCTATCTAAATTAAATAGGAAAAATATAAAATATGCCCTTATTATGCTCATGTCATAGTTAAGAGTTTCTGAGGTGCCACAAAATGTGCTTTTCGTTCAAAAGTTAGTACTTATGACCAGAAAGTGTTTGGAGCGTTAGACACCGAGACCAAGGGTGGGGCTGGATGTACATATTGAAAGTCATTGTTTCGATTTTAGCCTTTTGATAGAATTGCTTATCTTTTGCGATACATTTAATCTTGTTCCTGTGTTTCCTGTGGTTCTATTAATCTATTATAAGTTTCTATCTCTCGTTATTTTGAACCGAAATTAATCATGATCATAATCTGTTTCAAACACTCAATACTAATATTGCGACTTCAAGTTGCATTAACTGATTAAAGTGCACATTGTAACACCCCCAGACATTCAAGTATTTTTGAATTTCCGCCCAGTAAGGTTTGACTTTTAGTTTAAAGAGACCCGTCACAAAGTTCAAATCAATACTGGACATTTCAGATGTGGCAGATAATGTAAATGAAAAAACTAAGGAGTTAAAGTTGTTCATAATTTCATAATCTTTTTAAATCTCCAAACTAAAGAGTAATGAGTTTGACTGAACAGTCAAAAGGCATCCTCTTACCCAGGAATGAATGGAGTCGTGGTTTAAGTAAGTGTGTAACTCAGTGTATTTTCGTCTTTCAAATGTTTGACAGGATCAGGGCCGGTCCTGAGATTTCGGATGCCCTGGGCGAGTCGAGTTATACTATGACATAAATTTAAAATAATATGAATGAACCATGTCCAAGTTATACCATGACATAAATTTTATTGTCATTAATTTCACTTTCTAGCAAATTGTGGAGTATAAAATATGTAAGTTTGTAAGTTTGTTTTATATAGTTCATTAGTTTGTTACCAATGAAAACAAGACAACTTCACAACTTACATATCTCCACAGTCAACATAACACAACTTGTATATCTCAACACGTGGCTTTTGTAACATGTTGATCGCATAAAGTAACAATAAAATACGGAGTATTGTTTTAAAATGCTACTGTATTAAACAATCATATATCAAACTGAATAAAAATTGTGTTTACTACTTTGTCTTTCCCTGATGAATGCAGCCTCCCAATTTCTAAAACCTTCTCGTCACTTTTTGTCTCTTCGAACAATCGAACCAGAACAGCAGCCACCAAAAAGATATATAACAAATGATTAATGGGAATCCTTTGCTTTCTATAGTTGCCCCCCTTTTGACTGAGTGTGATGGAATGATGGTGATGTAAAACTTCTCTTCCTATTGTTTCGTTCTTTTTTGACTGTTTCTTTTTTGATAACTGTATATGGAGTTAGTTTACGTAGAGGTTTTAACTTTTAAATCGTAGAGTGTGTGATTTGTGAAGTGGTCAAGTGGGCTTGGTGCTAAAATGGATCAAGATGAAACTAGTATAACTACACATGGACTAAAAATTTGATGCCCCCTTCTTGTGCTGCCCTTGGGCCGTCGCCCACGTGGCCCATAGCCAAATCCGGGCCTGGACAGGATGCATCCCCTCACTTAACCAAAGGTTCGTCGATTGTTTTCATATCTTCTCTTAGTGCTTACCAACCTCCATCTTCCATGGCTATGTATGGTGTCACAAAGACCGCTCTTCTTGGTGTACGAAAGTATAGCGGCGATAGATAAACAACATAACCTTTATTCGGATCTAGGCGCAATAGTCGAACTTAGATTAATAATATCCAACGTTCTAAAGATTAGATTAATGTCGATGAGATAATAATCGTATGAATGTAAAGGCAAGACAAGATCGGTGAAATGATCAAGAGAAGAGAGAGTGATCAAAAGACCGCACACTCAGTGTATGTAACCCTAGATAAAGGGACTTATTAAATAGGAGATTAAGTTCTGGCAAGGCCTCTAACGGTAGTAGAGACTCATCAGAGAAACGAAGAAAGCTCAGTGAAATGAAACTTCTTGGAACTTTAAATCTTTTATCTTTTGTCAGGGTTAACCCCGTAATTAATCCCGCAATAAGCCACACCTCGAAAGTCGTTAGTAATTGATAGAATGATATGTTTCTTGATTCAACCCAAAATTTAACACTTGGTCTTACCAAGGTATAATCATGCACATAATTTTCATATTCTTATTTTCGTGCTGCTAAACATTGGCCACAAGAGAAGTTATACGGGCCCATATAACATCTGTCACCATATAATCGTTATACTAGATTCCATGTTTGGCATGGAAATGTTAAAACGGACTAAATATAATAGGACTCTAATGTTTAAACGAGTTGATTAAGTAGAACATTCTCTATGGCTTTTAGGCACTTGCCACTGAGATGGCCCCACATACTCGTGTCAACTGTGTTGCACCGGGGACTGTACCAACACACTTTGCAAGTTTCATCACCGATAACGACACAATTGTAAGTTTCTTCTGCTCAAGTGTATGATTTGATGTAGAAAGGATAAATGTGTTCTAGCTATAATATATACACTAGCAGAGCCACCATGTAATCTGACGACAGTGCTTCTACGACTAAATTTTGTGACCAACAAACGTTTTTCATTTATAAATTTTTTTCTAACAATAACGTTACGAATGAATGATGACTTTTAAATAGAATAACTATTGAAATAAGAATCAAACTATTTCATATCCAAATAAACATAAGGTCCGAATTAAAGAGAGTAATATATGTAGTAGATCTTAGAAACATAAATTAAAATAAACATTACTATAAATTTGACGTAAGATAAGCTCTAGGTATGCTTATACAACAAATTTATTTCTTAATATTATTAACATGTAACATTTTTCCAATAAACATGTAACATATTTCTAATAGATTTGACTTAAAGAAGTTAGGAATAAGTTTTATTTCATTAATAATAAAAAACCATAACATAATAATTAAAATACATTTAAAAACATTACAAATAAAAAACCAAAAAGTCACACAAAATTTTGAGTTACCCAAAATTTCATCACACGGAACTTTGTCCCCCTTTTTGGATTATCAGCCCGATTCATTTGATGTCCAACCCAACTAATATACCCTGTCCAAACACATTATCCTAATTTAAAACACACTACCCTAATATTTTTGACAATTAAACCTAATCTCTCTATGTGAAATACGCAGTCACCACAAGATAGATCCAGATCTTTTCCTTTCACCCACATACAGATCAAAAAATATAGAAGACCCCATTGTTATAATCGAATTACAAACACCTTCTTAAATCAAACCACAAACACCTTCTTACAAATCAGGAAACTTGAACAACAAACACCCTTTCAATCTCGTTCGAACCAAGTGGTCGTTATGTTTGGAAGAATTATTTCTTCTTGTTCTTGCTCTTCTTTCTTAGATACAAATTCGAAATCACAACCCTTTGGTTTATTGTTTGTAATCTTTATGGGGCCGGACGGGGTATATTAGTTGGGTTGAGTGTGTTATTGAAGAGAAAACATGGGTGGTGTGCGTTCTTATTTCTTGTGTGTATCGATGTATATTTTGTAAGTAATTAGAGATGGTTAGAGGTTTATAAGGAGTAACATATTTCAAATGTAGAGACATTAAATTTTGCGGCGATTCTGAGTACATGAATGGTTGAAGCAGTGATTCTGTTCTACAAATATAAAGACATTTAAATTTTAAATGTAACAATTATCGTATCTTTGGAAGTTTTAAGCCTAGCAAAAGTAACATGTTTCCATTATAAGAAATGTTTTTGGTCTTATTTTTTTAAGACTTATTTGTTTAGAAAGTCCCAAATGTTTTATATAGTAGTATAGATATTGCAAATCTAAAATTCAAATAGAGTTGTTTTTTTAATAAACTACTCAAAATATAGGACCACCCTATAAATACTTTTGAGCCAGATTGTCAAAAGGCTTGCTCAAGCATATGACCATAAGTCGAGCAAAGCTAGGTGGTTTGACTTTACAAACACTTAGCATATGAAACCTTAACTTAGTCTAACTTAAATGAGTCGAGCCCACATATGAGCCACCAAATATCATTTATATTTTTTGACATCCATTTAATTTTATATTACAGTGTATGTATGAAGCATTAAGTAAAAGAATAGGTTTCTGTAATGAATTATCTTTGTTTTTTTATAGGGTTTTAGTCGTCTAATAAGAACGTCTTTCATCTGTGATCGTTTTAGTGCGTGTATTTTTTGTTCCACTTAATGCAACGTCTTTCGGGTTTTGTCTACCTTGTATGCCAAAGACGTCTGTTCTGGGATAAAAAGTCGTTTCTGGGATAAAAATCTAAGTGGAATATTTTAGCATATAAATGGTCCAACTTAATCAACGTCTTTTAGGTTTTGTCTACGCAGTACGTCAAAGACGGCCACCGGATATAAAGTCATTTTCGTCCCTTTTTACGATTTCCTCCGATTTTTACGTTTTCATCCGTTTTTACGTTTTAAATGCATTTTTACGCTTTCCTATGATTTTTACGTTTTCGTCGGTTTTATGTTATTCTTCGTTTTTTTTACGTTTTCGTCATTTTTTTTACGTTTTCGTCCGTTTTTTACGTTTTCCACTGTTTTTTAACGTTTTCGTCTGACTTTTTACATTTTCGTAAGATTTTTTAACGTTTTCGTCTCTTTTTTTTTTTTACGTTTTCGTCCGTTTTTTATGTTTTCCTCCGTTTTTTTTACGTTTTCGTCCGGCTTTTTACATTTTCCTCCATTTTTTACGCTTTTGTCCCTTTTTTACGTTTTCGTCCGTTTTATTACGTTTTCCTCTGTTTTTTTTAATGTTTTCCTTTGATTTTTTTACGTTTTCCTTTGAAAACGTAAAAATGGACAACGTAAAATATGGGGTAAAAATCGAGGAAACCATAAAAACAGATGAAACGTAAAAACGAAAAGTCGGCGGCGTAAGAAAGCAGAGGAAAACATAAAAAACGGACGAGAACGTAAAAATACGGACGAAAACGTAAGAAACGAAGGAAACGTAAAAAACGTAAAAAAGACAGCCGAAAGCGTAAAAAACGGACAAAAACGTAAAAAATCGGAGGAAACAGTAAAAAAACTGACGAAAATGTAAAAAATCGGAGGAAAACGTAAAAAACGGACGAAAACGTAAAAAAGGTAAGAAAACGGGCGAAAACGTATAAAAACGTAAGAAAACAGAGAAAAATGTATAAAAACGTAAAAAAATTGTTAAGGACTTAATTTGTGATACTACACAAACCACAGGGACCATTCATGTAATTAACTCAAACCACGTAGAATGCTTTATATTCATTATCCGGTAAAACAAACTTGCACGCACTAAAAAGTAGCAAAAGCCCGAAAGTACATTACATTAAGTGGAACAAAAAACACGCGTCACAAAGCAGACAAAGGTGAAAGACGTTCTTTATTATGCGTTTAAAACCCTTTTCGATAAAACAAATCATGTATATAGTTGGTTGTGTTGTAAGAGGGATGCTATTGAAGAAAAGACACTACTCAAGAGACTTGGGACGCCAGAAGATATGGCAGCAGCCACTGCTTTTTTCGCATCTGATGAAGCTTCATATATAAAGGGTGAGACGATCGTGGTCGATGGAGGAATGAATGTCTTCTAGACTGTAGATCTCTTACTATTTAAATCCTCCTCACAAGAACCAACTGGTATCAAATTTTACATTTCATAAAGAGTTTAAAATTTAAAATCTCTTATATGTTGTGTAGCTAAATTTGCGAGAACAAACTATCATCAGGATTTGATCAACTTTGTCATTATTTAAAGGGCTAATGTTAATGAATAATAACATACTTTTGTCAATGTTCCAATTTGGTTACATGGTTAACTAACCTATTCACGAGCAGATTCACACCAAACATGCATTTGAATAAAAATCTTCATAAGTTTATAGATCTTGTGATACTATTTTCAAGTAAATGAAAAGAACCATGTCATCTAAATACCGTAAAATTAGAGTGTGATTTGTATCTAAAATAAAAAAATGGCTAAATGGTGACATTTAAAGATTTTAAGACATTTGGGTAGCTCCTTTATGAAATGGCATGTATGCCCATTTAGAAGTTAAATAGGCATGATGGTAACTCTCCCATGTATTTCCGTTTGGCGGGTCTTAGTTTAGCCGTCTTGGTTTGGCCCATAGCCGTGCCGCCCGCCCGCCCGCTTTACCACCTCTAGGTAAAACCACCAATACTAGGTGAAACTTATAAACACTAGTTCAAACCCCTAAAAAAAACCAAAGACAACTTAAGCAAAACACATTGTAAATGCTAAAAATAGCAATATATTATTTCATAAAGATTAAGATGTTGGCAGGGATAGCCTAAACCAACTGTACACAGGTGTGCTTCTTTTATAATGGGACAACCCACTAGGAAGTTAATGGCTCTTATGAGCTGATGGTGATGGCTCCACGCCATCCGGACGTGCCGATGGTGATGGTTCCACACCATGTGGATGTGCAGCTGGAGATGGCTCCACACCATCTAGACGTGCCGCTGGTGATGGTTCCACACCATGTGGATGTGCTGCTGGAGATGGCTCCACGCCATCTGGACGTGCCGCTGGTGATGGTTCCACACCATGTAGATGTGTTGCTGGAGATGGCTCCACGCCATCTGGATGTGCTGCTGGTGATGGTTCAACACCATGTGGATGTGTCGCTGGTGATGGTTCCACGCCATGTGGATGTGCAGCTGGAGATGGCTCCACACCATTTGGACGTCTGCACGGTGATGGTTCCACACCATGTGGATGTGCTGCTGGAGATGGCTCCACGCCATCTGGACGTGCCGCTTGTGATGGTTCCACTCCATGTAGATGTGTTGCTGGAGATGGCTCCACACCATCCGACGTCTGTTGGAGATGGCTCCACGCCATCGAGGATGTCTGCGTGGTGATGGTTCCACACCATGTGGATGTCTTCTTGAGATGGCTCCACGCCATACGGGCGTGTCGGCGGTGATGGTTCCACACCATGTAGATGTTCTTGGAGATGGCTCCACGCCATCCGGGCGTCTACCGTGGTGATGGTTCAACACCATGTGGATGTCTTCTTGGTGATGGTTTCACACCATGTGGATGTGCGGTTGGGGATGGCTCCACGCCATCCGGACGTGCGGCCGATGATGGTTCAACACCATGTGGATGTCTTGGCGGTGATGGTTCCACACCATGTGGATGTGCAGCTGGAGATGGCTCCACGCCATCTGGACGTGCCGCTGGTGATGGTTCCACACCATGTGGATGTGCTGCTGGAGATGGCTTCACGCCATCTGGACATGCCGCTGGTGATGGTTCCACACCATGTGGATGTGTTGGTGGCTTCAGTTCCTCGCCAAGTATATGCATTGGCGAAATACGTGGTGGAAATAATATCGGTGGACCACGTGGTGCAAATATTGGATTGTTAACATGATCAAACTTTTGAATTCTTGCTGCTTGAGTCAAATGAGGTACAAATACATGTACGAGAACAAGAGTTCGCATGATCATGGTCAACATGATGAGATTTTTGCTAACAACAAAGTTTAAGGAAAAAAATACTTAAATGATATTGTAAAAGATGAATTGTGAGAATTAGAAGTCTGATCAAGCAATTTATATATATGGTGTAGCCACACTTAAGTTTCATGATCACATGTATATTGTTGTAATGATGCAAATCCTATCACATTTATCTGCATGCATTGCTAATTTTAGATGCTCACATTTTTTTCAAATACTTTTTTTTTTTTTTTTTTTAACTTGAAAAACAAAAGATACGTCTTTACATGTGAGTATATCACATTTATCTTCCTCTTAAAAATATGAATTAATAAAAAGAATGTGTTTAATCTATAACTAGTTATATACCCGTGCGTGCACGGCATGGGGTTTTGACAAAAAACAATTATTATGTATTAATATTGAATATTGTGTCTTTAAAGGTAATTGCATATAGTATATAATTATAAGTTTCGTGCACGTATGAAGTTTACACATAAATCAAATTTATTTTAACATTTTAGTTCAGTATATACACATATAAGAATTTTTCATGAAAATTATGATATAAGTACAACTAATACTTATGCATGAGTTTTTCATTATGCATTAATATACATTATAATTTAGTAAAATATTTGTAAAAATTTATGTTAGTTAACTCAAGATTTAATTTTATTTAGCTGACAAAGATGTTGATGTTGTTATTTAAATTTCACTACGATATTATGTTGTACACATGATGCAAGTTTAATAGCACATAATGAGCGTTGATAAAATTAAAGTATATACTCCTTAAAATTTTTAATTTTTTTTTCTTTAAATATCCTTATATAAATAAATAAGAATTACATGAGTCATTGTTATAAGTACAATCGCGTATATTTATTTTTATATTAAAGTAACCCGTGCTTACAATTTGATAATTATATTCTTGTTTTCAGTAATTTAGCATCGTATTTAAAATGTAAACTCGTGTGCACATAGGTTAAATTTTTAAAAATGAAATAAATGGGTCCTTATTGAACGTATATAGTAAAAAAATTCATACTCATAATCTTATACAAATTTATATGTTGTTATTTTAAAACAACATATACATTGTGTTTTTTAAGATATAAAGTATAAAGGGTATAAAATATAAGGGGGGTGTTTGTTTATAATCAAAGTTATTAAAAAACATGGAGGCTTATAATATTACACTTAACTCTATATAATTTTTAAAAATTCAACCACTAATGTTTTATTAATTACCTCTTTTTTTTTTCTTTCTTTTTTTTTTTTAAGTTTTTGTTTTCACAAATTTAACACCTATATTTTATATGTTTTTTTATCAATCAAATTTCTCCACCAAATTTATTAAAATTTACCAAAATCAATTTAATTTTAACTTTTATTAACCAATCGCATCACACAATTTTCTTACATTAGTAAATCGAACTTTCCTATTGGCTCGATTGTTTTTCGATAAGAATGAATTAAAAATCACTCGAAATGATGTAATTCTTTTATTATATAAAGATGATGTCATGATCACAAGACAAAGTAATTTTATTCTAATTTTAGGTGTTCACATTTTTTTTTTCTAACTGCAAGAAAAAAGGTACAACGGATTTGTTGTAATGATGCAAACTTTGTCACATTTATCTTTTCATGAATACGTTATATACTTTTTTGCTAAATTTAGGTGTTCACATTTTTTTAGCCAGAGATATGTACTTACAAGTTACATGTGACAATATGAGTGGGGATCCGATGAGGACGAAAAATACATAGGATTTGAAGTGATTTTGAAGTGAAAATGATGGAAAATAGTACTTGCAAAAAACTTAACCCGCAGAGGACGAAAAATACATAGGATTTGCCTAACTTGTTAAAATGCATCTAATATATGTATATGCATCTAATTTTTAGCTAGAAAATGTATTACGGTGTATTTAAAAGATTATAGATGCATCTAATTCAAGTCGGTGCATCTCTAATGTGTGGTTGTAATTATTTCTCATACTTCTCATTTTAATATTTCTTCTCGTATGATCCTAAGTCGTGAAAATATTACATTTATCATTTAGGCGGGGATCATTTGAAAGCATCAAAGGTTTTTAAACCCTGAGAAACCAAGTCTTTTTGATTGCAAAGAAAAAAAATGTCGAGAACTCGAGATTGAATGTACTAATTTAAGAGGTAATCACATGTTACAATACATGTTACAATACATTAAATTAACCATTTCATTAAATTAAGAGGTAATCACATGTTACAATACATTAAGAGGTAATCACATGTTACAATACATTAAATTAACCATTTCATGTGTGATCCTATAACATTTTCTTCCAGATCAAAACTTGAATTAATAAAATTGGATATGAAATAATTTGATACAAAATATTCACATTACGCAATTTTCGCTAAAGGTGTATTAGTAGATAACTTGTATAGGTGTATTCATACATGTAACAGTTGTCACATATCCTTTCCATAATTTGTAATATACCGATTAGGCCTAAGCCCATTAGAGATAGGTCAGGATTATTGATGTATTATATATTGAGTTAATTTGTAAAAATGGTACTTGGGTTCTCGTACCGAAGCCCTACGGTGTTAATATGGTACGCTCTATGTGGTTGTTTAAACACAAGTTTCATGCTGACGGAACTTTGAGCCGATATAAGGCTCGTTTGGTTGCAAATGGGAGCAGTCAACAACTTGGTGTTGATGTCGATGAGACTTTTAGTCCGGTTGTTAAGCCGCTACCATTCGCGGTGCTTAGTCTTGCGGTATCTCACAAGTGGCCTATTCACCAACTTGATGTTAAGAACGCCTTTCTTAACGATGACTTATCCGAGGCTGTTTACATGCATCGACCTCACGGTTTTGTTGATTCTCGGTACCCTCACCATGTTTGCCTTTTACGAGAGATCTCTTGTAGTGCAAACAAGCACCTCGTGCTTGGTTTCGCGCTTCTGAAACTATGCTACACGGGTTGGATTCTATCACGATCGGTGTGATTCTTCTTTATTTATTCTGATGGGATCCGAGGTTGCCTACTTGCTTATATATGGATGACATCATTCTTGACCTCATCCACCGCTTACTTCAATGATTATTACTTCATTACGATGAGTTTGACATGGTGACCTTGGGGACCTTAATTATTTTACGGGTATATCATTGTTCGTCATTCTACGAGGCTTGTTTCTATCACGGAAGAAGTATGCCATCTGACTTCTCGAGCGAGCTCACATGCTCAATTGCAACCCTTCTCGAACTCCGGTTGATCTGATTCTAAAGCGGGTCGAGGGTGTTCGATCTGAGGATCCTACTTTATATCGCAGCCTTGCAGGTGGACTTCAGTATCTCACATTTACTCGACCGTACCTTTCCTATGCAGTACAACAGATTTGCCTTTACATGCACGATCCACGGGAACCGCATTTCGCTGCTCTCAAACGTATCTTGCGATATGTTCAGGGAACTTTACAGTTTGGTCTACATTTATACTCATCATCCACTACTTCACTTGTTGGTTATACGGATGCTGACTGGGCCGGTTGCCCCTCTACACGACGATCTACCTCTGGTTACTGTGTTTTTCTGGGAGATAACTTATTGTCTTGGTCCTCCAAGCGCCAGCATACTCTCTCTCGCTCTAGTGCTGAGGCTGAATATCGGGGTGTCGCTAACGTTGTAGCAGAGACCGCATGGCTTCGTAATTTGCTTCGTGAGCTACACTCTCCTCTATCACCCGCCACACTTGTCTACTGTGATAATGTCAGTGCCATTTATATGTCTGCCAACCCTGTTCAACATCATAGGACAAAACATATTGAGATCGACATCCATTTCGTCCGGGACATGGTCACTCTTGGTCGTTCGAGTTTTACATGTACCTTCTCGTTATCAGTATGCCGACATCTTCACCAAGGGACCCCCTTTCGCTCTGTTTGAAGAATTTCGATCCAGTTTGAGCGTTCGGCCTCCTCCCGCTCCAACTGCGGGGGTGTATTAGTAGATAACTTGTATAGGTGTATTCATACATGTAACAGTTGTCACATATCCTTTCCATAATTTGTAATATACCGATTAGGCCTAAGCCCATTAGAGATAGGTCAGGATTATTGATGTATTATATATTGAGTTAATTGTGTAATGAGAAGGCAAGCAATATTATCCCTTCAATAAGGTGTACATAATCATGGTTTCTAAGTTGAGAATTGCATATGATTGTTCACAAGTCTCATCACCCCATTACTATTCTATTACCGACGATGCACTTATACACAAATTTATTACGTTCGTTGAATCAAAGAACTTTCAATCTTAACCATTGTAATTCATCAATTACCTTAAAATACTACTTAGATCTTATCATTGACTGAAATGTAGCCCGCAACAAACTACCAATGTTATCTTAATAGTTTTGTAAATTGAATTTTGAAATAAAATGAATTTGGGCGGGTATGTCGACATGCACACGTTTATATACAAAACCATTTTCAATTCATAACTAAAATACAGTGAACTCATTTAAGCAACCAAAATGGAGGCATAAATCATATACTTTCTATTTTGAAGTTTTAAACTTAACTTTTGGCTTTTCCATTTACACAGATGAATAAGTCAAGGCAATCAAAAACGTGTTAACTATCATAGCCAAAATGTATCGATGAAAAATCAAGGTAAAGTTCATGTCAATACTTTTCGGACCGCACACGCTTATATACAAAACCATTTTCAATTCATAACTAAAATACGGTGAACTCATTTAAGCAACCAAGCTGAGGCATAAATCATATACTTTCTATTTTGAAGTTTTAAACTTAACTTTTGGCTTTTCCATTTACGGATGAACAAGTCAAGGCAATCAAAACGTGTTAACTATCATAGCCAAAATGACCGTCGATGAAAAATCAAGGTAAAGTTCATGTCAATACTTTTCGGACTGCACTTCAACAATTTACGTAAATTTTTATACTTTTATTAAGATTTGATATTTTTTTCCTCTTTGAATAGCAAGTCGGAATAATGTCAATGTCGAAACTCAAGAGGTAACATTCAGTTTTACATTTAGTTCGGTTTCAATTTTTAACAAAAGGACCTCATATCCGTATATTTGTATTAAGGCCTAATATTGCTTCCCTTCTTTAAACATGACCATGCCGCAACAATACCCATTCGTTGCTTGAAGAGGTGAATCACGCATTAGAAAAAAGGTTAAAATTAAAAAAAATTACACTAAAATCTCAATTCCTTCGACAAGGCATGGGGGCATTGGTCCCAATAGTTATACCATGGATCCGTCCTTGATGATGGTACTCTTAATGATGCTATGTTGAGATACACAGTTGACAAATAATGTACATGCTATAACTCCGAAATCGAATAGAACTTAATATGTATCTAATTTAAAATTTCTTATTTATATGTAGGAAACGGAGATGGATGTTGTTTTGTCAATGGCTTATATCAAGATGAAAAACAGAAACCAAGAATATCTATTGTGTTGATATATGTTTTTGTTTTTTGGTTTTTATACAACAAGTTTATCAATACTCTTTGTAAATTATTTAATCG
Source organism: Chrysanthemum lavandulifolium (assembly GCA_022545495.1). NCBI lineage: Eukaryota > Viridiplantae > Streptophyta > Magnoliopsida > Asterales > Asteraceae > Chrysanthemum > Chrysanthemum lavandulifolium. The sequence goes on along the minus strand of CM040243.1, from coordinate 2,670,757 downwards.
TTAGACCCGAACAACGGGTATTGTGACTAGTTCCTACTATTTCATAAAAGTAGTCACATTTTAAATTTGTGCTCATGGTAGACGCGAGTTTTTATAGAAGTTTAAATCATTCTTATCAACTTAAGCAAATTTCTAATGACGGTTAACACTGATAAAACCTAGTCTTATCAATCCAACTTGATATCACAATAGATAGTTACTATTTACAAGCTTTACATAAATTACTATTTATACTTATAAACCAATACATCTTACAAATTTTACTCTTTTGAGTAAGAATGAAAAGCATCCAACTATTCAACCGTTTATATAAGATGAAAGTTGAAATGAATAATTTATTTTTAGAATTTACATGCATGAATAACATATTTTGATGATTGTTAATATAAATAACTTATTTTTATATATTTTATCAAAACTTTGATGCCGTGATACGGTGATAGTCTTATTTTTGTTTTAATGTTGGCTTTGTCACGTGAACAAAGTTTTTTTTTTTTTTTTTTTTTTTTTTTACGGAGATAATATAATACACAGGTAACAAGTTCATGGAACATAATAGGAAAAATCGAAACCGACTTGCCAAACAAAATACACAAGGTAACAAGTTAAGCCAAAACAAGACATACACCCTAATAGTTGTGACAGACTACAACAACACCATACAATTGGGTGGAATCACCAGGTGAGCTTTTGGTGAACAACCATATGAAGATGTAATGACAAAAGACATAAAGACATAAAACATACATAGAAGATAAACTAAACATCCTTAAAAAGCCGGGACCTAAACCAAACGGATCTAAAGTCGAAACCCAAGGCGAGAGTAAGCCATCGATGACGGACCACAATGATCCGAAGCGAGAAGGCGAGGGGTGGCGGTGGCTACAAATGGCTGACGTGGCAAGATGGGAGATAGCGAGATATGTGAGTAAGAGCTTTTATTGTGGGAAAGGAAAAAGTATAAGAAAAGATGGGAGAAGGAGGTCTAGACGTAAACACAGTTATTCATATTGATAATTGTAAAAATAAATTATTTATTTTGAGCTCTCATACTATATTAAAACCCTTTCATGCAAATCAGTAATCCTTCCCACATTTATCTTACTACATTTGGTATTTAGCTAATTGCCTAATGCATATATATGATCACATGCTTTTACATAGCCCTCTAAAACAGTAATTTGAAATTCTTTTAAAAGACATTTTTTTTTTTTTAACAATACTATCAACTCACGTTTTACATTTTAGCTAAATGTGTAATCATGATTATTTAAAAAAAAAAAAAAAGAAGCATGGGTTATTCCATATGCTCATAAGTGATCACATTTTACTGACAGAGGATCATGCTTTTCAACAACAATGCAACATTTTTGTTCCACTATCATGCCCTTTTAATCTAATTCAATCAACACTATAGTTTAACGGTTTCGCTATAAATTAGATCACTTGGCACACCGTAACAAGCAACAATTATATCTTTTGTAACTTCTCATTGTTCATAAACACAATAAGAGTGAAAATGGCAGGTAGCTCTTGCGCTACCATGTTAATATTGTTGTTTGTAGCTATGAATAGTGCAAGCGTATTTGTGGAGGCAATTTCTTGTCAAAATGCAATAACTCGTATGTTGCCTTGCCAAGCTTACTTGATGGGAGTTGGCGGGATAACTGTTCCGTGCTGCCAGAGTGCTCAAACCTTGAGCCAAGTTGCTAAAGCAACCCCTGAAAACTTCAAAGTAGTCTGCCAATGCTTAAAGCAAGTTGCGCTACTTATGGGGATAAACATGGGCCGAGCTCAGCAGATTCCCCAGCTTTGTCATATAGATGTTGATGCGGGTTTGATCGACCCTAATGCTGATTGTAACAAGTAATAATCCAACTCTCTAGTAATAATTCTATTCCATGTATGACTTATAATACTGTATAGATGTGTACATATTATTATCTGAATTATTGTAGTAACATTTCTCTCATTTTGTGCAGGTTTAGTGCGCTAACGCATGCAGGAAGCTCAAGACTAGGAAGTTCCCAAATGAAATCGCATGACACTGACCAAATTGGGATTCCCGTAATTGCTCCTTCTCCTGCTCATTGAGAACTCCACACTGAAAACGGAAAGATGAAATATTTTGTTTTAGTTACCAAAAAATAGTCTCTTATGATGTGTTGGTACTTGCTATAAACAAATGAAAAGAAATTATTTATTTCCAAGTTTTCGTCGACAAAGTCTGCTTATCAGGCATATATATATACGGGCCGTATGTACTTAACTTATGAGGCATTCATGGCATGCTTTTAGAAGTTGTGCAAGTGCTTTTTCCTAAACCAAAGTTGACATCAGTTATTATGGAGGAATTGGTTGTCCAAGTTGTTAGCGAATATCAAAGTTACAAATAAGTTTTACCAGATAGTTAATCTTCAATTATTCATAGCCCATATGTGTAATTGGCCCGGTGGCAGGGGTAAAGCCCATTTTCGTTTGAGATTGAGTACGGCTCAAGTTAGTATATTAAGATAAATTTGATAAATTATGACACATGAATCATGATAAATATAGTGATGACACCCATGAGCGATGGACACGAGTCTGTCTAACCCGTTATCTACACCCACTATTGTTTTCTTCTCGTCACACGCCCGCCACCTGTCACTACAACAATCGGATGGACGGATCTCTTCGCCGGGGACACAAAGTCCCCGGCGAAAGCCACTAAACGACAAAATTGGATTTGACGTGGCACATGAATTCGCTGACTTGTTACGGAAAATTCAACACATATTTTCCGCGGGGACATGTCTCCGGCGAAAGTAAGTTTGATTTTTATTAAACTTTGACCGGATAGTCAAAATTCAACGCAAAGTTTCTCCGGGGACTTGTCCGCCAAAAATATTTTCAACTTTTATCAAAATTTGACCAAAGTCAAAAGCATGTTAATTGTTCGCGGAAAATTCATGAAATTTTTCTTGGGGACGTGTAAAAAACCTTATCCGAAAAATTACACTTTATATATCACACAAAGAAAATCGAGATCTTATCCCACCAAAATCTACCATATCTTATCCTCAAAACCACAACCTCACAAACCTCTTATCTTCACACAAATTTCAAAAGCGAGATGGAGCAATTTAATCCTTTTATGTGTTCTTGTGGAGCGGGAAATATAAAATTAAGAACATCACATAGAGATTATTCATCCGACGACAATATTATTCATGTCCTCTATCAAAGGTGAACAATCATACATTTCTATTTATGTAAATATACAAATAATTGGGTTGTAATCTCTTATAATTTTCTTCTTATGTAATGTTCGAGAAAAGATAATGGGTGCGGATATTTTATGTGGAAGGATGCATTTGATTTAGTACTTAAGAACAATCTGCACCAACAGAGTGCTCGATTTGCCATGAAAAGATCTTAGGATAAGGTTCTTTGGAAACACAAAAACATGTGCTAGAGATAAGAGTAAGGGTGTTGGAGGCCAAACTTGAAATGACAACGATTCCCGACGACCACGCATGTCGGTCGGATGCATTACATGTGTTTGTTAGGTGACATGGAAAATCTTATGTAGTATGTAGTAGTAGTAATAGTAGTAGTAGTAGTAGTAGTAGTTGTTGTTGTTGTTGTTGTTGTTGTTGCTAATCAAAGTAGTAGTTGTTCTTGTAGTTCTTTGTTGTTGATGTTGTTGTTGTTCTTGTAGTATGTATCATCAAGTATTTTATAAATCAAAGCACATCTTTGGATTTGTAAAGTGACCATGTTCTTAGTTAACAAGATTATGGTGTCCAAACACCCTTTTCCAATACTAAATTACATATGCTCAAAGAATGAAACTGAAGAAACTCTTTCTACTCTGTTTCGTCAAGTCTCATCAATAAATCACAAGCGTTGGATAACCTGGAGATACAACCCAGCTGCTCAAAATTCAAGTCTTCGTTTAACATGATACGTATACCAATGCACCTATACTTGGTCGTTTAACATGATATGTATACCAATGCACCTATACTTGGTCGTTTAACATGATACGTATACCAATGCACCTATACTTGGTCGTTTAACATGATACGTATACCAATGCACCTATACTTGGTCGTTTAACATGATACGTATACCAATGCACCTATACTTGGTCGTTTAACATGATACGTATACCAATGCACCTATACTTGGTCGTTTAACATGACACGTATACCAATGCACCTATACTTGGTCGTTTAACATGATACGTATACCATAGCACCTATACTTGGTCGTTTAACGTGATACGTATACCAATGCACCTATACTTGGTCGTTTAACATGATACGTATACCAATGCACCTATACTTGGTCGTTTAACATGATACGTATACCAATGCACCTATACTTGTCGTTTAACATGATACGTATACCAATGCACCTATACTTGGTCGTTTAACATGATACGTATACCATAGCACCTATACTTGGTCGTTTAACATGATACGTATACCAATGCATCTATACTTGGTCGTTTATACACGATACGTATACCAATGCATCTATACGTAGTCGTTTATACATGATACATCACATATTTTTAGACTTTGCCGTATCGCCGTGTCCGTGCAACCTAAGTTAAAAGTAATTAGATTAGTTTTATAATTTTTAGGTTAAATTTAATTATATAATTTTATAATTTATTATTAGTTCTAATTATTTAAAATGATAGTTTTAATTTTATAATTAAACCTTTTCCCGGGGACATGTCCCCTGTGAAGGTTTTGGTATAAATTTTCATTTTCCCTCCGCACTTTTGCTTTATCCCGCCATCATTTTCCCCGGGGATGTGTCCCCGGAAAAAGTGTCGCTAGAAGACAAAGCAAACTTTCACCGAGGAGTTGTACCCGACAAAAGGTGAAAGGAAATATTAACCTCAATTATTTACAGATCTGGTCTCACTCGGGGAAAAAAAAAGCGAAAAACACAGCTGCTCGTCTTCCTCCTCTCAACTCACCACCGCAGCGAAGACAACCACTCCAGCATCTCTCACCACCACCTCCACGGCTACTCACCACCACCTCCACCAGCACTCACAACTACTTCTCCCGGTGTTGTCTTCCCACACTCACACCACTTTGTGCACGATCGTTGTCTTCCCCTCTCATTGTTTAATTCTTTCTCTTCCCTCTACTCTCACAACATCCGAGACAGATACCGGTACATTTTTTTTAATTTTGCTAATTTTAATTTTGCTAGTTTTTTATTTTCGTTATTTTATTTTTGTTTTAATTGTTGTTATTTGTTAATTGTTATTTTTGTTAATTGTTAATTGTTTAATTTATAATTTATAATTTTTTGTTTATTTTTTTAGTGCGATGGTTGTGGTGTGACCAACCCGAGACCGAGACCGAGCCGAGACCACAACCGTGAGCCGAGACCAAAAGGTATGTTTATTATTTTTTGTTTATTTTTTAGCGGGGACATGTCACCGGCAAAAGTTTATAGCTCCCTATTTTTGAATGTATATGTATTTTTTTAGCTTCTTGTTAATATGAGTAGGGTATGCAAAATTTATAGTTATTGCTGTTTTGGAACTACATTGCGTTTGTGGGACTTGGGTTCGACCCGTTGCTGCTGTGGGACTGCAGTACAGGGGGCAAAAAGCCTCTTTAGGGGGTTAAGTGAAACATTGGTTCATGTTTTAGTCAAATAGGAAATAGTATAGCTAGGTCGGATAACTTTTTGAGTTCATTAACTATGTATAGAAGTCATGCCCAATTTGATCGTCCTTAAGATTGATGTATTTAGTTTTTGTGTTTTATTGTAAATAAATGGGGATTGATGGTAGAATTCGCTTAAGCTTAAGAGGTGATTTCTTATAAAGTTATGATAAAATGAATCTAAATCATATAGGGTCATACTGAACAAGAAGTCCCATATTTATGTAATGCTAATGCTTCAATGTGTAATAAATCTTAATATAATCCGGATAATTGACACCAAAAATAATGGGTTAAGATTATGACATGGTGTATAAGAGTTTGTACATAACTTGTCCACAGTCTCCAAGCTATTTCCTTTAATGTGTTGGTCAAAACTTGAAAATCGTTTTTGGAGGTCGAAGATTTTATTTGATTTCTTACAAAATTACCAACGAACTAGCTTATGTGATTAATGGCTAGTTTCGATCAGTCTTTAGTAGTACGTGCTTGAAAGGGTGCGTTTGATTTCTTATTTATTTATTATAATTATCTTGTTGATATATCTTTGTTAAATGTGTTTATTTGTTGTTTATTTATTTATTTATTTAATTATTTATTTAATTATATATATGTTTCTTCACTAATTTCTATGTTCGTTTAACGGATGGCGATGTTGTAGCTAGGTCTCACGGTGGCGACGGAGGTAATTCGCCACCTCGTGGTCCTCGAGGAGGATAGGCACCAATTGCCGCCGTAAGAATTTCTCGAATTATTTTCACTAAAGCGTATTTGATTACATGTTATTTTAAATTGATAAAATGTTATTTTATGTCATCATCACTTGAATTTGATTACTTGTAGGCTCTAAATCCAAAGCTGCAGACCCAAACGCCAAAATTGGGAAAGGCGGGAAGGTGGTGCGTGGTCCCACTAAGAACACGGCCTTTGAAGGCGAAGAGGCCTGGATGGTCGTCTGTGTCGATCAAATTCGGCCCAACCCGAGGGGTTTGGACACACGTGGGCTCTCACTCTTCTTGGTTCTCCAACTATGTTGGGAGGTGTTCTGGGACTCGATTCCCATGTTTTGCGATTCATGGGCTAAGGTTCCCAAGCGGCCAAGGCCCGCATCCATGAGCATCTACACGTAAGTTTTTTAACCTTTATTTAAATTTGTATATTTATTCAAACTTGTTTGTTTATTTAAAATTGTATATTTTTTATTTATATTTTATTGCGAGACTACTTTGATCTCGACACACACCTTGTTGGCCCGAATGGAGAGAAGATTGTTGATGATGTCGAGTATTATCTCCAAAACGATCTGACGACAACAAATATAGGTACAAAAAGATAACTTTACGGCGTGGTGGTGGAGAAAATTGAGGAGATCAAAGAAAGCGTCCGAGAGAACAAGGCGCAAGAGGATTGGGATGCGTTGGTAAATTTCTGGATTGACACTTTATAATAATAATAATTATTCATTTATATAATAGTTTTTATAATTTAAAATACGCAGGTTAAGCTTTGGACAAACCCAAGAAGCGAGAAGATCTTAGAGGTGAATCGACAAAACCGAATGGCGAACACGAGTTCTAGCCTTCATGGATCTCGATCGTATCTTTGCTATTCGCCATAACTTTGTAAGAAACTATTTAATCATTTTATTTATATATATACATGGTGTTGGGTGTGTCGTTATTGATTTTATTTCTAAGCAGTTGACCAATGAGGTTGAGGCGGCGGTCGGAGAAAACTTGATAGAGCTTTACCGTCGGAACCATACGAGGCGATGTCTTTGAGTCCCGTTATCCGAGGCTAGATATGTAAGTATAATTTATTTTCAAAGTCACCCATTTTGATGATATATAATGCATCACGACTTATATATTACTTTTCTTGTTTTTGTAACTAAGCGAGCGAGATGTTGCGGATGCGGGAAGAGAGCACCTCCGATGGGACTCGCATGGTGACCGTCAGATTTTGCGTCCGTGATTGGTGGTAGCGGTAGCGGTCATATTCTGGTGTAGGTCGGTCTTACCGGCGGTGGAGTGAAGAAGACCTTTAGCACCTCCCGACCTCGTGATGCGGCGGATGTGTCCTCACTGCGGAAGCAGTGCGAGAAAGCAGAGCGAGGAGCTCGCTACGCAGGAGGTCGGATGGACGGTCATGGGTTTGTGAGGACATTGCCGGGTTGGCGAAGCGAATCTGATCCGCCCGGGATCAAGTGCTACTCCACCGGGTTGGTCGGGATCGGAGAGGTGGGGCGGGATCCGTGCTACTCCATCCGCGAGTCTAGAGATACAAGGGGACGGTAATGGGGGTAGTGGGGTTTGAGATGCCGATTTATGTTACTTTAACACATTTTGGATATGTTTGTAGAGAATAACATGGATTATTATGTCGTTTATGTGCATTATGTGCTAGGATTCCCGTAAATGGATTATACGTATAGTTTTGGACCATTTGCGGATAGGTAGTTTTGGATAGTTTTGTAGATGATCATGCGTTAACGGTTTAGGAACCGTTTTGGCGATTTTGGAAAAGGATAACTATGTTAGCGATTGATGGGTATATATGATATTATGTTTAGCGAATTTGTGTTATGATTGGCATGATTTTGGAAAAGGATAACTATGTTAGCGAATTTGTGTTATGATTTTGAAAAGGATAACTATGTTAGCAAACAGGTTGTAGATTTTTTCCGGAAAATTTCCGGAAAAAATCTGGAAATTACCCATTTTGCAGCAATATTCTGCATATTGGGTCAACTAGTTTTGTCGGGGACATGTTCCCGGTGAAGGTTCAAAAGCATATTTCAATTCTGACTTTTCGGGACGTATCCCCGGTAAAACACGGACTAATGACGTAATTAGGATACTTAAAGTAAAGTTCAAAATAGTTTTCCGGGGACTAGTCCCCGCAAAATCGATGCCACGTCGGACATGTTTGACCGGCGACAATCGATTCGGGTCCCACATGTCCCGGTAAAAGTGGCAAGCAGTCCCGGAAAAGTATTCCAGAAGGAATTGCGGGGTCTTTTCTCCGGGGACATGTCCCCGGGAAAAGGTTTCGTAGGGGACATGTCCCCGACGAAAGCCCTGAAATTTCGCCTGCGAAAGCGGCGATTGTTGTAGTGTGTACACGAGCACAATTTTTGCCCATACCCGTCCGCCACCTGTAACCGAAGTTTGAGAGTATAGTTTAGGCTTCAAATGATATCGACAATGTAACATCTTCCAACACCGAAATCAAAGGATTAGTTGGATATCTTTCAGGTTGAGTTAAAAACATTGCGGAAGGATAATCGTAGTCCACCACTCATGTCTTATCTCATACAAATGTGGCGTCATAGGCAAGAGTTCATTCATGTATTAACAAGCCTAAACTATCTTAACCTACACATGATACTCATAAACATAAACATCGATCATCCAAAGTGACTCGATCAAACGGATAATGGTTGGTACAAACTTTAGATGATGCTTGGTTTGTTGTGTGCAAAGCCTATGAGTATGAGTTTGATACTAGAGTAGAACTGGAATGGATTTAAATTTAGGAGTTGATTCCAATACTCTTGTTTGGTATAATAATTGGTTTTCATATTAAAATGGTTATACAACAATTATCGATGTGTAACTTCTTTCATTCCGTAACAAAACACATCCATTGCTAAATAGAACAAAGATCTCAAGTCCAATGTGTCCATAAATCTTTAACCCAATTATCTAATATTTAATCTCAACTTTACTTCATTTAATCATACATTTACATGATTTAACTTTCACATGTTAGCCTTGAGAACATTGCGCACAACGTGATACTCTAAGTGTGTCAATTTGTGAGTTTAAGTCTATGTTATGAAACCAAACTAGCAAGTGAACCCGCTGGCCTACCAGTTCTGACTAACTAGTTCAACCAGCCGGGTCGACCAAAACAGCTGGATAGTTTTAGAAGTATCACGGTGAATATGTAGACAATTGACAATAACAACAACTAAGAGCACAAGGTATGGGGAGCTTTTAATATGCCAAAGGTTCATTTTTCATGCCATTGGTGAGCCAAACCATACCACTACTTGGTGTCATTGGTTAGCCAAAGGTATTTGAGCCATTCCAATGGCTCAAGCCATTTGTGATGTTTGGTGGTTTTTTTTGTTTTGTTTTTTTGTGTATTGTGAGTGAGTCAGTATTTTTAGTGGGGTATTTTGTGGGACCCAATAACGTGTTAGTGGTGTTTTATGAGGGAGGGTGTTTTAGTTATTGGTGAGTTATTGAGAGGTGTATGAGGTGGCACTGAGGTGGCATACCAATAACGTGTTATTGGTATCCACGATACCTTGTGCTCTAATCAACAAAATAACATATATGAAACAACATAATTATATCCAAGCATCCCAAAATCGACATTTCAAATCTTACCAATTCAAATCATGAACGTATAGTAATCAATTATCAAAATTCAAAAAGAAAAAGAGGATAACCGTCGGTTGATAGTCTCCAAAATTTTACCAGTTCTTCTCTGGTTTGCACCAATTTAACCAGAGCCAATTCACTTGGGTTTTAAAAATCAGTTGTAACCCCGGTTCAACCAGCTGATTCAGCCCAATTTTCAAAAGAGTGGTTTAAGTAAGAAGTTAAGTAGCAAAAATCATATTAGCCAAACTATAAGGACCTTCACTAAAATCTCACTCCTACACAAGTGAGTCAATCTTCAAAACCCCCAAATTACACTCACTACACACGACAAGATCCAAATAAAAAGAACCATAATGACGAAATCACCAATCTTTATTAGTCTAAACTAATAGATTGCGAGTTTCCTTCCACCATAGTTTTTAGTTGAATGTGAAAATATCCACCTAATCTATCAATTTCGACGTTGAAAGTGGGTCTAAAAACCTGAGCGATTGGGCCGTTTGTAGAATTGCCCCTAAAAAAAACCACGGGTTCAAGACCATAAAAGTTACACAATTTATCTCTCACATATTAGCCATGAGACCAGTTCACATGCTGCAAAACGCCGGCATGTAAGTTTTAATAACAAGTAAAGTAAGAAAGAGCTAATTAGCAAACCATAATAGCGGAAGGTGTGGCTCGTTATAGCCTCGCCGTGGGCTGAGTTGGCAGCTCGTCGTCGGCCGCCACCACATTGCCTTTGTTCGCCGTGGGGGAGCTCGCCGTTCTGACGACGAGCATGGTTTTTGACAAAAGAGATAGCAACGGATATGTATCCGTTATTAAACGGATAAAAACTTAAATTTAAAAAAAAAAAAAAAAAATCACAACCCCTATAAATAACATATCATATCCACCATTTTTATCATCTTCATCTCCTACATCTTTCTCGACTCTCTATACCTTTATTCAAAAAAATCTCACAATGTCTCAAAACCCAAATGACGGAGGTACTTACAAACTTACTTAACTCGAACCCCCACAATACGGGGTTCTTCAAACCCGTCACCCGCTTCTGCAAAATTCCAACCCGTCTCCACAAGAAATTTTTCTTAACCAACAATATCAGTTTCAACAAGGATTTGCAACTTACCCCGCCCGATTTCAATCACTACAGTTTTTTAACCCGTCACAACCTCCACATTTTTTTAACCCGTCATAGCCTCCACAGTTTCCCTAAATGAAATCACAACCGTCCGGTTCACAATTCAAAGTTCCAAAATCACATGAACAGGCCAAAGGTAGGGGAAAAAGACAAAGGCAAAAAAACAATATGTGGATTTGGACGCAGACGACGACGAAGATGTGGAAGTCATAGCTCAGGCAGATAGGAGGAAGTGGAGTAAGTCTGAAGAAAGGTTACTTGCGTAGTGTTGGATAGAAATTTCCCAAGATCTAGATATGGGAAATGACCGTTCCGAAGATTTCTTTTGGAACGACATTCTCGACTTGTTCAATACTCAAACCACTGATAACCAGGGTGGCAAGAATATAGTAAGCGGTAAATGGTCGGGATTAACGGTGATTGCCGAAGTTCAACGCTATTTACAAACATCTGCGTGCGTCGAAGTGGTGAAAATGACCACGATCATTTCGAGAATCGAAAGTTAGCTTTGCATAGCGTTATGGTGGGAAGGAGTTCGTGTATGAAAAATGTTGGGAGGTTTTGAAAATTACCGAAGTGGGATGCAAGAAGATCCCATTGACATTACATGTCTCGAGAATATATTCGGCGTAAGCACGAGCTCGTCATGAAAGAGATGGCGGCAAACGAGCCGCAAAGAAACAAAAGTCGACTTCAACGTCGAAAGGCCGCGACTCGGTGGGAGTCAATCGAGTACTTTTTTGGGACATATATCCGAAATATATGCTCAAAAAGCCGACGCTCAAAGGGCTTGTTACGAGGCGAGGTGGGAGAAGGAAACAGCTCTCCAAGAAAAGATCGAGATGGATTTTCTTATGATAGATCCGAATTTGAATCCTGACCCGGTAAAAACAGAGATCATCCGCAAGAAGGAACGGATAATCAAGAAATATCACCAAAGAGATGACTAGGTTTCGTATTATTAGTATGTGTTGTTTTTTTTTTACCCGTGTCGTTTTTTTTCGTATCGTTTTTATTAGTATGTGTTTTTTTTTCTTCTTCTTATTATTAAGTTATGTATTGTTTTTTTTATTTTGAATGAAATGAATTTAGTTTATTTGAAAAATAGAATAAAAAAATAAAGTGGTAGTGGTGGGTCGCAAATGAAGAGGTTGAAGTTTGTTATGAGGGAGGGGGTTTGTTATGGTTAGTTGTGGAGAAGTGGGATGCTGATGTGGCGCTGAGCCAGCAGAGATGATGCTCCATCACCACACCTTCCATGGACCTTTTACTAAAACCCATCACACACAAAGTCCATCTTCAAAACCCCCCCAAATTACAGTCACTACCAATGGCAAAATTTATCTTTATAATCTCACTACTGGTAATCACATTATTGACAGTAGTCACAAACTCAAACCCAACAAGAGATAATAAGCGCATTTTAGTACTAGTGGATGACTTGGCCTTAAAATCATCACACTCAATCTTCTTCAATTCATTACAATCACGTGGATTCAATCTTGATTTTAAGTTATCTGATGACCCAAAAATAGCCCTTGAAAGATATGGACAGTATTTATATGATTCCTTGATTTTGTTTAATCCAAATTCTCAAAGTAATCACCTTTTTTTGGATTTTTTTATAAAGTTTTAGTTTTTATAAAATTTGATGAAATGAGTTTTTTGTTGTTGTATAGGGTTTGGCGGGAATTTGGATGTGGAGGGTTTTGGAGTTTGTGGATTCGGGTAAGGATTTGATTGTTGCTGCCGATTCCACTGCGTCGGATTTCATTCGGAACCTTGCCGCTGAGTGTGGTGTTGATTTTAATGAGGTAAAATTCATTTGTTTTTGGTTTTCGGTTAAATGTGGTTGGTTGGTACTAAAATGGCGTTTTAGCGGTCAAAGTTTAAGCTTAGTGAAGAAGGCGTTAGATATGTTGCTTGATTGATAAATAGTTTAGGACTGGATTTTAGAACTAGGCGTTAGAACTCGTATTTCTAAGAATGCTGAGTTCAATGTGGAAAGTTGAACATTCAGTGGAATAGAGCACATGTATTATTTACATCCCAAGGTTGTGCTCAGTACCTGCTGAAAGGAGGATGAAGTCTTTACTTCTTAATAGTTAATTTTTTTTTAAAAAGTGCTTGGCAGGAGCATGAATAAAGAGGAACCACCTATGTAAATGTTGAAGTTTTTCCGCTTCAGGGAGCTTTGGACTTTTGGCTCTTACAACATTTATGAATTTGGATATGGACACATGGCTTGTATAGTGTCGGGGCGTTTAAGTGTTTGAAAACTTGTGTATATTTTATCTTGGTATTTAAATGGGTTGAAGGGTTCAATTCTTAGAACACCACGATTCTCGAATATTTGAGCGTGTAATGTACTAAGATGGAAATTCAATCATCGGGATATTTTCGTTTATGCACATGTTTTGTTTGATGTTTGTTTTTCATGCAAAGGAAGTGAACTAAATTTGGGGAGGATTGTTGGAAAATTTAGTGCAATTGTGTGATTAGTTCACACCGGTTTTAGGTAAGGAAGTGCAGAGTGTACACCCATGAGGTCCACAGACACACCGACTCGATAGTGGTTAGTCTTGCTAGTGTATTGGTTACTCTGCTAGTGTAGTGGCGATGGTTCCTCTTGGTAGTGTATTGGTTCTGCTTGCTAGTGTATTGGTTACTACCGCTAGTGTAGTGATGATGGTTCCCTGGTAGTGGATTGGTTCCTATTTGCTAGTGTAATGGTTCCTCTTGGTAGTGTTGCGGTGATTAATTTGTATGACTTTGACTCATTTAAGTGGTTGTATGAGCGCTTTATGACCACGTTTAATTGGTCATGTAACCACTATTCCTATGATAATGGAGGCTTATTATGGGTGATTAATTGGCCGTTGATCACACATAAAGTCCATTGACTAGGAGTGAGTGTTCTCTACTATATATATAAATTGTCATCATCAGCATGAATAGAGACAAAATCAGGAGAAACAAACAGATAGCTAAAACACTTATATGTGCAAGGGTTATTGATTGTGCCTAATTCAATAACTAACATTTGGTCTTATCCCAAGTAGATATTCGTTTAACCCAGGCATAAGGTCGAATAGTTTACTTTGGAAAGTGATCTACGATTCAGTGATATCCAGGTAACCACCAAGTGGTATTGCATTACTCTCGATTATCTTACCTATTTGTTGGGCGAATAACCACCAAGAGATCTTGTGATACTATTTTCAAGTAAATGAAAAGAACCATGTCATCTAAAGACCACTATATAGGGTAAAATTAGAGGTGGCAATTTGTGCCTAAAATAAAAAATGGCTAAATGGGCAAACATTTAAAATATTTTGGCACATTTGGGACGTTTTTTTTTTTTTAAATGGGCATGTATTGCCCATTTAGAAGTTAAATGGACATGATGGTAACTCTCCCATGTATTTCCCGTTTGGCCCATGCCCGTTTAGCCCGTGCCCGTTTGGCCCATAGCCCGTTTGGCCCATAGCCCGTGCCCACCCGACCCGCCCGTTTTGTCACCGCTAGGTAAAACCAGCCAATACTAGGTGAAACTTATAAACACTACTTCAAACCTTTAAAAAAAAACCAAAGACAATTTAGCCAAAACACATTGTAAATGCTAAAAACAACAATATATTATTTCATAAAGATTAAGATGTTGGCAGGGGATAGCCTAAACCAATAGTACACATGTGTGCTTCTTTTATAATGGCACAACCCACTAGGAAGTTAATGGCTCTTATGAACTGCTGGTGATGGCTCCACGCCATCTGGACGTGCCGCTGGTGATGGTTCCACACCATGTGGATGTGCAGCTGGAGATGGCTCCACGCCATCTCGGCGTCTGCCGTGATGGTTCGCGCCATGTAGATGTGTTCTTCGGAGATGGCTCCACGCCATACGGGCGTCGCCACCGGTGATGGTTCCACACCATATGGATGTGCGACTAGAGATGGCTCCCGCCATCTCGAGCGCGCTGCCGGTGATGGTTCCACGCCATGTGGATGTCGTTGGTGATGGTTCCGCACCGTGTGGACGTCTGTTGGAGATGGTTCCACGCCATACGGGCGCGTGCGGTGATGGTTCCACACCATGTGGATGTGCGGTTGGAGATGGTTCCACGCCATACGGGCGTGCTTGTTAGTGATGGTTCCACACCATGTGGATGTCTTCTTGGAGATGGCTCCACACCATACGACGGCGCCGTGGTGATGGTTCAACCCCATGTGGATGTGCCGCTGGTGATGGTTCCACACCATGTGGATGTGCAGCTGGAGATGGCTCCACGCCATCTGAACGTGCCGCTGGTGATGGTTCCACACCATGTGGATGTGCAGCTGGAGATGGCTCCACGCCATCTGGACGTGTCGTTGGTGATGGTTCCACACCATGTGGATATGCTGCTGGAGATGGCTCCACGCCATCTGGACGTGCCGCTGGTGATGGTTCCACACCATGTGGATGTGCAGCTGGAGATGGCTCCACGCCATCTGGACGTGCCGCTGGTGATGGTTCCACACCATGTGGATGTGTTGGAGGTGTCAGTTCCTCGCCAAGTATATGCATTGGTGAAATACGTGGTGGAAATAATATCGGTGGACCACGTGGTGCAAATATCGGATTAATAACATGATCAAACTTTTGAACTCTTGCTGCTTGAGTCAAATGAGGTACAAATAAAAACACGATAACAAGAGTTCGCATGATCATTGTCAACATGATGAGATTTTTTCAGCTAACAACAAAGTTTAAGAAAAAAAAAAATACTTGAAGGATATTGTACAAGATGAATTGTGAGAAGTAGAAGTCTGATCAAGCAATTTATATACATGGTGTAGTCACACTTAAGTTTCATGATCACATGTATGTTGTTGTAATGATGCAAATCCTATCACATTTATTTGCATACATTGCTAATTTTAGATGCTCACATTTTTTGAAATACCCAACAAAAGATACGTCTATACATGTGAGCATATCACATTTATCTTCCTCTTAAAAATATGAATTGATAAAAAGAATGTGTTTAATCTATAATGATGTGATTATCACATGCACAAAGTAATTTTATTCTAATTTTAGGTGTTCACATTTTTTTTCTAACTGCAAAGAAAAAGATACAATGGATTTGTTGTAATGATGCAAACTTTGTCACATTTATATTTTTATGAATAAGTTATATAATTTTTGCTAAATTTAGGTGTTCACATTTTTTAGCAAGAGATATGTACTTACATGTGACAATATGAGTAGGGATTCGGTGAGAAAAAACTTATAATGAGAAGGATAAGAAATAACTATAACCACATATGCATCTTTATTCACTTAGATGCATCCCAATTAGTTTCACACGTGATTTTGAAGTGAAAATGATAGAAAGTAGTACTTGCAACAAATTTGACCCGCAGAGGACGAAAAATACATAGGATTTGCTTAACTTGCTAAAATGCATCTAATATATGTATATGTATCTAATTTTTAGCTAGAAAATATATTAGTGTATCTAAAAGATTAGGGATGCATCTAATTGAAGTCGATGCATTTCTAATGTGCGGTTATAATTATTTCTCGTACTTTTCATTTTAATATTTCTTCTTATTTGATTCTAAGTCGTGACAATATTACATTTTATCTTTTAGGCTGGGATCGGATGAAAGCATCAAAGGTTTTTAAACCCTGAGGAACCAAGTCTTTAGATTGCAAAGAAAAAAAATGTGGAGAACTCGAGATTTATTGTACTAACATATTGTAAGGTGACATATTAGTTAATTTAAGAGGTAATCACATATTACAATACATTAAATTGTAATGATGTCATGCTTT
Source organism: Chrysanthemum lavandulifolium (assembly GCA_022545495.1). Lineage (NCBI taxonomy): Eukaryota > Viridiplantae > Streptophyta > Magnoliopsida > Asterales > Asteraceae > Chrysanthemum > Chrysanthemum lavandulifolium. The sequence goes on along the minus strand of CM040243.1, from coordinate 2,653,703 downwards.
TACATAGCCATCTAAAACACTAATTTGTAATTCTTTTACAAGACGCTAAATCTAAATATTTCTTTTACAATACCATCAACTCACGTTTTTCATTTTAGCTAAATGTGTAATCATGATTATTTTTAAAAAAAAAAAAGCATGGGATGTTCCATATGCTCATAAGGTTTATCAGTCATCCGATCCAGAAACGATACGTACTACAACAGAAGTGATCACATTTTACTCACAGAGGATCATGCTTTTCAACAACAATGCAACATATTTGTTCCACGACGGTTTAGCTATAAATTAGATCACTTGGCACACCATAACAAGCAATAATTATATCTTGTGTACCTTCTCGTTGTTCATTAACACAATAAGAGTGAAAATGGCGGGTAGCTCTTGCGCTGCCATGTTAATGTTGTTGTTTGTAGCTATGAATAGTGCACGCGTATTTGTGGAGGCAATTTCTTGTCAAAATGCAATAACTCGTATGTTGCCTTGCCAAGCTTACTTGATGGGAGTTGGCGGGATAACTGTTCCGTGCTGCCAGAGTGCTCAAACCTTGAGCCAAGTTGCTAAAGCAACCCCTGAAAACTTCAAAGTAGTCTGCCAATGCTTAAAGCAAGTTGCGCTACTCATGGGTATAAACATGGGCCGAGCTCAGCAGATTCCCCAGCTTTGTCATATAGATGTTGATGCGGGTTTGGTCGACCCTAATATTGATTGTAACAAGTAATCCAACCCTCTTGTAAAAATTTCATTCCATTTTTATGACTGATATAGTAATACCGTATCAACGTGTACTTATTATCTGAATTAATTATTTTAGTAACATTTCTCTCATTTTGTGCAGGATTAACGCGCTAACGCTAGCAGGAAGCTCAAGACTAGGAAGTTCCCAAATGAAATCGTACGACCCTGACCAGATTGGGATTCCCGTAATTGCTCCTGCTCCTGCTCATTGAGAACTCCAGACGGAATAAGAAAAGATGAAATATTTTGTTTTAGCTACCAAAAAATTGTCTCTTATGATATGTTGGTACTTGCTATAAACAAATGAAAAAAAATTATTTATTTCTAAGTTTTGGTCCATTTTCCCTTGACATTCATGGCATGTTTTTTGAAGTTGTGCAAGTCCTTCCTTAACCAAAGTTCACACAGTTATTATGGAAAATTCTTTTTTCAAGTTGTTAGCGAATAGCCGAATATCAAGTTACGAATAAGTTTTACCAGTTAATATTCAATTATTTATATATTGCCCATATGTGTAATTGGCCCAGTGGCAGGGCTAAGGCCCATATTCGTTTGAGTTGGTAGCCTGGCAGGGGTGTTCACAACTTGGGTAATATAAAGTATAAAGTGAAGCGAAGCGAATAAAAGCGAACCGAATTGGCTAAAACCGAACTGAACGAAATAAATATTTGATTTTTAGTTTGGATATGGTTTTGGCAAAACGAAAATCGAACTGAACAAAAAACCGAATTCACGTAAATATATATAGTTTTTATATATTTATATAAAAAACCCTTTAAAACTCTTTCTAGTATAATACATTATTTTTTAAGCTTGAAAAAAAAATTGGTGCTAAAAATATAAAATAAATGAAAACAAATATAAATTATGTAATTCGGATCAACCCGAAAACCGAACCAAATTCAAATTTGGTTTAATCCAATTTGAATCGTTCGATTTTCAGTTTTACCCAGAAAAAAATTTAACCGAACCGAATAAACCAATAACCAAACCGATGAACACTCTTATGAGATCAAGTATGGCTCATGTTAGTTTATTGAAGGTAAATTTGATAAAATCTCATGAATCATGATAAACACGCCTTTTTAGTTATATAGACAAACAAAACCAAACAGCCCTATACTAAAGAAAAAAAAAAGGAAAATAGAACCAGGGTCCACAAAGCCAAATCAACCAAAACAAACTAAACCCATACCCCAAGTGAACTATGGCAAACGACAATAAACTACTAGAGAAAGAACAATCTGCTTGGAGTTAGAGACAATGCTTAGGGGACCCAAAACAAACTTGAAGTTGTCACAACATCAAAACCATTTCTGATATAACTTTAACCTCAAGTAGCATACCATAAACTTCTGAACTGCATACCACTTCCAAACTATTCAGTTCTCTCTGCAGTTTTACGAAACCATCTTCATAGGTGATGCACACGATTAACACTTGAAACCAAACAATCACCGATCATGTATTAACAAGACTAAACTATCTTAACCTACACATGATACTCATAAACATAAACATCGATCACTTCCCAAATCCGAAGTGACTGGATCAAACGGATAATGGTTGGTACAAACTTTAGGTGTAGTATGGTTTGTTGTGTGGAATGCCTATGAGTACGAGTTTGATAATAGGGTAGAACTTGAATGGGTTATAATATAGGAGCTGATTCAATACTCCTGTTTGGTATAATAATTCGTTTGCATATCAAAATGGTTACACAACATTTACCAATGTGTAACTTCTTTCATTCCGTAGCAAAACACATCCACTGCTAAATAGAACAAAGATCCCAAGTCCAATGTGTTTATAAATCTTTAAACTCAATTATCTACTATTTAAATCTCAACCTCACTTCATTTTAATCATATAGTTACATGATTTAACTCTCATATGTCAGCCGTGAGAACAGTCTGCACAATATGATACTTTAAGTGTGGAAATTTGAGGTTAAGCTATGTTATGAAACTAAACTAGCAAGTGAACCCGCTGGCTTACAAGTTCCTAATTAACTAGTTTAACTGACCGACCGAAACAGTTGGGTAGTTTTAGAAGTATCACAGTGAATGTGTAGACAATTGACAATAACAACACCTAATCAACAAAAATAACATATAGAAAACTACATAATTATTTTCAAACATACCAAAATCGACATTTTAAATCTTACCAATTCAAATCACAAACACATAACAATCAATTGATCAAAATTCAAAAATAAAAAGGGGGAAAACCGTTGGTTGATAGTCTCCAAAATTTTATTAGTTCTCTCTGATTTGCACCAGTTCAACTGGAGCCAATTCACTTGGGTTTTAAAAATTAGTTGTAACCCCGGTTCAACTAGCTTATTCAGTCCGGTTTTTAAAAGAGTGGTTTAAGTAAGAAGTTAAGTAGCAAAGAGCATATTAGCCAAGCTATAGGGACCTTTACTAAAATATCATTCGCACAACAAGTCAGTCAATCTTCAAAACCCCTAATCTTTATTAGTATAAATTAATAGATTGCGAGTTTCCTTCCACCATAGTTTTTAGTTGAAGGTGAAAATATCCATCTAATCTATTGATATCGACGTTGAAAGATGTTACATTATTAATATCATATAAAGCCTAAATTATACTCTCGAACTGAAGTTACAACATCTAATATTATTAAGGTTGCTGTTAACTTATGACACATTTTACAACGAAAATCGAACAATATATTTAGATAAATCTATCAATACGAAACAAAACAATAACATCGACAAAAAACATAAACATCAATACTTTACTTTGTGGGGTACATATTTTTTGCCTTTCGAATATCATATCAGAAGAGACTAGTAAGCATCAACCAAAAAACACGAGTTCGAATCTCAACCTCGCTTTACATTGACCATAAAAGTTACACGATCTATCTCTCACATATTAGCCGTGAGACCAGCTCACAAGCTGCAAAACGCGGGCTTTTGAGTTTTAGTAACAAGTAAATTTAGGAGTGAGCACATCAGATCGTGGACCGGACTGAACTGAGAAACCGGACTAGACCATGTTCGGTCCTCGGTCCAGTCAGTCTTATATACAACCGACCAATAATGGCTTCTCGTACCGGACCGGACCAGACATAACACATTCAGTCCGGTCCTCGATCTGCGGTCCGGTTTTGCCCCGATGCTCACCCATAAAAGTAAAGTAACAAAGAGCAAATTAGCCAAACCATAGGGACCGTTTACTAAAACCCATTCACACACCAAGTCAATCTTCAAAAAACCCCCAAATTACAGTCACTACCAATGGCGAAATGTATCTTTATAATCTCACTACTCATAATCACATTATCGACAGTAGTAGTCACAAACTCAAACCCAACAAGATATAATAGGCGCATTTTGGTACTAGTGGATGACTTGGCCTTAAAATCATCACACTCAATCTTCTTCAATTCATTACAATCACTTGGATTCAATCTTGATTTCAAGTTATCTGATGACCCAAAAATAGCCCTTGAAAGATATGGACAGTATTTATATGATGCCTTGATTTTGTTTACTCCTCATTCTCAAAGTAATCACCTTTTTTGGATTTTTTTTTTTTTTTATAAAGTTTTAGTTTTTATAAAATTTGATGAAATGGGTTTTTTTTTATAAAGTTTTAGTTTTTATAAAATTTGATGAAATGGGTTTTTTTTATAAAGTTTTAGTTTTTATAAAATTTGATGAAATGGGTTTTTTTATAAAGTTTTAGTTTTTATAAAATTTGATGAAATGGGTTTTTATAAAGTTTTAGTTTTATAAAATTTGATGAAATGGGTTTTTATAAAGTTTTAGTTTTATAAAATTTGATGAAATGGGTTTTTTTTATCAAGTTTTAGTTTTTATAAAATTTGATGAAATGGGTTTTTTTTATCAAGTTTTAGTTTTTATAAAATTTGATGAAATGGGTTTTTTTTATCAAGTTTTAGTTTTTATAAAATTTGATGAAATGGGTTTTTATCAAGTTTTAGTTTTATAAAATTTGATGAAATGGGTTTTTATAAAGTTTTAGTTTTATAAAATTTGATGAAATGGGTTTTTTATCAAGTTTTAGTTTTATAAAATTTGATGAAATGGGTTTTTTATAAAGTTTTAGTTTTATAAAATTTGATGAAATGGGTTTTTATCAAGTTTTAGTTTTATAAAATTTGATGAAATGGGTTTTTTATAAAGTTTTAGTTTTATAAAATTTGATGAAATGGGTTTTTTATCAAGTTTTAGTTTTATAAATTTGATGAAATGGGTTTTTTTATAAAGTTTTAGTTTTATAAAATTTGATGAAATGGGTTTTTATAAAGTTTTAGTTTTATAAAATTTGATGAAATGGGTTTTTGTATAAAGTTTTAGTTTTTATAAAATTTGATGAAATGGGTTTTTGTTTTGTATAGGAACCACAAAGACTAAAGAAATCAGTATTTAAGATATAAAGCGAAAATATAGATGCAAAGTTGATGTATAAAGTATTCATGAAGTCCTTTTGAAGTGTATTTTTTTAAACTTGTCAAGGCATGAACCTTTTGTTTATACATTTTACAAGCGCGTTTGTAAGCAAGCCAGGGCATTTCTTTGATGGCTAAGGACTCTTGCGATTGTTAAAGGGTGTTCATACCCCCCTTTTTCTTGACTCTGTACAAGTCTTTCTTCAAGTCTTTGAATATATTTTTTCATATCATTAATCCCTTCATGGGTTTCAACAATTTCTTGTTGTAAATCTTTAAAAAGATTTTTCATATAATCAGGATTTGTCATAAAAATTTTTTTTGTGAAAGATAGATTTTATAATTTGTTTTAAAAGAAAAGAATATTATGAAAATATTTAAGGTTTTAACTCTACATGAACATAATCATTTAATACCTCATGGTTGATTAGATGATTGGTGGTTGATGGATCAAAAGCCAGCCTGTCAATAAGATGCTTTTTGTGTCTTTTCCCTACGGCCACATGCCTAACTGGTACTTGTTGACGTTCCTGCATCAGACTCTGTCACGATTGATTTATAGCTACCACCTTTCATTACTCAGGATAAAGAGGAAAGTTGACTTTATTCATAACAGAGTTCCTCAAAAGAGGATCCTCATAATATTTTACATAATACCCTTTTCAGGGATACTACTCACTTAACATAATTGAAATACAAAATTTACAATGATAGTTGTAGGTTTTTTAGGCCTGTGTTTTTTTGTGATGCCTTCAACTCAAAGAGGAGGTCTTCTTTTATAATCACCAAAAGGTGATAAACTTAACCAAGGTTATTCTTCTTTCATGGTTAAGTCGTCCGTCTTTATCAAAGATCGAATAAAGTAAAGTAGCATTATTGAACTACTTTGGCATGTTTTCTTTATGCGCCCACATTAGGTAGCATACACCTAATTTGTTGAAGATTCTTCTTGATTGGAGGGTCACTTTACATTGTATTATTGTCAATACTGATTGGCAATAATGGTCTTCAAACAGTTGTTTCAAGTGTCGGCAAAGGCTTTGTCGAGTTGTACTTCCTGCTTGAATGCTATTCTTCATGAATTTCTCACCAAATTGTGAAATTCTTTGGATATCTTCTTCATTGGTATTTGAAAAGCTCCAACTAGTTATTATGCAGTTGTCATTAACATAATTAACCTTCTTCTTTGTTCCTGAAAGAACTTCAAGGACTTTTTCAGAGATTCTTCTTAGCGAATTAACTCTTATTTTTACGAGGTTATCTGGGAAGGACTGTTGTTCTTCTATTGGTTGAGACTGAGAAATCTCTTTTTTGGACTTTGCTAGGCCAATTTCTAGAAAATGATAGGAGTTGAACCCATCTTCTTGTTGCCAATCTGGAATTGAGCTGATGACCTTGATGTAAATTGGATCATCTTTTGCTTTAAGAACCTTTTTTCTAAAGTTCTTAATAGAATCCACCATTGGTTGTGGAAAATGCCTTAACTCTTGGAGGTTGTGGCTGGGATAAATGTTGTTTATTAATCCGGCTTCAAATGCTTGTTGGACTAATTTCGGATCTGCTCCTTCAACAAAGTTGTAAAGGCTTTTAGTGACTTTGTCAGTTGTGAAGAATTTCTCATGTATGAGATCTTCTGGACAAGCCGCTCTTGCTTTGTTCCAAATTATTCTGAAATCTTCAAACTTCATTGGCGGTTTGAAAATGACTTGTTCTTTATCTTCAGGGATCTTGAATCTTTGATCTCTGTGTTCTTCTTTAACTCTTTGAATTTTTGGTCGTAGAAGAACTGGTTTATCGTCTAAACCTTCTTGGGAGTAGGTTGCTAGACTTATTCTTGCACTTTCTTCTGATCTGAATTTCTTGCAAGTGACTTTGTCGGCATCAATGAATGCCTTGGTGATTCCCCATTCAGTATGGATACCAGTATGTGGTCCTTTGTATATTACATAGTAACTTTTAGGCTTTTGTTTGTTGCCTTGAGATAATCTGGGTGAATTCTGCACAAGATTGTTAGGTGACAAAATTGTCATTTACTACTACACGTAGTATGAGGACTAGAGTTAACTAGTTTCTTGGTTTCACTCGAGAGTTAGGATCGATATTATCCTTTGTTAGGCTTTTAAGCAAAACCTCGACTTTCAACGGTTTGTTGTTTCTTTACGAAGCCGTTTGCTTAGGAATAGCCTTTGTTTTAAGCTTTAGCTTTCGGTACATCGGTAACCGTTGTTGTAGCCTCGAAGGGCTATTTTTGCTCAATCATGCTTATTTCGAGCATAAGCATTTGCTTTTTATCCTCGATTGATCGAGGTTTTCCATTTGTAAAGGGTCTAGGGGTTTTATTTCTATCCCCTTTCTTTTTGTTTGTGGGTTTGTTTTGTGAGGAAGCGTTGGTGCAAGCGTTCTTTTATAGGGCTCGTGAGGAGCTTTTGATGTCATGGATGATGTCAATTTTGAAATCACGTGTAAGGCAATCTGCCGAGACATTTTGTTTCTGGGAGATGTTCGAATTAAAGAATAATGGTGAACCAAGCTTGCCATCGTCAGGCGTCCTTGTTTACTATCTCTGCAATGTTAGTTCGAAGGAAAATCGTAAAATTTTGTTATCTGTCCTCACGGAAAAGTTCTTGGGGTAAGATAAGCCTTGAATTTTGAAATGACCCTTTTAATTGCCAATAATTCTTTTCATTCTTTGTGGTAATTTATTTCTGCTTTGCTTTAAAGCTTCAGAGGTGTACCGCAAATTTTTCATCGTTGTTGGGGTTTTGCTTTTAAAATTCCTCCCGGATATCATCTGAAGCATCGGTTTCAATGATAAGAGAATCTTCGTTTGAAGGAAGATAAAGTTTAGGAAAAACTATTAGATTTCTCTTAATCTTCTTAATGTACTCGATGTCGGATGAGTCAATTCAAACAACATCTTTTTGAGTTTTCCTTGTAAAGGTTTTCTCATTTTGCAAGTTTTTCAATATAAGTTTGACATATGTTAAAACTCCTAAAAATCTTTGCAATTGTTTTTTATCTTCAAGAGCATCTGGAAATTTGTGTAGATGTTCTAAAATATGTTTTTGAGGGCTATGAGTCCCTTGATTTATTTCAAGACCTAAGAAGTTAATCTTGGTTTTAAAAAGATTTGCTTTCTTTTTTGAAAGAATTATACCATGTTTTAAAATAGTTTTTAAGACTTCTAAAACGTGGATATAATGTTTTTCTTCGCTTTCACTAAAAACAATTATGTCATCGACATAAACTGTACAAAAGTTTTCTAAACCACGAAGTGCGTTTTGCATATGTCTTTGAAAAATACTAGGGGCCTGTTTAAGGCCAAAGGGAACTACTTTCCATTGAAAATGTCCATTAGGACAAGTAAAAGCAGTGAGTAACTGCGATTGTTCGTCTAGCAAAACTTGCCAGAATCCTGATTTGCAGTCAAAGCTGGAGAAAATGCTTTTTCCTCTTAGTAAGGTCAAGAGTTCTTGCATGTTAGGGAGATTATGAGAATCTCCAATGGTGGCTTCGTTAATTTTTTTATAATTAACGACCATTCTTTTCTTTCCTCGTCTTTTTTCGACCGTTATCAACAAGAAAGGCGGAGACATATGAGGAGATTTGGATTGTGTAATAAGCTTCATTTCAAAGTTCATTAATCTGCTTTGTGAATTCAATCTATCTTGAGGAGAATAGCACATAGGCTTGACTCTAACAACCGTGCTGGGGTCAATTAGCTTAATTGATGCTTTCATCCAACCTTTAGTTTTTTGAGGATCAATAGGATTTTCTGAACATACTTTATCAAGAATTTCTTCAATGATTTTGTATTTGTTAATTTGTAAAAGATATTACATCCTTTTATATTTTCTTGAGAAATGTTTGTTCGAGAATTTGTTTGGTTTTGAATCTTTTTCATAGATTCAAGAAAGCTTGGTTGACCTTGTTGAAAGCCTTGGTAACCTTTTAATGATAATCAACTCTTCATTGAGATGAAAAGCAATTCTATCAATCCATTGAATAAAAGGTCCATAGAGTTGTGAAGTTATTTCCTAAAATTAGGTCGATCCCGAATCTTGTTGATAGATTGTTGGGATTTTGAACTCATATCCGAAAGTTTTAGCAAAATGTTTACGCAAACTTGATTGATTTTATGGTATCTCCATTTGCAATGGTAGCGATTATTTCTCTTGGAGAATTTTCCCATAAGTCATGTGGAAAAACATATTTCTTGGCTAAGCAAAGAGATGCTCTGTATCAATATAACAATGTAATTTATATTCTTTGAAGCCTTTAAATTTAAGGTTTCCTTGAGCGTAAATTGAGTTTGGGTTTGTTATATTTCTAAGCGAATCTTCATGTTTTGGAGATTATAGGCAAAATGATTATTCTCCCCTCCCAAAATGAGATAAGTTGTAATTATTCCGATGATTCATCGAATTTTCTTCGTCGGAAGATGAAGAGTCATTGATGATTTCTTTGTTTTTGGATAAAAACATTTTGTTTATCATCGTAAATGTCCTCTATGGGTTCATATCCTTGTAAAATGCAATTACGCACAATTTTACTTTATCACGGATATTGATTTTCTTAGGACATTCATTAGAATAGTGTCCTTCTTCATTGCAAGTCCAACACCGCATTTTTCTTCTCTTTTCCTTTTGGACAATATTTTTCGGTGGATTTTAGAAGATTTTTAAAGTATTTTCAGGGAAAATCTCTTTCTTTGTTTCAAGAAGTTTTATACTTCTTTTAAATTTCTTTTGTAGAAATTGGTTCTTGCCGATGTCAAGGTTTTCCATATCGACAATGTTTTCTATGACTTTTGCTAAGTGACCTAAGCTTTTACTGTTTATATCTAGCATCACAAATCTTTGTGATCTCTTCTTTGCTATTCTAGTAGCAAAGGCGGTATTTTTGGAAATGGTATTTCCTTCATCTTTCCATCTCGAATGGTTTGTTCACTTATGATAGGAATTTTCATGAGGTAAGCTTCAATCCATTGAGGTGTTCTCTAAAGGGATTTTGTAAAGATTTTTCTCATAGAGACATGTGTAGTCATCGAGATTACAGATGTTTATGAGTTGAACTCTAGTTAAGTTTCTTCTAGCTTGATCTTGTTCTTTTAAGATTTCGCTATCTTTGTTGCCATAGTAGTCGATTCCTACAAACATAGTGTAAAAGATATCGATTACAGAGTCGAAGAAATCGCTTCCATGAAGCTCTTCGTTCCATTGAGCTTGTTTTACAAGGTTTTGGATGTTCCCTTCAGTTTTGTGCTCAACTAAAGTAAGAACAGATTTAGCGGTTAGAAAGTCTTCTTGGTTGGTTTGTAAGATAAGAGATATCTCGGTAGACCATTTTTCAAGAATTCTTTTTCTTTCATTAAGGTCAGAAATACAATCAAGATTGAGTATATTTATGGCTCCGGAAGAAGAAGAATTGTTTTTGTTAGGGATTCCTTTATGCAAAGGCATTCTAAACTCGTAGTTTCTGGAATTTCTTCTAGAAGTTTGACTTTTCGAGTTTTACCCTATTAATTTTTCGGTGACGATAGGTTCGTCGAATCGGATTCATAATAGGTTCTTCCATATGATTGGTTAAGGTATTGAAGAAATGCCTTGGAAGATACTTTTCGAACTCTTGTGGATTTTGTTCGAATTGTTGTTTACATTCGTCTTCTTCATAAGACAAAAGTTTTATAAGATGTTGATCACAATCGTCAATGTTGTTGAAGAAGAAATCTTCAAGCTGAGAGGAAATGCTCATTCTTTTCCTTTAAAGTTAAAAACAAGTCTTGTTTTCATTAGATTTTAAAGGATATATTAAAACTTGTTTATCCTTTAATTTTTCCATTTTAGGTTATGGAGATCCTAAATTAGGTGGTGAAAACCTAGTTAAACCTTTGTAGTTCTTGGTTTTCGGTTTTCAATGATCTTTATAAGATCGGGAATCTTTGTGTTACAAGTATTATTTTGAATTGCTTGGTAATATCATCGATGATCTTAGCGAAGCTTTTCAATAACATCGAGTCCTTAATGATAATTTTTCAAGTAAATCAATGATTTTTCTTGATTATTTTCATTTCTCGAGTTCAACACTTATAGTGACAAAGTTTGCCATTATTCACCAATGACTCGGTTGAGTTGTTCATGAATTTTGCTAACGGCAGTAGTGAAATTATGGATTTCACTTTTGGTTACTTGGAGTTCATTACTGAGACTTTCAAGGTTTTTTATAGATGCTTCAAGTCTATCAGCTTTAGCATTTATATCTTTAAGTAGAGAAAAACATCTACTTAGATCATTTTCCCAAAAGTTATTAAAAACCTTTGATTTTGATATCTTTTCACTCTGGTCTTTGCTAAGCCCAAAATAAGATAGAAGTTTGGATATTCCAAGCCAATTTCTTCCAATAATTTGGTTGACATTGTTGAGAGAATTTATTATGTTAGGAATGCTAGGATTAGCAGTACTGAAAACATATTTTCTTTCTGTAGGATTTATCCCTTCATCTAATTTTTTAAAATTAAGGAGCTTTCCTTTTTTATAAATATGCGGGTGATGCATAGTTATGGACTTAGAATAATTCATTCGTGAAGAATTTTTTGTAATTCTTCTCTAAGAGAGTCAATCTTTAGAGACATAGATCTCATACTCATACTTTGTGTAACATCGGAAGATGTTTCTCCAGAGTAGGATTTACGACTCTTGATTAAAGTTAAAGGTTTTTGACCAATTAACTTTTTATTTTTAGCAATGTCAATTGCCCAATTGTTATCATTAGAATCATCAATTTACGCAAATTTGCGAGGAGTTGGCGTCACCAATTTCTTGAAATATTTTTCAAGATCAATTGTTTTCGTTAGAATAGTCAATCTTGTGATGACTATTAGTGAGTGCGTAAGCAATTACATATGTAATACTAAATGCTTTACTACCTTTTCCATAAAATTTTCTCTTTCAAATTTGTGAGCGAAAGATAAGACCTTATTAAGGTTTGTGTCTTTAAGACTAATTCCATATTTAGGATATCTGATAAAATGAATTTTCCATAAGCTAAATTGCCTTTGGCCTTACCTAAGATTTTATCTTGAACATGATTCAAGCGGTCGTCATATAACGCCATTTTATAGAAATTGTTGATACCTTCACGAAAATGGGCTTTCAACATGATTTTATAGCTCTAAATGTAGGAAATTAATCGAAGATCTAACATTGTTAGAAAACTTTTTCGATCGACTTCTAAATCACCGTAGGTAATAAGAGCAAGTATCTGAGATCCATACGTATCTTTTATATCTATAGAGTGTTCTATAGTTCTAACAAAATACATAATTTCATTAGGTCGTGATAAAAGTTTAAGGCTTAAATTAAACTTTTTTCTTTTGAAAACTTCTTGCTCTTTAAGAGTAAGTTTTGTGTTATTAACTTTTTTCAAAAGTTCATTTTTGATGGCTATTCTGCCAACAAATCCATCATGACTCTCGTTAAGATAAGCATGATCTTCTTCTTCTTCAGAAGAGAAATTATGTAAGTCATTCATTTAATAAATATAGAAATGATCTCAAGAGCTTTTTATGGCTCTGATACCAAATAAAAGTGCGGACAAAGAATAGGATTCAATGAAAGATTCATGAAGTCCTTTTTGAGTGTTTTAAACTTGTGACCCCACATCTAATATCGCTTAATTACACCCGTTAGCGAGATATGCCAAGTCTGTGAAATAAGTCTTCTAATAATCTTTCTTTGAATGTTGCAGGCTAGAAATAATGCAAGAGTAGTGTTCTCTGGCTCTTTAGATCTGTTCAGCAACAAGTATGTAATTTTGCAGTTTTCTTTAGTAGCAATCTTACAATCCTATCTGTTTTTTTGGGTTGAAGTGGAACTGAATACTACTGTCTTATGCCGATTCTTTAACTCACCAGTGCAAAAGGCGGGGAGCTCAGATAAGTAAGTCTTAAATCACCACAGCTGCATACTTTAGTTTTATCATAGCGACATACTTTCCCATATAGCATTACTCTGAAAAAGAAATGATAAGTACATCAAAATGAATCTTAAAGAGTATATTGCTTGAATAATTACTTGCAACAGATATGGAAAATCGGCAATCGGCAGATTTATTCTGAGCTTAGCAAATGGGTTTTCCATGAAAGAGGCCATTTGAAGGTATTTTTCTTTGCTCAGTGTATTTCCAACTTTTAGTGAGGTAATGTGGGGTTGGGGTTATTACTGATTATGATCTGAATCCTCCGCCATGAAAACTACTTACTTCATTCTGACCTCTTATGAATTTTCATCTCGATTGTTGACAGTGTCAATGTCGACACCACAGAGTTGGCGAGGCGAAGAACACGCTATCTACGGGATCAACGATGACACAGTAATTTTTAGCATATAGAGATGCAAAATGAGTGGTCTTGGCTGGGCAGGTTGGGTTAGTACTCCAAATGGGGCTTGTTGAAACTACTAATATTTGATGCATGTCAAAACAGGTCGGTATGTGTTGACCGAAAAACTCTTTTTTTAAGTTGTTTATTAATCCATCGGATATCATAATGAAACAGTTTGACTAAACTACTAGTCTATACTACTTATAATACACAAACCACTCTCTCTCCTATTTAATTTTCAGACTTTTCAGACTTCAAAGTACTAAAGCATGATGTACAACACATTAAAGCACAAAAACTCAGACTTACAACCACATATGCATTATATACAACACATTAATACAAGCTTCTTGACCAAACAATTAATACACCTCATCACCAATTAATACAAAATGTAAAGCATAATGTACAAATCTATACTCCATTATTTAGGCAATAAATAAGACTCCACTCTTATTAGGCTACTTGTCCGTGAGTGGTATACAAAAAAAAATTAAAAATGTTAGATCTACAAACATAAAATCATTAGATCTACAAAAAAATCGGATCTATAAAATTAAAAACTTATGGTTTGACAAGTTGAAATATTAAAATTTACGTAACTATTTTTTATCACCAAAAAGCGTATTTATGAAAAAAAATTACGAATCTATTTTTAAGACTAAAAATGAATATTTATGAAAAAAAAGAATACGGATCTATTTTTTTTAAGACAAAAAAGCGTATTTATCAAAAAAAATTACGGGTCTACTTTTTAAGACCAAAAACATATTTATCAAAAAAAAAAAAAAAAAAAAAAAAAAAATATGGGTCTATCTTTTAAGACCAAAAAGCATATTTATCAAAAAAATTACGGGTCTATTTTTTAAGACCAAAACGATATTTATCAAAAAAAAATATGGTTCTATTTTTTAAGACAAAAAACGATATTTATCAAAACATTACGGTTCTATTTTATTTTAAGACCAACAACGATATTTATTAAAAAATTACGGATCTATTTTATTTTAAGACCAAAAACGATATTTGTGAAAAAAATTTGGATGTGTAAAAAACGTACCAAAAATGTGGTAGGGTGGGCGTCTTTGGTTCTTCTTGTGGGAGGGTGGTGGCGGCGGTACGGTGGTGGCGGCGGTAGTGTGCCGGCGGGTGAGAGTAGGGTTTGGTTGGGTGTGTGTGTATTTTATTTAGAATGAGTGTGTTATTTGATGAAAAATCTGAGTTTGGTGAGAGGAGTGTATCTTTTGTGGTAGGCGTTATTATCACAACTGAAATGTGATTTAGGTTTAGGTTAAAAGGTGTGTGAGATTGTTATATAACTGGATATTAGAAGAATGTGGTTGGATCGGCCTCATCAAAGTTGGATCGCGGGCTTCGAGTTTAATTTCGTTTGTGGGCGATGCTGAGTTGATTTGATCGAACACGTGATGGGCTATTAGGCAAAGTGATAAATGAAGTTGGGTTAAGCTAAGCTTGTACAAACGCATGAATATCCATAGAACCACATGAGCGATAATATTATTTGGGGGGTGGTTGGTTGTAACCGCAAGGACCATTCATGTACTTTTTCTAAAGTTTCCGAACAGTAGCGGACCAAGCAGGCTCGAGCCCGGTGAACCTGGCCAATGGGTTCGAGCCGAACAGGCACGGTATCTGAAATTCTTGATATCCAGTAAATTTATTGTTAAAAGAACATAATAAACTAAAATCATTATCCATTGAAAATTTTATTTCGAGTGCCGCAATCATTTGCTGGCACTCGCTCGCTAATTAATATAATGATCGGAGAGAGTGGAAGAATTAGATACATTACTGGTCACGTATAACCTCTGAATCGTTCCAAACTTTTTATCAAGGTTTTTAGAGTTTACCCATATTGACCTATTAGAGGTCAAAGATAACTTGAATCTTTTATATAATAAAACAAAACCCCTATTGGGAATTTTTCATTTCAAAAAAATCAATTCATACCTTATTTGGTAATAATTTTTTTAATTTGATTTTTGTTTTTGGATTTTAAAAAATAATATAACCTAATTATTTCCTTATTTGCAAAAAAAATAGAAAAAAATCGTTATTGTACTTATATGTACAAAAATTTAAAAAATACACATGGGTCTCTATGTTATTTTTTCATAATTAGAGAGGAAGAATGTTATTTAAAAAAAAAGGAAAAGAAAAAACACGGATGCCACTCAAATGCATACATCTTTTTCATTCCCCAGTTTCACTCATCGAGTCATCCCTTATTCTCCTCATCCTGATCCTCACAAAATAATAACCCTAAATCAAAAGTCGATTTTTTTTTTGTTGCAGGTATTTTAGGCGGAAAGCACTGTTACCTTTCCAGGTTTATCTCCGATTTAATATTGTAACATCGATCTAATTCGTGATTTAGCAATAGGGTTTCTTAATCATCAATTACTTATTTTTATGTTCTATATCCATTCAATAATTGAGTATATAACTGAATCGTTGTTAGAATTGATTATTTTATATGCTTTATGTTGTTTTGGTTATGTTTTAGTGGATTTCTTGGGTTTTGTATGTGATAATATGATTTTATTGATTTAGTTTCCTGTTTGCGATTATATTTTTGGTTAATTTGAACATGTTATTTATGATAAAAGCAATGCAATGGCTCTTGAAATTTTCCCAACTGTTATCAGACCTTCCAAGTCATCACCATAATAGATTTTGAAGAGGTTGATGGTAATGTACAATACAAGAAGACCATTTGAAGCAAGGAGGAAACCCATGACTGCTCCAGATCGGAATGAAACAATAAAGGCCTTGCTGACACTCTTTCTATCCTCGAGGGTATTTATTCCTCCATTCAATCAACCTGACATAATATTGTTTTTAGTGTTTATATAGAGAACACAAGTTTTGCTTATTTTGGCTTAACAAAGAACTTATTTATAACTATTGAAGGTATTAATGTGCAGGCAGCTTTAAATAAATAAAGTAAAGCTGTCAAAATAAGCAATCCTAAGCACCCCTTTCTGTTTGAAAGAAAGATAAGAAACACATGTAAAGGTGTGCTGTTTTGTGTTGTAAAAAATATTTTATTGCATCATGGTAGAAAAGAAATTATCATCTTAGTGCATATACTAATAGGAACAGTTTTTACATCTCGAGCAGTAATTCTCATTCGTTTTCGATATTCCAAACATGAATGCGTCTCTGATGATAACTTTGTCGAAGTTTTCTTATTATGTACATTAAAAGTAAGAGGAGAGTTTTTTTACATACCAAACTTTTTTTACATAACAAGGGACTCATCTCCACCATCCATCTAAAAAGAGATCAATGGCTGAGATTAAAAGCGTTTTATTATTTCACATATTTTTTATAATTTAAGTATCTCTTAAACCGTTAATCGTTAAGTGAAAATATTTACACCGTCATAACGAGCATTTAGTTATCTTTATATAGATGGGCACTTTGATATACTTTCGAAAAAGAAAAAAATCATTTTTTCACGTTTTTAAATCTTTTTTCGTTTTTTACGTTATTGAAATTTATTTTCATTACATGTAACCACCTAAGAAGATTTAGTCTTTAGAATTATATTTGAAGAATCTATGTTCTATAGACACAAACTGCTTTGAAGGAACATGACCTAAACAGTATTAAAATATTTGTTTGATCTGAACCCATGTTGAGACCGGATGCCCACCCATTTTGTCACCTCTAAATTGTAATAATATTATTAATTAGGACGAGTAACATTTTTTGTTGACTTTGCAGTCCATCATCAGCACAGACGAATCCCATTTTGTTAATATGCTAAAGAATACGAGAATGGCGAAGTAGAAGAATTCTTACCAAGAAAGAGCCATCCACATACTACAAAGGTGTCTGTATTATTCTCATGATCTTCGCCAACACAATCTAAATCAAGTTCTTATTATGTACATATTGTTCTCTAAATGATATGTGTTTCGTCTGTTAAAGTTGATACACCACACCATGATTAGTAGCACAACACTCTGCATTTTAGACATTCTTCAATGCAGCAGCGTAGAATAAGCAAAATCAGTGACATGTATGTTTATACTAGAGTGCAATTTTATCTCTTTACTTATAATAGGTGACTTTGAGTATGGTTTTGATTAAATATAAAACTAACAGGAAATACTTAAATAGTTACATATGGTATGTAGCTTTACTTAATTTACCTACTAAACAAGGCATGGGATAATCTGAAACGTCCTACACCATGCGAATATGTGATTGTTTAGTTTTGTTTTTATGTGAATATGTGAATATCTAGAAATTGTGTATTGGAGTTTTTTTTGTCTGGTGTTAAATTTGATTTTAATGGAAATGTCAACTTTGTAGAACACCTAGAAAGGAGTGTAAAGGGGTGTTTGGGATTGCTTATAAATTCTAATGCATTTTACGCGGAACTTGAGAAGAGAATCGAGGAGCATGCTGATCTAGATCTGCTTTAGGAAGTACTTAAATCAGGTTGGTGTTTGCAACTTTCTGATTGTTTTGTAATGTGGCATTAAGCATGCGTAAAGTGTTTAAAACTTGATTTGAATTAACACGTACACACATGCTCTAATGAATGTAAACGTGCTCTAATGGTGTTTGTTTAATATCATGTATTTTTTATCAAGGGTATTAAAATTCTAGAACCATGACTGATAATATATATTAACAAAGGTAAGACCAGTGAGAAATAAAATTTCTATTATAGAGCGTGTCACCAATAGCGGTGATATGTTTGGGGATTGAGTACTGGTGGTGGTGCACAGGAAGATTTTTAGCAGCCGATGCACAAAACAAAATATGGTATCTGTACTCGATGTGGAAACACAACCAGTTTGATATTCATTACCGGTTGGGTATGATGATAACTCATAATGGTATTACTTGCTTTAAGATTTTTAGGGATCAAAATCGTAATCAAAGATGGTGCTTTTAATATTTCAAGACCGAACCGAGTCCAAAGAAGCAACAAGTGCTAAAACGGGGGTAGATTGTAAATATGTAGTGCGGGTCCAACAAGCAGTAGAAGACTATCATTGGATGGCGAATTTGGCTCTATGTCTACTGTAAGTCTATGTTAGTGGTGCAATACTATTTTGGGGTGGTCGTTCACTTTTTATTCTTATTTTTAATGGTTGTTCATGGATGCAAGACAAATCAGCCTATAGGGGATATCGTAGCCAACAACGAAAGAAGGCATGGCCCATTACATTCGGTGTTTCCACCTACATCTGCAGAAGTTTCCTTTGTAAAGGATCTCTTCGGATTTATTTGCTCGGGTCCCCTTACACAAAAACTTGGGTTCACCTCAGAGACTATAGCTGAGTTTATTGACAAGTGGTTAGAGAATGGATCGCACATGTGCAAACTGTTCAATCTCAATGATCTATTCCTGACGACACCCCAAAAGCTAGAATCTATCACTACTATATACCAGTTTTTCGTGGTGTGAGGAGATAGCTGATCATAAGTGTGCGTTTAAAGATGGTGATGACATCTATCCTTTGGTGGTACTTTCCTAATCTTCTAATTTTCGTATTCTTATACAACTGATATACTTTCCAGAAAATACGATCATGTGGGACGAAAATTGATGCTATTTATCTTACACACAAAGGGGCCTCTTCAAGTGGTTAGGTGTTATATGATGTTAGAACTGATTATCTTGCTGATTTTGTTGTCCTTTCTCGTCCTGATTATAATGTGCAGAGTATGCTTTTACATGACGTCCTCTCTTATTATGGGGATTGGGTTTAGTGCTCCACAAGGTTGCAGGAAGACTACACTGGTCTTCACTCTAGACTATCTTTCCAAACTAAAGGGAGGTAGAGTGCAGAGTAATGATACATTTTAAGAAGCAATGACGTGCTTGTGGTCATTAATCCACAATAATTTTGAGAAACTTTCGCATTGCTTACTTTGGTTTATTTATCAGGAAGTCCAAAACTATTTCCATAGATGATTTCTATTTAACACATGATGACCAGGTAACATTCAAACACAGTGTGAAATATACTGATTGCAATATAATTTTTTGGGGGGCAAAAGTTATTGAAATGGTTACACTTTTTATACTAAAAAGTTAAATTGTTAACTACAAAAATTCTATTGTTTTTCTGATGTCTAATGTGGTTATAGTTTTATTTTCGGTTAAACTAATAGAAAGCAACCCCGAGAATTCTCTTTTAGAGTTAGGATTCCATTGAGTATGATTTACTCATCTTGCCACTTATAGCGTCGTTATCTGAGTCCTTTGATTACTGTTAGTTTATTCAGGAAGCTAAAGTTGAATTCAAGTTGGTGTCGTGTCAAGGAAGGTTATGAATCAATTGCTTATAAGCAACTGAGCAAGGACATCCAACGGTTGATAGGGACCAGCTGAAAGTGCTTCAAGACTGTAGGAAACACATAAAAAATTAACAAACTTCTAAAGGTGAAGGCATGTGTTTATGTTTTTAAGCGTTTTTCATATTCTTGGACTAGAATGTAAATTTTAGAAAAACTACAGACTTTCCTAATACAATATGAATTTATATTGTATTACAATTTTAAAGTCCACAATAAAACCGACTTTAAACCTTATATATACTCGATTTATATGCCAATTTATTATTGCATCAATTCATCACAGCTATATGTAGTTGCTAATTCAATAAAAGTCAGGTTTTCGTATGACAATCAAAATCACTACTTTTCAATGATAAAGGTAAATTGAATATAAAAGTTGCGATAACATCTCTTTGGAATTAATATATTCCATGGAA
This sequence comes from Chrysanthemum lavandulifolium, assembly GCA_022545495.1. NCBI lineage: Eukaryota > Viridiplantae > Streptophyta > Magnoliopsida > Asterales > Asteraceae > Chrysanthemum > Chrysanthemum lavandulifolium. Next base: position 2,633,369 of record CM040243.1, on the reverse strand, counting down.
CAAGGTATAAAGTAATTTTATTTTATTTTATAAATGTGAAGCAGTAAAGTGACTCAAATATGAATGTGTTGATGATTGTTATTTATAAAACTTTCAGGTTGTTTGCAAGTGGTACAAATGAAGGAGGTGATTCATACATGGTAGAATTGAATGAGTGTCAAGGTGTCGTGAAGCATTATAAATGGCTACCGAAGGATTCTGTTGGTGACGTACATTTTGATACTATCAAAAACCGATATATTGCTGCTGGTGATGACTTCAATATCAAAATTTGGGAAATGGACAACAAATAGTATTGACAGTTGTCGATGCCGAGGGTGGTTTACCGGTACTCACTTTGATGATTTCTTTTTTCTGTTTTCATTGTGGAGGTAATGGTCTCCGTGATATTATTTTACCAAGTTCAACCATCTTTTGGTTTGAGCATCAAGTACATATTTCATGGAAGTTTAATAAGAGGTACTTGGACAATCCTTTTACACCCATTATACATGCATACATTGTGTATATGTTGGTTAATGATTGACATGGTTTGTCATTTTTATTGTCTTAGACTTAAGTGTGGGTTTAATGTGCCTGCGAATTTTGGAAAAGAACGTGACAAGGGTCAATTGATGTGAGTGAACCCATTTTGAAATAAGTGACCATTCTCTCTGTTTGGACTTGAAAAAAGGTCTTTGCTGCAATATGTCGACCAAAGAGTCACCGTGAAAACTAACTCATTATCAAGTAAAATACACGTGTTAACATAAGTAGTATGATTTGTCAAAATGTTTGTTTAGACTTGCTACATTTGGTTCATAGGATATTTGTGTTTTGCCTTTTTTAAGAACCCTAATTAAAAAAAGAAATATTAAACTATTTATTTTTTTATAAATAAAAATACATTATTAAAAGAATTAGAAAAAACCCCGTGCGTGCACGGGCATTATAACTAGTAAACCCAATTATAGGTAAATGGGTTGAAATTATCTCTATATACTAAATAGCGTACATGCTCCCCTCACAATATTTGTTCCCCTCACAATAACTAAAGAGCAGGGAGGTGAGTTTGCAAAAGAATGTTGCAACATACGTGTCATCACATGATTGGTTGTGTATTTAATGCCTCTACAGTGCGCATTAATTACATCTCCTAGAAAATTCTGTCACCGCCTCTTTCTCCCCCTCATATTCCACCCTTTGTAACCATGTTCCTCTAGAACTAAAATCTCCACCGCCTACCCTAAAACACAAAAAAACCCAAATTTGAACCGATCAAATTAATCATGTCAACAAGCAACGTTTACATTCAAGTAATAATTGAAGACGTAATCACCAAAGTCCGTGAAGAATTCAACAACAATGCTGGCCCCGGTGAAGGAGTCCTTACTGAGCTTCAATCCGTAAGTCTTTTATTTTATTTTATATATTTTAGATCTGTTAGTTATTTGTAAATTAATTGATGTGGTTGGATCTGTGTGTAGTTGTGGGAGACGAAGATGATGCAAGCTGGAGCGATTGTTGGACCTATTGATAGATCTGTGGTTACGAAAGCGATGGGGCCCGGGGTTGCTGGCGCGAACACGGTGCATGATTTGAGTGTGAGTATGAGACTCCTACTGCTGATTTGCTCTTTCCTCCTGTAAGTGATTGGGGTAATTGTGTAGCTACTTCGTCCCGATTTTATTCTTTACGGAGTTGATGGGTGTTTATGAGCTTTATCTGGAATTGGAAAAAACTCGGAAGCTTTGTTTGTTTCAGCTTATGAACTTAGCAAGTTGAGCTCATTGGCTTAAGGGTTCTATATTTAAGTCATAGTAAGCTTATAAATCTGAAAATGAGCTGAAAAAATAAGCTTATGATTTATAATTCGAGTCAACTAAGCTCACAAGCCCAAAAATAAGCTTAAACAAACACCCCCTTAGTTAAGTAAATGAGCTTGATAAGCTCATAAGCTAAAAACTATGATCTTATGAGTTTTTCTAAATTCAAATAAGCTCATAAGCCTTGAAATGAGCTAATTTAAATGCTCCCTGGGATACGTGCAATCACCTTTGGATATCGTGACCTTTGGATTATGTCAGGGAGCTAAAACAACAAAAGATATCGTGACCTTTGGATTATGTCAGGGAGCTGATGTCAAAATATTCACCTTTGGATTATGTTAGGTTGCAAACGAACATGCGTACGAGATGGCAGGCGCAATGTTCGGAGTCGTGTTGGCACAGATGTTTCACGAACTGTTGATGATCGATAGGTATTAATCATCGTTTTCTCTTAGTGGATGCGGCACTTTGTCAGTTCGAACAAGAGCACCTTAAATCCAAAAATAGTCCAGCTCTTATCTTTGGACTATTCCGAATGATAAACTTATATGCTGAACTTCCTGCTACTATCATGTGCCTGCAAATAGTTTTCAAAAACTATACATGATGCACGCTATGAGTGTATTATCAAATATGTTAGATTCCATTAATTGTAGGCCACATGATATACTGTAATCATAACATGATTTATTTAACATAAGCTTGGTCATATTTTATTACAGGTCATATGGGTCATCTTTATTTCAGGTGCATTTGGTATAAACTTGGTCACTGTGGGATAATTGCAGTTTGAACACAATTCTCTCAGAATGACGCTTAGCCTACCCCATTCGTTGAGACTATTAACTGAATATTATACAGTAACTTTTGTTGCTTTAAATACCAAAAAATAATAATAAAAAAAAAAAAAATAACAAAACAAACAAATAAACAAACAAAGAATTTGCTAATCTCTAGTTAAATTGAACTTGTTTCAGGAGTACTTGGTAGAGATCTATGAGTGGTCTGGATCAAGTTGGGAACCATATGTTGCAAATGATGTTCAAGTTCAGTTTTACATGATGAGCCCCTACGTGTTGAAAACCATGTCAACTGATAAGAAGGTATCATTGTCAGCCACTTCATCATACATGCTACTCAATAATGTATGGGCTTACTCTGTGATCATTCATTCTGCAGTGACCTCTTGTAGGTGGGTCCTCTTGTCGGCGGCGCACAGTATTTTTTTTTTTTTTTTTTTTTTTTTTTTTGTGTTTAGTTGTATTTAATTAGGTATATTGTATAGTGTATTTAATTTGTGTAGTGTTTTATATGTATAGTGTATTTAATTTGTGTAGTGTTTTATATGTATAGTGTATTTAATTGTGTAGTGTTTTATATGATATTTATTTTACGTTACGCTTTTTAATTGTGTGTTTGTTTCCATTTAATTAAACAATATGATAAAACATTAGACATTAAAACATTAAACAAGAAACAACAAATATTCTTAAAGACGATAGCATGTTGATCGTGTTATCTTTAGTTTCGCAGTTTGAGCACTGCGTTAAAGAAAAGCCTTGACCAAAGTATATTTGTGTAGTTTTTTACGTTATGTTTTTTTTATTGTGTAAAATATGTTTTTTTTACGTTATATTTATTTACGTTTTTTTTTTTATTTGTGTAAAGCATTAAACATTAAAACATTAAATGTTTAGATCTTGAAAAAATATTTTAAATCTAAAAAAAATGTTTAAATCTTGAAAAAATATTTTAGATCTAATAAAAATGTTTCGATCTTGAAGCTGTGACTTGTTTGGTGGTTTTATCTCATGATTATTTGTTTAGATCTAAAAATGTTTAGATTTTGAAAAAATTATATCTAAAAATATATTTATATAGTTTTTACGTTATGATTTTTATTGTGTATTGTTATATTTTGTGTTATTTTTATTCATCTATTTTATAGTATATTATTTTTATTTTTTTGTTCGAAGGGCTACAAAGTTAAAAAGAAGAATAGCACACACAGTTGATGAAATTATTATTTTTTATTTTTGTTCAAAGGACTAACACACACAGTTACGGAGTAATAAATTAATGAAAATTGGGGAGAAGAGTTTTGTCATGTTGTGTTGGAGTTGATGGAAAGAAGGGATACAAAAGGGACACTTCCACATGGGTGCTGACTTACGGTGGGACCCACTTTAGTACACAAGTACAAACACCTCTATATGGGGTGCCTGCATAGGAGGACCCTAATGTATATATGCGTTAACACGTGTCAACATGTCGACCTCAAAAATTTAAAAACATGGGGACAATTTTTGATTATTTTGATAATGTGATAACTCAGTTAGGAATTGACATATAATCCGATACCCTTTATACTCATAAAACCCCTTTAAGAACAGTAACTTGAAAATAGAATTGTACACTAAGTATCAAATTAACGATGTCATAAGATAAATCTCAAATATGAACACTCAAATCTGAACTACTAAACCTGCAGTCCTTCAATTTAGAAATTAAACTTGGTTTATACTGGTTAACAACATTTGAACAACCTAAGACTGATGGTTTGGGTCACCTTTTTTTCTCTATTGTATCTTTAAAATATAAATTACGTGATGTACCTGTATTTATAATACAAAAATACATGTGATCACTTAATTATGTTATCATATACAGTAAAAGATGTTTTACATCGAACACCAAAAGTGTTACAGCTCAACGTTACATTTAACTTTCTTTATGCATCGTTGTTCATATAATGTCCATATAAAATTGTTAGTTCACATTAGTTTATTTTGTATTTTCAATAAGCAAAGGGCCCATAAAAGGAGTGATGGAAAGGCTATCACAAAAAGTAGGATAACTTAACAGACTTGAAAGGTAAAAGTTAAAACAATCATAATCACCCCAAGAGCACACAATCTGCATGGAACTAAACTAAAACAAAAGTAGTCTATACATCCATTTAATTTGTAGACAATTAACGGAGTTGATCGACATACACCTTATCAACATCATGGTTAATTTTACACTCTCACTTAACATGAAGAGTTATGAGAAAGAAAAATATCAATATCGTGAAAGTGAGATAGCAACCTCCACTGCTTTGTGGCTGGCCTATAATCTCATATTGGTATATACAATCCACATTTAAACTAAAAAAGTTAATATCGTGAAAGTGAGATAGCAACCTCCACGGCTTATGTCAGAATAAAAACTTAGAAAGATCGATCAGCAAAACTGTTAGCACGATCCAACCTGTAAATGCAAATGCAAACAAAAGGTGGTAACTTTCTTGTAATTTCTTAAAAAAATCTGTAAGTGGATATTCTTAGAGATGAAAGAGATAAAAGAGAGAGTAGGAAAGAAATTGTAAATGGTGTCGGATTTCTCAACTTGTGTTCTACAAGAGTGCACGCAAATGTGGTATAAAAAAAGTATGATTAAGTCATAAAATAGTGCTCAACTATTTAGTGCTGAGATGGCAATTTTCTAGGGGTGAACAGTTATTTAAGGGTTCTATATATGTAAATGGTAGATATACGCTTCTCTAAGTTTGCTAAATAAATTCATCTTCTTTTTTTATAATTTATCTGCAGGGTTTGTATCTTGCTTCCTTTAAGGTGCCAGATGTTTATGGTGTTTTCCAGTTTAAGGTTGAATATCAGAGGCTTGGATACACTAGCTTATCACTTGCAAAACAGGTAATGTTCTTAAATACTTACTAGATAATTAGAGAACTTAATCAATTGGCAAGCGGTGAATCCTTTCCGCAAAGAGCGCGGGATGCAAAGTGTCTGACCTATTTGGACATGTGCTAAATAATTGCCTTTTTTGACCCAAACCTTTTGAACATGCTAACCTTACCCATTTAACCCATCTGTTTGCCTCCTCTACTGTTATCATATCTAACATTCACATCATGATTTTAATGTGCACTTTCAGATTCCAGTTCGTCCTTTTAGACACAACGAATATGAGAGATTCATACCAACAGCTTTTCCATATTATGGAGCATCATTTTCTACGGTATTATTTCACTTCCTTAGAATCCTGATAAGTTAGAAGATGACAAGGGTGTGAGCTCACATCTGTTATTGCATGGGAAATGAGATTTTGACACCATCAATTATTGTTGCAGATGGCTGGATTTCTCATCTTCAGCTATGTATACCTTTACAGCAAGTAAAAGCTTAGACGTGGCGGAGGCTTTGTTTCAATATATGTTGTTTTGAGACATCATAGGAGATTTTCAACTAACATTTTCTATTCCGGCAACTTCGGAGCTCTTCGACTCTTGGGTAATTTTATTATGATACAAATTTTGGCGACGTCCTACTGGGATATTGCTTATTAGTGCTTGTAGCCGTAAAGTAGAGAAAAGGATGATCAAAATGTTAAAAAGAGTATTCTACATAAAAAATCGAGACAGTCTTTTTATATACGAGATTTGCTCATGTAGTGTGCTATGTTCTGTTATTACTACTTTTGAACACCCATGGCTCAATTTAGTCAAATGAAACTATAGCATGTGTATTATCGTTTTGTTCAATAGTTCTGGTAAGTGGTAACAAAGATCAACATAGCCGGGAAGTCATTTGACCATAGTCTGTTTTTGACTTGAAGAAGCACGACATAAAAGGGTAAACTCTATAGGGGTGACGGTTTTCCCTGTAGGTCATCGACTCTTTTTAGATTTGTTTGTCATCTCCTCTCTCTTGCATAAATGCTTCGCCAGGACATGTCATGTGTTCTGTCTCTTTTGGCATTATTTCCAGTCGTTTTTGCCTCTACTATAGTGGGTGGACTCGTTTGCCATTTTCGATGTTGTCTCCCCATCAGCTACTGCCGCAGGTCTCCTTTGCCATTGCCGCTACACTTTGTCTTCTCCCTTGATGGGTTTTCTTTGGTTCAATACTATTTTATGATTATAGTTTTTTTTTACCTGATGAATCTTATTCAATATGGCTTGAAACTAGCAAATTTTATTTATCATCAGGCCGGAAGTCTTTTTCTACCTTTTATAGAACCGGAAGCAGCCTCTCTACCTTAGGTAGGGGTAAGTCTGTCTACGTCTCAACCTCCCCCATACACCGTAGAAGATGGTATTGGGAGTTACTTTACTGTACTTTTACTTTATCGATTTTAAGGTATGCATTATAGTTTTTAGAGCATTCTACTGCTTAGAGATCTAGCAAGACATGTTCTATGTATGCAAAAGATGAAAATATGCTCATTAGCAACCAATATTAAAGTTAATAGGTCAAAAATATGATGACTTGGGTAAGGGTATACAAAAGCTAGGTGACTTGATTATATTGACTTGTAAAAGTTTAGTGACTTGATTATGATTTGTAAAAGTGCAGTCACTTGATTATATGAATTGTAAAAGTGCAGTGACTAATAAAAGCATAAAAATTAGTATATATTAAAGTAAATGAAAAAGTAGTAATAGTATAAGAAAAGTGATATTTTTATTTATTTATTTATTTTTATTTTCCACAATGCAAACTAATACGTCTAGAGTATGGTATCAATACATGTTACAAACGTGGGCATATTTTGATGCGAAAATTACTTAAATGACCCGTCAGGTCTTGTAGAGACCATTTTTTCAACTTTTCCAAAATGTCAAGATTCTTCGCTTTCTACATAACCGAAAACAAAACACACACGTGTTGCCATTCTAACTAAACAAGAAACGAAAAAAAAAAAAAAGATAAAAAAATAGAAAAGTGCATTTCGTGCTAACCATAACCAAAATCCAATATATCCAAAGTCACCACTATTCAAAAGCATTTCGTGCTACCCATGACCGAAAACAATAAAAAGGTGTCAGGTTAACATTTTGCACAAAAAAATGGCATTTCGTGCCTATTGATACCCCAATATGAATAAAATATACATAAAAAAAAATTAGTGGCTTAGGAATTTGTGCACCATTTTATTTTTAAGGTCATTTAGGTTTAGGATTTAGGTTTAAGGTTTTGTTGGTTTCGTGTTTAGAAAGTTAATTTCGCAATCTTTAGACACGATTTAACATATATATATGTTGAAAACATTTTTGTTGGTTATATATTTTGAGTTCTTTGTGACTAGTTCTTCGCAAGCATCTAATAATTGTTGAAATTGTAGTTAGTATGAATGAGATATTAAGTCTCAAAGTGAGTCACGTGAATGTTTTGTTGGTTTACGATTTATGAAAGTTAATTTTCACAATCTTTAACACGCTTTAGCATATATATATGTTAGAAGTTTTTTTGTTGGTTGTATGTTTTGCGTTCTTTGTGACGAGGACTTCGCAACCATCTAATAATTGTTGAAATTGTAGTTAATATGAATGAGATATCAGTCTCAAAGTAAGTCACTGAATATTTTTAAAATTTCGTATTGTAATATCTATTTTAATTAGTTGAATTGAAATTTATTTTCGAATACGAACTTTTATTCATTACATAAACAAAGTAGAATAGAACATTGAAATGAAAATACAAATTACGATACGATAATTAAAACACGTAAGTTAATCCAAGTGATCCCAAGTTTGAGAGTTGTTTGAGTCATAACCATCGCCGAATCGCACCGGTTTGCAAATGTGCTCGTCCCATCGTCCTTCCAAAATGTCAAACTCGGCGTCCTTATGCTCTTGCTCTTCCTCGCTTCCGCCGCCTACGGTACCGCTTCCTCCCGACGCCTTCTTCTTCCATTTCTCTTAATGCTTTTTCATCCCGAAGAAGTAGTCGTTGCTTCTTCATCCGTAGAAACGGATTTTCAACCGGTTCTCAACCGGTTCATCGAAGAAAAATACTTCTACATGTAAGATCGACGGCAACATCCTAAATTATCAAAAAAAAAAAAAAAAAAAAAACTATATATTACTACACATATCAATACTAAATAACCAATAATAATAGGAAAAAAAATATTATACCTCAATTTGCGCCATATTGAACCGCAACAATACCAACACCAAAAACCACCACTACAGCCAAAACCACCACCACGGCCGCAACACCAAAACTACCACCAAAGCCACAACACTAACACCACCGCGACACTCAAAATCAATAAAAACTTGTGAATTATCAAAATGAATGTGTAGAAAAAATGCAACATTTCTTTTATAATTAATTCGTGCTTGTATTGTCATTCAAAACAATTTTAGTGCAAGTAAAATTATATTTTGCTTGGTACCGAGGTAATTTTAATTTGGCTTTTTATTGTTTTCGGGTTTGTATAGGCACGAAATGCCTAATAGTATATGTTTTTATAACTTTTTCTAACTTTTTCCAAAAGTAATAGAAATGCCTGACAAAGTAACAATGATATATTTGAAATTTTGCATTTCGATTGAGCTAAAAGCACGAAATGATCTTTTCTATTTTTATTTTTTATTTTTCGTTTTCTTGTTAAGTTAGAATGGTGACACGTGTGTGTTTTGTTTCGATTGAAAGCAAGTACGAAGAATCTTGATATTTTGGAAAAGTTGAAAAATAATCCTCCTCAGAAGATAACAAATACTACGACGGGTCATTTAAGTAATTTTCGCTATTTTGATTACCTCGTTTACAAAATAAGTAAATGGACATATTTTGAAGTAGAGTAATAGTTTCTCGATTTTGTAAAACACGTCATGCCCTTTGAATGGTTTTTAATTGTATGATTAGTTAACTTTTTGGTGTTTCTATCCAAATTTATATTGCCTTTGAAATCGTCGTATATTTTCTTTTTTAAACGTGCACCGATAGTGATTTTGTACTTATTAAATAAACCAAACGCCGCCTAAAAGTTGAATTAGAATATCCATTTCACAAAACTAATGCAATACGTGCTATGATGAATAAAATTTACAAAATAGCGAATCATTATTGAACACATCCGTGATGCATGAGAATCCTTTCAAAATAAATAACCAAAACACATTATTATTCATTTTAAAGATTTTTATTTCATTTATTATTATTATCTGTCATGATCTCACCTTTTATTTGCATTCACATTTCCAATTATTTCTTTCCAAAATTATCATATCCACAAAATCACATAAAGAAAAACAAAAACATCGTATTCTTAATGACCAAACTCGTCATAAGCATATGAATATTTTAATTTAAAGGATTTCTAGCATAAAAATAACGTGTACATTCAAAACTACAAAGTACAAAGTACGAACTATGTCATATAGCGAGCAAATTTCAATTTCACTCACTTTTTGACTTTTGTATTCAAGAACTAGTAAAACTAAAATCAATCTTTAAAATGGTCTTGCTGCTAGACCAAAAGACCATGCGGCTCTACTAGTTTTTAAGCACATGTGAAGTGGGACTGCCCGACTCCAGTTGTTTAAAAGTATTAAGGGTGTGTTTGTTTTATTAAAATATTTTGAATCGACCGACTACCACATCTTATTGGTAAGAGGTGGTAGAAAGTCTAAATCGAACGAAATAATGTTGTTTGTTTTGTATAATGTCTGAATGATTTTAAGTCTTTCGTTTTTGATTTGTTTATTAAACCAACGCAACGCGATAATAAGAATTTTATGTAAATATGAAACAAAACTTTTATCATAAATATAACATAGTTAATAAACAATCACATATATTATATAAAGTTTACAAACGAGTAGATGCGAAGAAGACAGCCCCACACTCTTCTTGAGTAGATGTTATATGTCTAACTCAGCCTTACTAAAAAAAAAAAAAAAAGCAAAACGCGTCGTCCTCCTACTACAGAAGAGTAGAAGGCTAAGTAAAACATTTTTTAAAAACAAACACATATAAATATGAATAAAAACAAATACCATGAGGCCTCAATTTATGAGTAAAAGTAAACATTATCAGGTTTCAATTCGAAAATTTCTCGTAAAAAAATATTAAACTAACATATTTTATACAATAATGCTTATTGTGTTACATTTCACGTAACTTTGAGGCCTCATTTTCTGGATTCGCCCATGGCTTCCAAAAATTAAGATTTTCTCTAAAAACTTGAAATTTTATTGTTTTCTTTTGTCAAAAACTTAAAAAGCGGTTCACACAAAAGTACAATCTAGCATAAAATGTAGGTCTTCTTAATTTTTCGTCTTTTTGCAGAAAAATAAAATAAAAAATAAAATAATTTCTTTAAAAACTTATGAAACATTTTTGTTTTATTTGCAAAAAGAAAGAAGGTAGTCTCAAAAAAGAATAAAAAAAATAAAATAAAATGCAAAAGTCATAAAATTACTAGTGTATAATTGAAATTTGCTCTTATATAATTTAGCATTGATAAGACATTATTGTTATCATGATCATACATTCACCTTCACACATGTTATTGTCGTCATTTAACACTCAATTATCAAAGACACATGTGCCATGTGTAACATGAATATGTCACAAATCCTAACACGACACCCCACATCAATCAATCGATTGTACGAATCATTTACACTTAACATATTTAGATACTTAAAAATAACGAGGTTGTTTGGAAAATATATCGTATCAATCTTTTTTTATATCAACATATTTAGATAACCAAAATAGCAAAGTTGTTAAAAATAAAACATGTGTCAAACTTTTATTTTTTTTCTTTTCTTTAATGTTTACATTTCATAACTTTATACATAAGTTATTGACAAAATATCTGTAATTTATGTTGTAAACTAGTTTACACATTCGGAAAACTATTTCACCCTTTTAAATATTTTTCTTTTTATATAATATTATTAATTCGGATAAAAAAGTAAAATTTACATTTCATTTCATTTCCAAAGACATGTCTTTCGGTAAACAAAAAACTTAAACATTCAGCTGCAGGCGGAAACAAGGCCGAGCCAAGCAGAGCCTGTCATAGCTTGAGCTCGGCTCATATAAGATTTATAAAGCTCGAGCTCGGTTCGGTTCGAGCCTTGTTTAGGCTCGAGCTCGACTCTTGGTATATTATAAAGGCTCAAGTAAGACTCGTTTTTACATTGCGCCAATAGAAAATCAAAGCTTGGCTTGAGCTCGTCTCGTAAAACAATTATTTTGAGCTCGTTAATAAGCGTGTTATTGAACACAAATAAGCTTATTATAAATATTTAATGTTTAAAATATCCTAGTTTCGTTTAAGTCATGAAATTTCGGTTGAAACTTTAGATATAAAATAATAAAGATTGGGCTTAAACTTGATTAACAAATGCCCCATAATTTAAACTCAAGCTCATTTAAGCTTGACCTGAACAAGTTTTTAACCGATCCGATCTGTTTTTCACAAACATCTCATTTCGCTTCCACGGGACATTCAACTCAAAGAAAATGAGGATTCATCCGAATATGGTGGGAGAGTAACTTTATAGGTATTGGCGCAACTTCTAACTCTAAAGCTAAAGCAAGTGTTTTCTTTTTACTTTCTTTTTCTTGTGATGCACGTTAAAGCTTTTAAAGTTTAAACACTTTTATAATAAAATAATTGTTTCAAAATTAAGCTGTGTAATAGTAGGATGCTTGTTGTAGTGGCATCCAAAACATATATCCACACAAATTGCCTTAGAAAAAACATAATTATCTTTGATCATTTAGAAAGCAAAGTGACCAATAATTGCCAATTAATAAAGTTTAGAAAAATCTATACAAAAATTATTATTAGACATGAAATAAAGTCATCAACTGAGGCCTAATTTTGTCTTTCCATATCCGATGAGTGGGACCCACACGACCAACATCGCTTTCCGTCGACCTAACTTGAACCACCACAATCTCATCCGTTAACCGTTTCAACTCGACCACCATCACGAAATTACAATTATACCCTCCGACCACCTTCACACAACACCACTCTTTTTTCCTCACCACCGTCATCCCCTCGCCCTCCGCCACCTCCACCACCTTCTCCACCACCCTCTCCGGCGTTTCCCTCGTCAGAAACCTCTCTCCGACCGACGCTGACGTGGCACCACCTTCCTCGAACAACCCTCCTAAGTTATACCCTGACGACAAAGATATTATATCAAATGCATTCATTGACTTTAAATTATCACCGCCAGCCCCAGCTCTAGCTCTAGCTCCAGCCCCTGATGACGTGGCATCCACGTCATCATCCTCGTAGTCGTCTTTTAACTCTAGATATTCTTCGTGAAACTGAACTTGCTTATAGTCCACCCGAAACCAAGGATCGTTGATGACTTCATCAACGGTAATTCTCGTCTCCGGATTTGTATCCAGGAGACGAGACAGAAGATTTTTAAGACCAGGCGACGTCCATTTCGGGACGCGAAATTCGCCTTTATATATCTTGCGATACATAACCATTAAATTCGGATCATTAAAAGGTAAATACCCCGCGTTTAATACAAACAAAATTATGCCACACGACCATATATCAACTTTTGCACCATCGTAACCTTTTTTAGATAGTATCTCAGGTGCTACATATGCGGGTGTCCCGCATAACGTGTGTAACAGCCCGTCTTGACGGACCTGGTCCGTCAAGGCGGACAACCCGAAGTCTGTTACTTTGAGATTCCAGTTCTCGTCAAGTAACAGATTTTCGGGTTTTAGGTCTCTATGGTAGACCCCGTGAGTGTAATATCCAACAGCTGAGATCAGCTGTTGGAAGTATCTACGGCTCAAAGTCTCGCTGAAGCGAGACTTTGATACTTTCGCGAAAGCTCCCCGCCTTTCGCGAACTCCAGCACAAAGTAAATTTTCTTTTTGTTCGCGAGGACTTCGAAAAGGCGTACGATGTTCGGGTGACGTAATCTTCGCATGATGGAGATTTCACGTTTAACGTTGGCAGCTAAGCCGCCTTTAAGGATGTTGGACTTGTTGATGGCTTTAATAGCTACGCTATGCTCCGTGTGGATGTCACGCGCGTGGTAGACCTTAGCAAACGCGCCGTAACCCAAAAGACGGCCAACCTCGTACTTGCCGAAGAGTGTCTTCTCCGCCGTCGCCGGAGATGGGTGGTGGTCATCGCCGCCGCCGGCGGTTTCTAAAGCCGGCATAACTTTAATATGATCATTAAAAATAATGATGGTTTTTCTTTTATGGGATTGTGTGGATATGATAAGTTTGGAAGCAAATAATGTGATGAATAAAAAGTTGGCAAAATATTATATGGTAGGAAATAGGAATCTTCTAAATAAATAAATAATGACAATCATCCTCCCCTGTCTTGGGAGGATTTTTCTCTTGTCTTGATTTTCGTAAAGTTCTTAGAAATAAGATTTTCAAGTAAAGTTTTTTCTATCTTTTTAGTCCTGCAGCTAAAATCTCGGGTAAAATTTAGGACGTGTTGTTTAGTTTTTTTAGATTTGTATTGTCTTTTTGCTTTTTAATACCTTTATTACTTTTTATTTTATATTATATATTTTGTCGTAAAGAAAAGAAAATGAATAATGTGTATTAATTTAGGGTGTGGTTATTGGGACGGTCTTATTTATTTAGATTGACCCTCCTTTTTTTTTTTTTTTTTTTATCAAAAATTTATAAACGCGAAAACGCGAAACAATAAATATAAAGTTTAATCAAACGCTTAAACCGCTTAAATACTAATGTAAACTAACAAAAAGCGTGTGTTGTCTTGAAAAAGTGATAGTACAAAGGAATATTCACTATAATTGACATCATAGGAAGGTTCTAATAAGACAACCTTAATTTATTTAAGTCGACAGGTGATGTACCAGACATGTGTTCAATAATTATTTGTGATTTTTATATGTTTTATTCGTCATAGCCCATAGAATAAGAACGTATATTCCTACGTGCTAGTTTTGTTTATGTGTAATGAATACTAAGTTATAATATTCAAGATCGCACGTGCTTTTACTAATATTTTTAAGAATGTATTTTTATGTATTAAAAAACAAATAGGTTATTTTCAATAATGTATTTTTTGGTGAGAATAAAGATCCGGAAGACTTGGAGATCATAGTGAATGTTTCGCCAGCCAAATGAGTAAGTAATGCACCTTTTATGTCCTTCAAATCACGTTAAAACATACACGTAACCTTGTAGACTTATTGTGTATCTCTGTCTTGTGTTTGTCCAGATACAACGTTATGCCTTTTGGTGACATGGTCTGGGTTGCGGAAATATGTAAATAACATTTACCAATTTTAGTTCTCAATAGAAAAATACCCCTTTGATGTCTAGGATAGCACAATGCTAGGATGAGCAGTTCTCTTAGTCATTGTTTTATTACATTGGTAAAAGAAACTTGTGTTATTTAGAGGGACCTTTAGTTTACTTTATTCATGGATTTTTTTTAACCAATAATGTAAACACAAACAAACAAACACTGCAAATTATAACAGTAACAAAACCCAAACACTACGAAGAACATGTATGGCTATCTAACCATCAAGTGCTATCAAAGCAACCAGTAGTTGTTCTCTTTGAATACAAAAAATCACAAATACCCGAAAGTTATTTGACCTCGTGGCTCAAATCATACAACCATCTTCATCAGCATGATCAACGTTTTCTCCTTTTCCCTTGCATTCTTTTTCATCATCTTGTGGCACCGCAAAAGCACTCTAAACATCGTATTAACATCAAATATCAATATCAATACCAACATCAGCCTCAACATATACAAAAGCATGACCTCATATTTCTTCTCAAGTTCTTTGAGCCTATCTAGTTCATACCAATGAATAACAAACTCCCCACTCTCCTGCTGCTCCTCATAAGCAAATATGAATTCCTTGTGGGAGTCCTTCATCAGACATGTGATGAATAGCATATTAGTATACATAAAAAATCATAAGCAAATATCATACTACTATCTTTCTTACCCGGTTTTTTTGGATACGTAATATAGTAGTATGATTTTTTATGTAAATATAAAAAGGATTTCAAAAAGCATATTAGTATACATAAAAAATCATACTACTATATTACGTATCCAAAAAAAGCAAGTCTGCCCTTTGAAATCCTTTTTATATTTACCACCCTTTTTCTAAATGACCAAATTACGCAACATTCAACCACCTACACATTTCGCATATGATTCTTAATATCACATCCCATATAAGACTTCTTTATAAGAGTACCTAGTACATGTTCCTAAGTTGCTTTTGGTGAGTTTTAAAAACGGTCATGAAACAAAATCACAACTTTTGATAATTGATGTCCTGCTTCTTTGCTATATAGTGAATTAAATGGCTTGGTCGGAATCCTACATCAGATAAAGCAATATCTTGGTGCAATAACAGATATTGGTGGCGAGGATATAAAATTATATCAGTTGAACTATAAGAATCCAAATTTGAAAATACCTTCTCATCATCAAAGTTCACATGACCATACTTCACCTTCCCATGCAAGTTGTTTGCAACCTTCTTCCAATCAGGAGCAAGCTTCTTACCATGATCTACACCAGAAGAAAAGACGGATATGAAAATGTTCAAAAAAACATTGGAAATAGTTATGTATAAGCACCATATGCTAAACCCATATAAAGAAACAAAAACTAATAAAGCCGAATAAGATGCTTATAATCTTATATGATTCACTTACATCTCTGAGCAATAAAAAACATAACAATTTATTTTTGGAGCCTAAAATATGAAACACATCATCAGCTACTTACGTTTGTTTAACCATATTAATATTCAACCATATGATGCATAAACCATATGGGTGATTGGCTTGCAATCTGAT
Organism: Chrysanthemum lavandulifolium; assembly: GCA_022545495.1. Classification (NCBI taxonomy): domain Eukaryota; kingdom Viridiplantae; phylum Streptophyta; class Magnoliopsida; order Asterales; family Asteraceae; genus Chrysanthemum; species Chrysanthemum lavandulifolium. The sequence goes on along the minus strand of CM040243.1, from coordinate 2,616,937 downwards.
TACAATCATTTCAATATTAAGGGTGTTTGGGTTGCTTATGGAATTGCTTATTGATTTTTGACTTAAAAACAACTTATTCAAAACTACTAATTTAGCTAAACAAATAATCAGATTACAAAATTTAATAAGCAATCTCCAACACCCTCAAAATTTCTTATTTATAGTGTCAAAACACAGTAGCAGCATGATAAACAGTTTTTTCAGCAATCCCAAACTTGAATTATATAAATCACTTTTAACTCATAAACCAGTAATAATGTCGCGTAAAGCCAAAGATTATGCCGCGTACAGTCATGTTGTGAAATGGGGATGGTGAGGTTGATGATGGGGTAACGGGTGGGATGGGTAATGGGGATTGGATTTTAGATAAGTTGTTGTCGTTTGCTAAAATGTTGACTCGGTCTAACGCGAATAATGGCGGGGAGTTCAGTGTGCCTAGGTATTGTCCCGAGACTATATTTCCACATTTGGATTACGCTGTTGATTCCCCTGTTCAGACTATGGAAGCTAAGGACATTTATGGTGAGATTTGGAAGTTTAGGCATATTTTTAGGAGGACGCATCTTTTGATGACTGGGTGGAGTAGTTTTGTAAACCAAAAGAAATTAGTCGCTGGCAATTCTATCGTATTTTTGAGAACCGAGAATGGGGAGATTTGTGTTGGGATTAGACGGGCTAAGATAGGAGGCGTCAATGGTCCTGAATTTCTGCCTGGTTTGAATTCCTATCCTAAGAACACTGTTTCGTTCTATGGGGCATTTCCTTCCTACTTGCGTGAAAATGAGAATAAGTTGATGAGAAGTGGTAGTAATAGGAATATGAATATTGATTATGGTGGAAGGGGAAAAGTGAGGCCTGAAGACGTTATCGAAGCGACATCCCTTATTTTAGAATGCTTATTACCCATGTGCATCCACTCCGTATTTTTGTATTAAGGCTTCAATCTTTGACTGCTTCGCTGAATAATAAGTAGTGCGCTAGAATGAGATTTAAAATGGCTTTTGAAATAGAGGATTCATCACGTATAAGCTGGTTCATGGGAACTGTAGCATCAAATTAGTAAATAAACCGCAAATGGGTAACACTAACTTCTGGCAGGTTTGTGCTAGGGGTTTCAACTCTTTGTTGACATATAATAGTGCATCATTAAGTGTATTTGAGAGGTGACCCAAGTGCAGGTGGTTCTGCTAGTTTTCGATGGGAAAATGACCTTTTTATTGCAAAACAGAAAACCTGAAAAAATTACCCTTTTATAACAACAATTAGCTGCTTATTTATATATTACTCCTATACACTAAATTAAAACCAAATTCAATCACAAAGTTAACCAATAGACCGCATTCAAATTAAGGTCGAACTTTGTTTAACATAAAATATGAAAGGTCTAACCAATTTTCAAGCTTTATTTTGAAGTATTCTAAAATGTTTCTTACCTCTTGCCTCATTTTGTCATCACTGAATCCATACCGTCCAGGTAATCTTACTACTTGTGAATGCAGTGAGGTCTTCGGGAACTAAACAATCATCTAACAATACACCTGTAACAAAAGATATACTGAATTAAGACACCACATATGAGATTGAAGCCGATAAAGCTGACACACCTTTAGTTCAAACTCAAACCACTTATGAAAAAAAGATCTTTAGTATATTCAGACAATAAGTAAGGAAAGCAGGTTTCAGAATACAAAGAAGGGCAACTTATTTGCGTTTTCAGAATGCAATGAGTCCTTAAACTCTTTACTGAACTTACCGTATCCAAACTTCAAATGGTTTCTTAAAACACCGTATAAAACAACAGCTAATGCCAAGGATTCCGCAACAGCTAATCCCAAGTTTGTTCAACTACTGAAATACCTAAAATGCCCACGACCGCATTTACACCACATCAAACATTCATATTTATTCAGAAGACCTTATTCATATATATTCATACATATACCTTATTAACGAACACCAAAACGAAGAAAAATGTTATATGATCACATTCGACTAACCTTTGTGGCAGTCGCACCTTTTAAGTGTCCAATAGTCTCCATGATCGCATCTTTCCCTTCGATAGCTTTCTACACAGAGAGTCCTTAGCAGCAGCCGCCTTCTCAACCGTATAATCTTTACTGTCGGCTGCCTTATCGACTGTGTAGCCCTTGGTGGCGGCCTTGTTGACTATCTATTTTTATCATCAAGCCAACCTATAATATCCCATGCAGCCTCAAATATCTCCCCAAGTGCCTTCAATGTGACCTATGGCAAGAGGACATATTTCAGTTTAATATAGTGACCAACTATATAATATTTCAAGGATCTTGGAACCCCAGTATCTAAACCGCCCAGTTTAGACCACCATTTCTGCTTCCCTAACAATACTTGAAACCCCAATATCTAACCTCACTGTTTAAGCTTAATTTTGTATGTGATCTTGGCTTATTTATAGTTATATCAAAAGCCCATTTTTCCAGCTTATTTTCAAACATATGACCTAATACAGGGAGCGTTTGGATCAGCTTATTTAGCGTGCTTATGGGCTCATTTGGTTTAGCAAAGCTAAAAATCTCACTCTTTGGACCATTATGAACTTAGTTAAAAGATGTTATAGGTGTCTTTGAAGTGTATCAGAATTCAGAAGTGGAAACATTTGGGTTCTTTTGCTTTTGATTCATTACGTAAAACCAACAAATGAAAACTGTCATACTGATTTGTGACTAAAAATTGGAAGAGAACAAAATTGATAACACGTTTGTAAAACATATAGATGTAATACCAGGAACCTAATAGCTTGTCTTATGTGATTGAGCTCATCCCATGCTGAACCTGCATATTGAAATTTGATGAATTTAAGTTCTTTAGAGAAATTCCTCAAAAGACACGCTAGGAGAGTCAGTGCCAAAATTTAATAGAATTGCACCATGAGCAAATTGCTAGTATCTTGAGTACTTGACCATCTGATTAGATATAGTTGTTGAGCTGCTACTCTGGATGCCAAAGAGAACTTATCTAATAGAATTGTAACATCTGGCGGTGTTACACCTATTACATATCTAGTAGTCAGCTCAGTAGAACCGGTAGCATGCACCTGGATGGCCAGAGCTGGGGCTAGAGCCTCTGCATTGTCTTTGCTGGTCTTTGGTCCAGTTCCGCTACCCAAAAAGTCGTCTGCATTTATAAGGCAAAATCAGAAGTCAATGTCTCCATCCAAATCAGAAACCCCATTTGTATTCGAACAGTACTATTAAAAAAAAGATAATTACTGATATTTTAACTACAACATTAAAATATCATAACATAGTAAACCATAATAAAAATTAAGAACATGTTACATAAATGGTCGGTGTGCTTTGGCAAAGATTACGGACTTGGTCTCTCATGCTAAATTGCATCAGAATTAGTAAAAGCAATATCAATAAGCAATCCCAAACAGCCCTTAAAAGTATTCATCCATTCTAATAACTAATTGGCAACAACCCTTATAAGAAGTTTCAATAAGAAATATCAAACATCCCCTAAAAGCAGATACCATCGCTACAATTCAACGACACGTAAAATTTAAAGGCATGTTACCTTAGAATAAAATGAACTATACCTTTAAGATCTTTTAAGTGAGGTTTTTCATCAAAAAACTCATTGAGCAATTCATCAAACAGTTGGTGACCAAACTACAAACACATCAGATCAGCCATAATGACCCTCAAATACGAACCTAATAAAGCATATGCATAACATTAAAATTGAAATTCATTGAACCTAAAATCTTACAGAATTGATTAATTATTGTTTTCAATCGATTGTTTCAGACTTTCAGTGTCTTTTCGGTTGTGTGCTAAAGAAACTTTTCAAAAAAAATCAATTAATTCAGAATCAAACAAATTATCCCAAGAATAAGGAATCTGATAGAACACATAACATGAATTTAACAAACAAAAAAAATCATAATATATATACTCGACTTGTATAATAAAAGCAAAACCAAACCACAACTAATCAAAACTTCAAAAGGTTATAAACTTAGCAAATTTATAAAATTCAAAATTCAATGTAATCACCTGTATGAGATCGATCTGGTTTTGACCCGTGGAAGAACTCGTACAAATTGAAATATGATCGGAAAAATCCTAATCAAAAACTAAAGCTTGATTTTCGTTTAGGTTTTTACTTGTTGTGTTAGGAAGTGTGGCTCGATAATCGATTGTTTGATGGTTTTGTTTCTTGTAAATTTTAATTTTAACCCTTTAATGTTTTGTAAATTACCCCGTCCGTTTTAAGTTTTAATTGTTTATACTTTTGACACACATACTTTTTACCCAAATTACAAAACAAACGAATTTTTTAAATTTTTTTTTCAAAACAAACAAATTTTTTAGATTTTTTTGCCAAATATAGAAGTATTTAAGGTTTCTTTTATAATTAAAAGTTTTTTTAAAAAAATCAAATAAAAAAATTATTACTAAAAAAGGAATGAATTGATTTTTTTGAAATGAAAAATTCCCACTATGGGTTTTGTTTTATTATATAAAAGATTCTAATTCAACTCCTGGTATTAAAAACCCATTCATAGACATAACGTGTTATTTTTATAAAGTTGTTGTTTAAAATTGTTAACTTTATTAATTACTTATTTTAGGCGTATCGTTTTCTTTGAATTTATTGACACGTATAATGAAACTAGCCTACAATGCCGACGTATTGTTTAATGTTTTTTTAATCAAACTGGTTAAGCTCTCGGTTCATGGTTCAACCAGTTTAACCAGCGGTTCTACAAGCTTCCCAATATAACCCGTTTTAGAACATTGGTTCTAGATTTCAATGATAGAGTAACGACGATAATTGCTTGGAGAGGGACCATTTGGTTTTTCCCACGAAGGCGGGAAATCATGTCCTTCACCGCGTGGGGATGGTTCACTTTGTGGCTTCTAAGAAGTTTGCCAATTTCAACTGTTGGCGAGATTACAAAAGTGTGGATGCCTTTTGTTTGTATTGTTTTTGTTGGTTTAATATATTGTTGCCTTTCTTAAAAAAAACTGTTGGCGAGATTATTTTTCCATGCTGATAGAATGCTTAAACACGTTTAAACTATCAACATCTATACCATCACTCACATCCAGGATCACAAAAATCATCATATCATTTATTATTTTTCCGTGAATAAGAGTACAATTAAGGACTTCTATCATATCATTTAATTTAGCGATAATTACTTTGCGTACAAGAGGAGTAACAAGTGAACATCGCCCGTCAAGAACCTCCATGGGCAAGGTGGTGGAACGAGTCGTGAAGTTATCCAATACAAGTCATTCGTTCACCAGGTTCAAGAGAGCCTATATGAGACTACCAAAGATAATTGATAACCTCAACTAGAATAACACCAAAAGTAATATTTATGGTCGACAGCCTTCGCTAAATCTTGAATGTCCGGATTTAGATCTTCTTGCTAATTTAACCTTGACGTCTGAGTTTTGTCCAATGGTCCTTCTGGTCCCGGTCCTAGTCCAGGCCTACACACCACAAATCACGAGCTAGTTTGGCCTTTTGCGCAACACGCGCCTTTCTTGTGGGTCAACTACAGATTGCATTCTCTTTCTTAGATTTGCACCAAAGTTTAAGCAACCCAATATGCTTCAACCACCAAGAATAAATGTTCTCCAAGTATGGACCTCAAATCATGACGATAAGGACTTTATGTAAAGCGGTTCAGTTCAACGTTAGGAGATTTGTGCAAGAAAGCATCAGTCACAGTTAAAGAACAAGGGTATGGTTTGAAAGTGGTTACTTGGTCACACTTACCCAAGTTAACTCTCCAGGCAATACTCTCATCGGACATGATTCCTGGTAGAAACTAAGGATCTGGAAAGAAACTTTTTAACTTAGCAACAGTGAGTAAAATCAGGTTGAATGGTTTATTTATATATATTATGCAGCAAGGACAAGAACTTTGATTGTCCCTTGACTGTTTGCTGTCAACATAGTTGGGCTATCACTTTTCCAACACACAGCACTTATAAAGTATGACCCTGGTTCCTCCTCGCCTTCATTTGTCTCAGCGCTGAATTTATGCCAAGCTGCAGGTCTTGAGATATCCTAAAAGTCGAGAATTGAAAATAATGTTAAAAGATAAAAGTATGCATGACCCTAGACCTTGATCTCAATATATAAGCTGACCTTGTGGTAGACAAACGCTTCATTAGTCTCACTGCCACATGCTAGGTAATCGTTATTCACGGTCAAACCTACAAAGTTCTTCTCATTTGTGTGTCCTTTAAACGTTCGGAGCTGCAAAAGAGGGGAAAAGAGCATGCAAACTCAGACTTGCAGCTTATAATGAGAAGGATCACATGAAAAGTGAATTACGAGTAGTGGTCTTACTGGCATATTTTCCTTGACGTCCCACAAGCGTAACGTGCTGTCAGTAGACGCAGAAGCGAGCTCAGAGTCGGACAGAAATTTTACATATGAAACAGCTTTCCGGTGGCCACTAAAAATATGTAATGGTTGACTTATATTTCTCAGGTCATAATAATGAATGTGATGATCTGCAGAACCCACCTGCAAGGTCCCAGCCAATAAGTGAATGCATACAGATATATTTCTAAAGACGATATAATAATAAATAGCTAAGAGGAACGTACTGCAACATGAAAACTAGATCCAGGATTATACTTCACAGAACAAATATTTGCTTTCATGTCAATATTAAGAACACTAGCCTCTTGCTTCGTAGACCAAATTTTCACCTATACGATAAGAGTGCAAGATATGAAAATCATTAAGAAGCGGAAACAAAATTCAAACATAGGCTACCAAAAATTAGAAGTCATACACATAAAACACACTCAACATTAACTCAAGTTCATTAAACACTATACATATCCAATAATCTGTCAAAGCATGGGTCGACATTAAATGCATCAGATACCCCAGATCTAACCAATAAAAGTCATTCCTTACATCTGATAAAAAAGAGAACCCAGATTACGACATTTATGGCCCAGCCGCCCAGAAAAGCGTTTTGTTTCACACTAACACATATTCATAAATCGTCTAAAATTAAGTAATCAGTCCAAGATTGTTTACTAAATCGTCTAAAGTTAAGATTATTCTATGTTTGATGTTAACACCGTTTATCATAACATGTTCCAAAAGTTCTCTGCTTTTAATTTCAGAGAACTCTTATTGGATATACGGGGAAAACATGTTACCCAAAATGAATCCCTTCCCTGCCATAAATTTCTACATAAATAAATTATAAAACTACTATTTCATAGGACATCATGCGAAGCTTCAGTCATATTTACATATTCACTTTATTCGTTAAGGAACCTGAAAAGAATAACGTGGCACAGTTGGGAGTTTGGGACTGTTTACAAAGGAACACATTTTTCATAAGAGCAACTACTGTATTTTAAAGCTTTGGGATACTAATAACATTCAAAGATGGACAGGATCACTGTCCAGACCAAATGTGTAATTTAGTCGAGTGTTAGTGCTGAAAGAGAATGAAGTACCTTGCAGTCATCACTTCCAGATACTAGCAGAGTAGGTTCAGTACATGAGAAATCAACACTCCATGCTCGTTTCTCATGCTCCTCATACTCCATAACACTCTGAGTCAAGATTGCAGATCAGACATAAATTCATGAGCTGAGTTTTCCATATCTTGTAAGAGCACAAACAAATAAACGCCAAACTCAAGTGAAATGCTACCTGACATGTAGTTACATCCCATACAGTCACAATACCCTCGTAATCGCTACTCGCTATATGGCTTTTTGTATACTTGTTCCAGCTCAAGCAACTAAGTTTGGAGCGTGTTGGCATCTCCACTATAGGACATTGCACATCCGCATTTTCATTCACCACCTGGAAGACACATATGTAGGTGAGTACATATGAAATGAAGCTTATCTCAACTTTATCAGTATATAAAAATTTCAAAGCAAGGAAAGAATTTTATACGTGACAAATACAAGTCCATTGGAAAGCGTATGCTACTTTTAATGCATTGATGTACCCATATACGGGATACCATAAAAGTTCCTAACAAGTGCCAAACTTTTCTAACATTTATCGCCTAAAAAAGTTTCCTTTCGATTCACTGAAGTATCTGTTCATTCTAGAAGTTTGCACTCCTTATATCTTAGATGCAAGTAGCTTATATTTGAAAGTTGTTTTACCATCTATATAATAAAGTAGCAAAGATTTCAGTAATTAATATTCAGTATATATTTACTCATTTGTTCTAGAACAACAATCTACAAGGCTACCAGCTACCACATTTCAGACACAATGTGGGGTAAAATAATTTCTGATTGTATAGATGAAAATGCTTCCAGCTAAATCTGAGGAATTTGAATATTTAAAAGAGGTGGAGATTGCACTAAAGACTTACAGAAGCAAATTCAAAAACCTTGATACGTCGTGAAACTCCAGCAGTAGCGAAAAATTCATCATCTCGGTCAAATTCTATGCTGCAATCAAAGAAGAGAGTTAAACAACAAGAAAAGAGCAATTCAATCAGAAATTTTCTATGGTCCTTGTTAAGATTACCACCGTGATGTTACGTGACAATTGCCAGTAAATAGTCATTTCTATAAAAGACCAAGCATCGAAGCAAAGAGTAAGGTAAGAATGTGATAATTTAAGATCACATACAAATTTGGGGACAATTTTAAGTAAAGGAAAATCTCGGTAACCAGTTGTTTCTGAACTGAAAAATAACTTCTATACTCAACAAACCTAGATACAATATTGGCTGAATTGAAAAGATCCCCATGCTTAAGTTCAGCAACAACCCGCAACCGACTGCACATAAGACAGAAAAACTCAGCATACGAACCTTGTGACTGATAAAGATATTGAAATCAAGATCACCACATAACCATAAACAATCAACCTGTATCGTGTAAATGAAGAAAGTATAGACTGAAAATCCTTGAGTCCCGGATGATAACCTTCTCTTTGCACAGGAGTACAATCCCTTTCTTCCTGCTTCTGTTCTTGTCTTGCCCAATATTTGCGCTTTTGCAAGTAACACTCTTGCAAGTCATTGAACTGAATCAACAGAGAACGTATTAGTAATCATATACCACTGCCATATAAAAATGACAGTCAACATGTCCCGACAAAACACTAATATATCCCATAAAGAATAAGTGCAGCGACCTGAGCATGAACACGCCTTTTTCTTGCTACAGATACTCCTGGTTGAGTATTTTGTGAATCGGACCCACTGTAAGCATCTTTTCTTTGAACAGACTGAGAGGTTACAGGTGCCGGTTTATCAGCGGCCCTACCTTGAGAACCTGCTGCTGCACCCAGCCGGAATTGACTGTAAGCACTGTTTCCAATGGACATATTGCTGCTGTTGCGTTTGTCCATCAATGAAGGCCATGATGATCTTACAGTAGGATCATCAGAAAGCATCCTTAGTTTAACGGAACATCTTTCTCTTGCTCGATATAGTTCTATTCTTTGTCTCTCTACAGCATGTATGTCTTCTTTAATATAATGAAGATCGTTTTGCATCTACAACATTACAAAAAATATAGAATCAGCGGCGTCACATGATGCAAACAGTCAAGCAATTATTGTCAAGGCTACAACTTGGGGAGCTGTTTTAAGGTGGCTGTCAGACAGAACAAGCACCACATGAGATGCAAGCAGCAGACTGAAAGCAGATCGTAAATGACCTTAAACCACAAATACGCTAGGCAACACTAACTTTGACCACCAACAACTAATCAATAAAAGATATTATTATCATGTCAGACAGAACAAAATATGCAACTTGGGGAGCTCTTTTATGGTGGATTTCAGACAGAACAAGCACCACATAAGATGCAAGCAACATATGGAAAGCTGATAGTAAATGTGATTCAACCAAGAATATGACCAACTTTTAATATGGATATATAACCAACATATCCCGAATTTGCGAGTGCAAAAGAATACCATTATTCTGTGATGTCAGTTAAGTGATTAAAGGAACAACTGTGAGAGCATATGACATTCATCCATTGCAACAAGCACCAGAAAAATCAATAGCAAGTTATTTATAATGTACCATAGAGTAGTATGCCTCATTTGGAACCTGACTTATTAGATGATTAGATATAACTGTTGGCAGGTATTTGTTAAGGCCAATGAAAATGACATGAGTAATTAGACAAAACTAATTGAAAAACGGAGGAGGACCTCATTAAGCTCTTCAAGCTTTTGCTTTCTTAAGCAATGCAGAAAATCGCGCATAATTTGTAAATTAGTCTCAGCTTCTTCCTGCTCCATTTTTCTTTTCTTATCGGCAAGAAGAACCAATAGGACGTCCAGCTCCTTGACCGACACATCACATCCCTGTCTAAGACAAAAAGAGTCATGTTTCTATACAAAATTACAAGTGTTGGGAATCAAAGAACGAACCAAACAAACAAATCGACAAACGAAGCTAAAGCTTTATTCAAATTGCAAACCAAATTCGTTAGCAAACACAAAATTCTAATTCAAAGGTACCAAATTCTAATTCCAAAGTACAAAGCATTATAAAACTACGAATCCCCTATTTATAGACCAAACTAACAGTCATAGAATAGTTTCCTAATTCTAAACAAACTTGTAGGACAACTCACACAAATTACCAAATTTGTCAAACAACCCTTAGAGTTTAAGTCAATTTTCACAGCTAAAGTATTTGTAAATGCAGAAATGCTATAAACATAATAAGGATTTAAATAAGTCAAAATATTGACCTGCTCAAGTGCTTGTTTAAGCTGCTGAGTAGGAGAAGCGCGTTTCGCCATTTGGCACGCCGAAGCCTTCATCAATAGCTGCATACATAAAATAATATTAAAATGTAATTACTTAAACAACTACGTAAAACTTAATATAACTAAAAGGGTTAACTGATTGAAAATGTATCATACTCGTCACTTTCTGTTATTGTGTACTTTAAAATTTCGATTATTATGCGTATTTTGTGACTATTCTGACATGTAAAATGACCATTTTACCCTTTGAAATTTGGAAAAAGTAAAGGTAAAATAGTCGCAGAATACACATCATTGTGTGTTTTTTCGACTATTCTGCCATGTAAAATGACCATTTTACCCTTCGAAATTTAGAAAAAGTAAAGCTAAAATAGTGGCAGAATACTATTAATTGCGTGTTTTTTCACTATTCTGCCATGTAAAATGACCATTTTACCCTTCGAAATAGTCGTCGGAGAATACACGCGATCAAAATTTGAAAGTTCAGTACACACAATAACAAAAAAATGTGTTAAGGAAATGAATATAATACCTTATTAAGCAAGAAATTAGGGAAAATCTGACCAGCAGTAAGGTAGGAAGCACAAGAAGGACAATCATTCTTATTATGCAAATGAGTAACAATACACATGTAACAAAAACTATGTCCACACGATGTTAGAAAGGCGTCTTTTATTATCTGCATGCATATCGGACACAACACTTCTTTATCATCACAGTCATCTTCTTGATCCTCTACCGTTACCAGTTGAGCTGCTGCTGGTGGTGGATCCGTCGCCGGTTCAGGCTTCACTGATGAAGGTACCATTGCTCCAACACCGCCTTCCATAGTTAATGTTTGATGGATTCAAAGAAGGTTTTAAATGGTGTTTTTATTTGTATGGGTGGAAACTGACCACGTTAGGCGCGCGTATTATGTTTTTATGTTTCTTTTTACTACCCTTGAGTTTGTGATGAGTTATACTTTTGGTCCTTTTTTCCACTTGTGTACCGGATATTTAATAGTACTCTTTTTTCCACTTGTGTACAGGATATTCAATATTCAATTTTTTTTTTTTTTTTTTTAGGTGCTAGTATCTCTAGTGAATATAAAAGAAATGTTTTTGCTTAAACATAAAGTTATGTTTAATTTCTAAAATTTAATTTTTACATAAAGTTTAAGTCACACATATTGACACTGAAAATATATAATAGTCATCTAAATGTAACTCAAATGACCAAAATGAGAGTTTATTACCATTTTTGGAAAGTTTAATGATGCATTTGTATATTTTCCCATTTTGATATTCAATATTCTACGATTACTATTAGGTTGGGTTTAACAATGGTCAAAAGATGCGTAAATGGGCTCCTTTGACGCGTCGTGCTTAAAACAAACACCTCAAATAACACGTCTTAGGTGTGTTTTTTTAGAGAAGACGGTCAACTGATTAACCGAATTGTGTTGCGAGAAAAAAGTTGTCAACGGTTTAAAAAAGAACCGTTGGTGATTAATATATGAAAGAAAATTATAGCCCAACGCCCTTTTATTTTTATAAACACTTTCAAAGATGTTAAATCTAAATATCTAATTAATACAAATACATATTTGTCATTTCACAAAATAAATTGATTCCGAACCAGTTTACATCCTTAGATGAAGAAGAAGAAGAAGAAGTTAATTGTATAAATCTAGAGTTTTTTTAAAAGAGGCAATAACATACTATATGCATTATCAAGCTGAAAGTTCAAGCTGACAGATATATCCGGAATTGTCTTTTCTTGTTAAGTCGATTTCACTGTCGGGTGCGCATGATACAAAGCGAATAAGGTACACGGAAGCGCATGAAGTAGCAAGAAAAGATATAAAACGAGCGTTTGACGTGCTAAAAAAAAGTGAGCTATAGTAAAAATCTCACACAACCGATGAACATTAAGGAAATAACTAATATTGTATAAGAAATAACGAATACATGATTCGCATGTAATACATGTAGCTTACCCAAGTAGGGGTATTAGTCGGATCGAGTTGGTCGAGCTTCGAGTCAATTCGAGTCGGGTTAAAGACGGGTTGAAGTTAAAAAATCATATCCTGAACCCGACCTTATTAAAATCTCGGGTTAGTCTGGTTCGAGTCTATTCGGCTCGGGTTCAATCTGTTCGGGTCTATTCGAGTTCGGGTCAACCCGAATATCAATACAATGATTAAAAAAAAGGCATTTACATACATCCACAACCAAACTTCAATAATTACATATTTTCCCAAATCATGCTTTAATAGCATTGTACATCATGCATTAAAAACTTGTGTTTTGGGGAAATATGTAATTTTTAAACTTTCCTTGGGTATATATGAAATTCCCCCATTAAAAAAAATGGCTAGTTCATTAAATACATATATAAATCACAAAAAATATATCAAAAAAATATAAAAACCTTTATTCGGGTCAAATTAGGTTGACTCGAACCCGAATTAGCCAAATATTTTTAATCCGATACTGGGCCCTATGTAGTAGTATTTGGGTTATTCTGGTTAACCCGGATAACCCAAATAAAATTATTGACCCGAGTAACTTGACCCGAATAGGCTTATTCGGGTTCAGGTCGGATTTTGACATCCTAAACCCCAGGTGCAACAAGTGAGTAGACTGTTTTCGAAATTTCACTAAAAATGTCTTTAATGTAAAGGAAATAACGAATATGAATGTTTCTATGATTTCTTTATGTAGTATCCGAGTTACTCTGATTGACACGAATAACTCGAATAAAATTACTGACCCAAGTAACTCGACCCGAATAGACTTATTCGGGTTCGGGTCGGATTTTTGACATCCCTACTTGACCCCGGGTGCAACAAGTGAGTAGACTGTTTTCGAAATTTCACAAAAAAAATGACTTTATTGTAAAGGAAATAACGAATATGAATGTTTCTATGATTTATCTCTCTTTGATGACAATTTTTGTGAAAGTGTTAAAGAAAAAACTAAACTTCTAGTAAACGTGACATTTTTATATCTACGGAGTATTGTTAAGAGAGATAGTCAATTACTACTATACAACCTTTCTTATAAGCAAGTGGGTGTTGTGTTGAATGGAAGGCCATAAAGTGAAATTGGTGTGCTACCGCCATGATTTAAAATAAGTGGCTTTGATGATCAGTCGAAATATCTATAAAACTATCAAACAATAATGTTATTATGCATTGCTTTTAAGTGCCGATCAAATAACAACTCGGTAATCTAATTATAGTTTAAATACATCTTTCTTTTTAGATGTAACTATTTCCTTTTAAAATATTACAAGAATTTTATTAAGTTAGATGATTCATATTTATTTTGAAAATACTCCGTATATCATAACTAAAATATTTTTTCCAAGACATGTTTCAAATTGGAAATAACAAAATATTTTCTTTGTGATGGTTCAATGTGATAGAGATAAGGGGCTAAAATGAATACAAAGGTTAAATTGAAACTTTTAGAAATAATAAACAATTAATTCCAGCCTTTACAGATGCCCCACCACACAAACACTTGCCTTTGTCTTCTCCACTAAAACATCGTATCCCATTTTCCACCATTGTTGTCATAGCTTTTTTTTTTTTTTTTTTTTTTTTTTCCAGAAAATCTTTTATATTCTATCCTAAATCATCTATTACCATAAATAAACCATCAGAAAACGATTGTATACTTATACTAAAGTTTTAGAAATTTGAGCCCCTAAAAATGGGCGCCTGTGTGGTTCTTCTTCCCGCACACGCTCAAATCCGGCCAGTTGGACCCGTTCAGATAAATTGAAGGGTTTTTAACTTTGTTAGAGCCACGAGTTAAGACATGTAAAAAATCCAAAATACATTGAGGACTTACTTAAAATACACTTATCGATACTTTTATGTAAATCCTTATGTATTTTTCAGTGAGTGTATGTGTAGTTTTGGTATTTAGAAAAACCCAAATTGAAAAGCCAGCAAAATTTTCTAAATTTCTTCTCCCATTTTTTGAAGAATCAAAAACCATTTTATCCGCTTGAAACTAGACAACAAAAAAGAATACTAGTCCTTTTCATCAATCCGACTCATAATTGTCTTTTACTGTATCAACTGCATCAACTACCATGTTTATTTTGGAGAAATGATACATAGACCTAAACTTAAATCTAAAATCAAATGTTAGCATTTTAATGGTACCGCAGACGAGGATGACACTTTTACAACCATGAGAATGATCTTAAATGATTTTAGATCTAAGTTTAGTTCAAAATTAGGTTCGTATATCGTTTATTTTATTTTGACAAGATGTTGGGCCACATAATTTGCAAATATCATTGCATAAAAACTTAACTTTTCAACCTTAATGTAAAGGTTTCAAGATCGAGATCTTATTCAAAATTATTTTCGTCTTTCTGAGATCGTAATCAGAAGATCGCACTGGGATCTTTAGATCCTCTTTAACGTTATTCTTATAGTTTTTGTAATATTATACAAATCTACAAATTATTATACATTATAAACATAAAATGCTATGAATGTTTCATATATATGTTGTCCTAAATTATGATTATGAAATATTTAAAAAGATTAACATGTTGTTTTTGAGTTCTAAAAAAAAAAAAAAAAAAAAAAAAAAACTCATAAATTTGCAGTTTTTATTTTGTAATCCGAGAAAAATAAGATCGGATCGGATTTGATCTTAAGATTGTATGGTTAAGATAGGGATCCTAAAAGATTTTAAGCTTGCAAAGATCCTATGTAGGATCCAAATCGTTTTTGCTTTGCAGTATCGTAAAATCGCAAGATCATAAAATCAGGATCGAAATCATGACAACTATGCTTACTGCTACTAGAACTGTATTCGATTTAGAATTTCTACAATGCATGAGTAAATGTCTAAACGTCCGTAATGGTGACCAAATGCATGACCAAACCCTTTTTTCAACTAAATATGTTTAGATTTGCATTGCGACCCACGTATATACGTGCAATTCATTCGGTCAAGTTGCCGACCAAACCAAACCAATTCCTGAGAAGGGGAGGGGGGGGGGTCTCTTATCGGGGGGACACGACCAACCAAATGGTCGACCTCCTATTACCACTAGCCTAACAAAACAATGTATTGGGATCAAATACGGATATTTTGGAGTTTTTACGTTTTCCTAAAATGCCTAACTATGGTAATGATAGAAATTAGAAAATGCGTGCATACAGCAATTGCCATCATCCGTTCCCATTTAAGATGCCTAAACGACCATTTTTTTTTTTTTTTTTAATTTTATTATTATTATTATTTTTAATCAAGTCATTTAATTATATGCTTTACAAAGATTTATTCATTTAAACAATGTAAAATTTATCCACATTGTTAGGTAAGGAGTCATACATTAATTTCTTCGTCACTTTAGTGCCATATCATTTCAACACCAAATAACATAACATCAAAAAATCACCCGTTATTATAACATCATATAACACCATCTTTTGAGACCCACCCTTTTAAAAAAAATATATAATTTACAAATGACTAAAATACACCGTTGATCCCTAAACTTGTCACTGCGCATCGCGATGGGACAAAGTTAGGCATTATCATCGCCGGAGGTCCAAAACATGGGCTTTATATGCCAAATCGTCCCTTGAGCATTAACGCCGATGTCAACGTTATGTTGGTGAGGGCAAAACCGTCTTTCACTGTAGCGTACTCAATACAAACCGTTGTACGGTGTTTGTAGCTAGTATATGTCGTAACACGATTTGGTCGTCATTTATCATCCATCCCTAAACTATCTTACAAAAGCAGTTTCTACAAAGCGATAATCGTTCAAGAAGCGTGCGTTCTTCGGTGTGGTAAGCAAGCTATTATTCGCACGTGGACCTCCGCCAACCTGGTGGCGATTATTTGGTTGTCTGTTGAAGTAAGTGCGTCTTAATATTTATTGTATAAGTTTGTTTTCATGACGACAAAGTACATTGTAACAATAATGGTTGTTTAATGACTTGTCATAATCATGAATAGGGTCTTCTTGTCGGTGAATACGATGGTATGATCACGAAATCGTGCTCGTTCAAGAATGATCATACTAGGCCTTTTGAGGGGGAGAAATGAGCTTGAGGCAAGATTAGTAGTTGCTCAAGGTGATGTGTAGAAGTGGAAGATTTACCTGGTGCTCAGTTGGATATTGTTCTTGATTGTTTATGCATTGGGATAAGTTTTTTAGCTTTTATGTAATGAGGCGAGATGGTTAATGTTCAGTATCTTGAATTGTAATAACGTTGTTATGAAGTATTCAGTTTGGTTTGTTTTTTATTTTCAATGCCTTATGGGTATGCAGATGGTTAGCAATTTGTTTAGGTTTGACTTTTAAATGTCAACATTCTTATGAGGTTTTGTTTAGCTTTGGTTACTTTTGATGCAAATTATTCACACATCAAGTTAGTCAATCTATAAAAATACACAATAATGACATGGTTCCATAGTTAATGCAAATGGATATAATTTCAAATGCATAAAATTGCATACTTTTCAAAGCATGAGAACTACAATTAGACACACACACACACATATGTTTTTAGAGTACATAACTTGTCCATAGGAAATAAACTAGATGAAACATTTTCTAGCTAATTAGCATCACGAATTGACCTATGGTGAGGCCATCATTCTTTCGGTGCGACTGCTTGCCTAGTCATTCTTCGTGTAGCGGTGGCTTGCGTAAACCTTGCACATCACTTGACCGCGGTGAGAATCGGTCGTGATTGATCATGTTCTTTGGGATTGACACTGGGATTGCTCATGCATCTTGAGATCGGCAATCGCTTCATCTTGATGTTCTTTGGGATTGTGACAGGATGCATCATGTATGATGGGATCTTGGTTGCTTGATCTTGATTTTCAGTTGAACACCACTTCCTTGAACTACACTAACTTGATTTTCAACAACACATATACCTTGACTTCTTTATCTGCCGCTACTTTGTTACCTTTATGATGTGTCCTTTTCTTTGCGACTTTTGTAGGCACTTGTTTGACATTTCCACTTATTGGCGGTTCGTCTACTTTCGACTCCACCATACCTAGACATGTTTTCCGGTTGTGTCCAAAGAATGCCACAAATACTACACTTAACACTCTTCCAAGCCCTTGATAGCTTACCATTCTTCACAATCTCTTCACTTTGGAGCTATCCTAACTCTTTTCTACCTCTTGAGCTAGGCGAGTTTGTTTCGATTTCGGTGGAACAATTGTTGTTGGCATAGTTGATTTTTCCCAATGTTCGTTGCTAGTTATAGGTTGGACATGGTGATGGTAGGTTGCCTCCCAGTGAGAAGATAGTAACAAGGATGAGCCCATGTTTCTGACTCCTACTTGTTGCCCATTTAAAGCCATATTCAATTGGTAGCAAAAGCATGTTTACATGGTAAACCCGTTATCTCCCATCTTCGCAAGTACAAGACTTGTGTACAACATTAACTACACATTGGTCACCCTCTAGCATGTTTTGTGCGGTTGGTGTTAGTGTCCCATCACTCTTCTCAATCACCAAAGAGCATGCATTATCCTCTTCATACGGTATTCTAATGTATTCTAAGGTGTAATAATTGGTTTGTTTAAACCTCAATTATTTTGTCATGAAACACTTGACACATGTTATTAAGTAACACATCATAAGTAGCTCTCTAAAGATAAACAGTAATAAACATGTATTAATTATAAGCTGTTTATCTTGCATTAACAAATACAAATTAATCGAAGCAGATAGATCATTTACATGAAAATGTAACCTTGACCAATGCATCGGTGGTATCTTACTTAACCAATCATGGGTGATTGATTAAGTTTCTTGAAATCAACCATAGCTTTAAAGCTGTACAGCAGTTGAGGTCATTGCACATTTCCACAGATGCTCTTTGTAGGCCCTACCTTTCCATTGCGTTTCATTTTCTCATGAATGCTTCTGTCTGAATCGTGTTCGCATCCGGAAAACTTCTCCTAAAGCTCTACTTATATCACGTACAAAATCAAATATGTTTACCGTCTATTTCAAAACAGAGACTTAAATTTATGAGCAGTTAAGGAGTACCTTTTCATGTCAAGAATAAAAGTGATTCTTGAGATTGGCTCAAGTACTATATCATCGGATAAACAATGAAGAAACCAAGTCCATGATCCTATGTTTTCTAATTCAACAAAAGCATAAGCTAAAGGGTATATACCATTGTTGCTATCAATTCCACATTGTCATCATTGACCATTCAAAGGACCACGAATTGAAAAGCACCCGACCCCAACAACGATCTCCCACATGCTTTAAATCCTTCCATCGAGCACCTAAACAAACATACACTCTCTTGTATTCTCTAGTTGGAAAAGCCTCATCCGGAGGTCGCTCCACATTCATCACAACTGTTGTATTATGGTTTGTCTTCGCAACTCTTGAACATAATCTCTCAACATGGTAAATTGTAGCTTGAATTGACCCACGATGGTCATTATTGCTAAGTTTTGGCCCTTAAAACCTTCGCATAGACATGAAGCTCGTATTGGTTGGTAAGTTGATTATGCAGACTTGACAGAACCAGTGGATTGGTTTCAATTTTTTTGTAATTTTCTGTGAGATATAGCGAAGGTCAAAAGCTCGATCGCCTTGATTGCAAACAAGTGTGTTGCTCATTATATGTTCGATTGACCACGTACTGCCTCACCATTCCCGCCGACAAACAATAGCCATGGGCGAGTATTTCGAAGGGTCCTTTTGCCAAAAGTAATGCATTTATACCCTTCGCTTAATGGACTTCTAGATGGGCCTATATCTAGTCCGGGACCTTCACTTGGGCTCGAAAGTGGAACACAATTGTTGGGTTTTAGGTTCCTTGTATGATGAATTACTTTAAGTGATGGAACCACGGACAAGCTTGAAGATAACCCGGACGAAGAAGAGTAACCAGCGATGAAGATAACGCGGCTAGTAGTATTGAGTAGCTCACGATAGTATTGTAAGCATTGCTAGTTCT
The DNA here is from genome assembly GCA_022545495.1 of Chrysanthemum lavandulifolium. Taxonomy (NCBI): domain Eukaryota; kingdom Viridiplantae; phylum Streptophyta; class Magnoliopsida; order Asterales; family Asteraceae; genus Chrysanthemum; species Chrysanthemum lavandulifolium. The sequence goes on along the minus strand of CM040243.1, from coordinate 2,597,203 downwards.
ATAGAGTCGGTTAGTTTATTGTATCGATAAATATGGAAAGATATTTATCTTGTAGGATACGTATTGTATATTGTATAGGACTCCTTATCCTATAAAAGGAGGTCCTTGGCTAGGTTAGATATACGTGTATTTTATATCTAAAGTCGTTTTCACTTCAAGGTTGCAAAACCCTAATACCGTAAGAGTATTCAGTATTAATTAATAATATTGAGGTGTTGAAAGTTAAGCTGTTCTTTTCTTAAGATCAAGTGTTAAATTCAGCGTAATACTTGATAAGCTTTTGTTACTAGTCGGTTTCTATATTAGATCGTTTGCTCAATTGGGATCAACAAGTGGTATCGAGCTTGTGATCTAGAAAGCTGATATCAAGAAGAAGTCGTTAATTTGTACTCAAGGAAGTTAAGATGTCTCGAAGAAACTCATATGGTGGCGCTTAAGGTTCCCATGCTCAAACATGGTGAATATCAAATCTGGAGGATGCGAATGAGGCAATACATTCGCATGATTGATTATGCTCTATGGGATGTTGTTGAAAAAGGAGATACTCTTCCTTTGAAGGGTGAGGATGGTAAGGAGATTACCATTGTTAGTGAACCTGATAAAGCTAAGAGGAAAATGGAGATCAAAGCTCACAGTCTTCTCTCCATGGGAATACCTAATGAATTTGCATTGGACTTTGATCGGTGTAGTCGACTAAAGAACTATTGGATGCTCTTGAATTGAGGTTTCTTTGGTAATGAAGCTACCAAGAAGTCAAGGATGAACATGCTTAAGCATCGGTTTGAAACCTTCAACGCTCAAAGTGGAGAAAAGATTGATGGCACATACAATAGGCTTCAAAACTCATCATCAATGAAGGCGGTTGGTTACAAGTTCCTTCAAGAAGATATTAATTTGAAATTCATAAGGAGCTTATCATCGATTGGGCTATTCATACAATTGTGTGGAGGAATAAGGCGGACTTTGCTACTATGACTCTTGACAATCTCTTCAATAACTTGAAGGTTTATGAGTCGAAAATAACTTTTCCAACTCGTCTTCTTCTAATCAAAACATTGCTTTTGTATCCACAAATCACAAAAGCTCACAAGATGTATCCACTGCGCCTATGGTATAACCACGGCTATTGCAAACAATACCCTTTGTTAGTGATAATGTCGGTGATGGTGCAATTTGTGCTTTTCGTCGATTTAACTACTAGTGTTGATGTTTTGAATCAAGATCTAGATCAAATTGATCCGATGATCTTGATGAAATAAACCTTCAATGGCAAATGGCAATCTTGACTCTCCGTGCAAGGAAGTTTCGAGGAGGACTGGAAGACATGTTAGGTATGATGGTCAAAGGAGAGCTAGATTCGACAAAAGCAAGATGGAGTGCTTTAGCGCAAGAAGAAAGGTCATTTTGCCGGGAATGTCGAGCTCTAAAAGACTTGAGGGTATTAAGAAGACAACGAAGAACCTACTAGTTCTTGACTTTGGTTGCTCGGGATGGACTTGGTGATTATGATTGGGTGATCAGTTGAAGAAGGTCCAAATGCGACTTTTACGGCGATGAAGCTTCAAAGAGCATAACTTTGCTCTAATGGCCTATGCTTCATCTTCCGGTTCGATTACGAGGTATCTAATGATTCTAAAACATCTACTTGTTCTTTTAAATCATGTTCGATATCTTAGAGTCTCAAAAGGCTATCACCGAGAGTATGAGAAAAGAAGTAGAGATTGACTCTAGATAATTTAGGATATAGAGTTGGTTTAGAGGTGTGGAAGAGAAGCTAAAATTACGTATTAAATGTGAGTTTGAGTATGTAGAAAAGATCAATATACTAGGTGGTGAAATTGACCTTAAAAGCAGAGAGATTAAAATGCTCAAAGATAAACTAACGAGCGAGAAAATGTAAAAGTTCGGGGCCACAGAGGAAAAAAAAACATATTGTTAGGGTTGCTAAATTACAATATGCTTCGATCTTGTCTGAAACCAATTGGTCAAAATCGCTTAGAGATGGTACTTGGTATAGGATATAATGATATGCCACCACCCCTTTAATGAAACATGCACCACCGTTAAAGAAGCTGTCATTTAGTAGTGAATTCGGTTTAATAAACTGTTGAAGAAGTAAATAAGATGAATTACCTAAGATAAGTTCGATAAGTTATCCGTGCTCCCATAATTGAAGATTGGGAATCGATTCGAGGATGTTAGTCTTGAATCAACTAAGTGCGAAAAGATAGAGCCGATTAAGAAAGTTGATTCTAAGCAAGTCAATTTGTACCTAGATTTGGAGCTAAAGTTACCAAAAGAGTTGTAGAGTACAGAGAAATTCCTAGGGAACATATGAAACAATTTAAACCTAGGGGAAATCAAAGAAACTTAAATGGTTTAATCTCTAACAGATTAGGTGATGAGTTTCAATGTGTTAATAAGGCTTGTTTTGTTTGTGGTAGTTTTGACCATTTACAGAGGAATTGTGATAAAAGCAGACCACAAGTTTGGAATCAATGGAGGAGGTGAATCATAAAAACTTTTCAAATAAAACACACCCTCATCCTAAAAGAAACATGATTCCAGAGCGGTCTTGATGAGGAATGGGAATACAAAATCTATTGTCATCGCTACACAAAATGGATTCCAACCACGGCTAAGCAAAATGTAAGCGGCTAAGCGGTGTCAAACCATCGATAAGCCAAAAATCTGTGATTTAAAAGAAGTTTTAAAATTCCAAAGGTGATAAGCGATACGGTGGTTGGAAATCATTTTATCTTTGTTAAGGCCTCAAGAAGTTGGCAATGGAAGCCTAAGACAAAGGTTTTACCATATGTCAATGTGCATCAATGGACGACAAAATTTGAATATTTTGATGCGAGGCGGACCAAGTCGATCTTGACTTGGGTCCAAAAAGAACTAATCTTTGAAATCTTATATGCGGGGCAATCTTCAAACCGAGCTAAAAGATAAAGGAGTATTTGATAGTGGTTGCTCTGGGCACATGACTTGGGATGGAAGCAATTTGGAAGATTTTGAAGCTTATGATGGAGGATATGTGGCATTTGGTAATGATCCAAGGGAGGAAAGATTCTTGGCGGAGGAACAATCGAGCAGGAAGCTAGACTTTGAGAAGGTCTATTTGGTACGAGGACTAAAGTACAATTTATTCATGTTTCTCAAATGTGATAAGAAAACTGGGTACTTTTGGGAAACCGAGTGTGTGGTGTTATCTCCCGAGTTTAAGATGCACGATGAGAAGTTTATACAACTTAGGGTACCTAGGAAGGAAAATATATCTGTTTTGATCTTAAAATGTTCTTCCTAATAGGTCCTTATGTTTGTTTGCTAAAGCATCCATTGATGAGTCAATAATGTGGCATAGAAGGCTAGGTCATCTAAATTTCAAAACAATCAATAAAGCGGTAAAAGGAAACTTAGTGAGAGGGTTACCTTCAAAGGTTTTGAGTGTAAGGAAGCGTGTGTGACTGTCAAAAGGAAAACAACATAGAGCCTCTTGTAAGACCAAAAGCGTAAACACCATAACACAACCATTGTTTATGCTTCATATGGACTTATTTGGACCAACTTTTGTTAGAAGCTTGAACCATAAGCGATTGCCTAGTTATCATGATGATTATAGTAGATTTTCTTGGGTATACTTTTGGCTACTAAGAGTGAGACTAGTGAGATTCTTAAGAGTTTCATTACTAAGATAGAAAATCTAGTAAGTCATAAGGTCAAAGTAATCGATGTGATAATGGAACCGAGTTTAAGAATAATGTGATGAATCGGTTTGTGTAGATAAAGGTATTGAAAGACAGTTTAGTGTTGCTAGAACACCACAGCAGAATGGTGTGGTGAGAGGAAAAATAGAACACTAATTGAGTTTGCAAGGACTATGTTGTCGAATCTAAGTTACCAACTACCTTTTGAAATTTGAAGTTTGTAGGAATTGCATGTTATGTGCAAAGCAGTAAGGTAGTGAAGCCTCATAACAAGACCCCTATGAGTTGTTACATGGTAGGAAGCCAATGATTGCATTCCTAAAACCTTTTGGGTGTCCTGTTACCATTTGAATACCATAGACTACCTAGGCAAGTTTTCGGAGAAAGCGGATGATGGATACTTTTAGGCTCCACTAATAGTAAAACCTTTAGAGTATACAATAGGAGGAATAGAATTGTTGAAGAGAACCTACATGTTCAATTCGGTGAAAAGACTCCTAGTGTTGAGACCAAAGGACGGGCCCGGTTGTTTAACATTGATATGCTAACCAAATCTATGAAATATGAGCCTATCATTGCGGGAACATCCACTAATCTTGATGCGAGTTTACAAAAGGATTTCAAGTAGATAAATCTTCAAAGGAAGGCGATTCTCCAACGAGTTCTATTTGGTTGAAAAGTGGAAAACTGGTTCTATTCCTTCCATCATTCACAAGCAAGGTCCCTCGGATGATGATATACATAATACTGGAAGCAAAGTTGATCATCATCAAGATAAAGATGAGTTGGTGCAAGATAACTCAGTGTCGGTAGAAGAAATTGAAAAGAAGAAAAAGCAGTCTGCAAGCACGGCTAAGCCTACTGTAAGTGATGATAGGCCATCTGTAAATACTGACAAGCCATCTTCTACCACTGATAGTTCAAGTACTATTCCTGCTGCAAGCACTGATGATAGTACTTTCTTTGGACCTTATCCAAAGCCACTATATCCTAATGAGGAGTATCCACATGATCCTGATATGCCTGAATTAATTGAGATGGATACTCCTACGATGATTGAAGACTTGGATGAATTCTTCAATGCTAATTTGACTAATTTGGACACTGTTATAAATGAAAGTCCAATTACCTCTACCAGAATTCACAAAATTCATCCCAAGGAGCAGATTCTTGGAAATTTGAATACTCCAGGTTCAAACAAGAAGCGAGTAAAGAATTGAACCCTTTCGACCATGGGTTCTTTGCAAGATCTCTTCACAAACAAGCAGATCATAAAGATACGCAAAAGCGCTTGTTTGCTTGTTTTCTATCTCAAAAGGAGCCCAAGAGAATAGAAGAAGCTATAACGAGAAGAAGGATGGGTTGAATCAATGCAAGAGGAGCTTCTTGGTTCAAACTTCAAGAAGTTTGGACATTGGTTGATCTTCAAATGGGAAGAGGGCTATTGGAACTAAATGGGTATTCGAAACAAAAGGGATGAAAGAGGAATTGTAGTGAGGAACAAGTCAAGATTGGTTGCTCAAGGATACACACAAACTGAAGGTTTGGACTATGATAAATATTTGCACAGTTAAAAGGATAGAGGCTATTAGATTGTTTTGGCTTATGCTTCATTCAAGAATTTTGTTGTGTATCGGATGGATGTTAAAGTGCATTTTGTATGGCACTATTGATGAGGAGGTATATGTTTGTCAACCTCCGGTTTTGAAGATCCCGATCATCGACAAGGTTTGAGGTGAGGAAGGCTATGTATGGGTGCATCGGGCTCTAGGGCATGGTATGAATGCTATCTACTTATTTGATGGACAATGGGTTTAGAGAGGGCGATTGACAAAACTTTGTTCATTAGAAAGCACAAAGATGATATTTTACTTGTTCGGGTTTATGTAGATGACATCATCTTTGGGTCTACAAACAAGGAGCTATCAGAGATTTTGAGAAACTTATGCATGATAAGTTTCGGATGAGTTCTATGGGAGAACTCACTTTCTTTGGGGCTCTGAGGTTCAACAAAGGGTGATGGTATTTTCATTAGTCAAGATAAATATGTAGCAGATGTGTTGAAGAAATTTGGGTTTCAAGATGTCAAAGTGCTAGTACACCTATGGAGACTCGAAACCTATACTACGATGATGGGAGTCCCAAAGTTGATACGAGTTGTACGGATCCATGATTGGATCTTTGATGTATCTGACGCATCTAGGCGGATATTATGTTCTCGTATGTGTGTGTGCAAGATTTCAAGTAACACCCAATACATCACACATGAATCTTTGTTAAGAGGATCTTTAGGTATTTGAAAGGTCATCCTAAATTGGGTCTTTGGTACTCTAAGGATTCTCCTTTTGATTTGGTGGCCTACTCGGCGGTGACTATCTTGGAGCTAGTCGGATAGGAAGTCTACCAACGGAGGATGTCGGTTCTTGGGAAGCAGTTAATTTCTTGGCGGTGTAAAAGCAAACTATTGTGGCAAATTCTACAACCGAGGTGAATATGTGGTCTTTGCTAGTTCTTTGTGGTCAAGTTCTATGGATTCGAGAATCAATTCTTTGGATTTTGGGTATAATTTTATGCATACTAAGATTTACATTGATAATAACGATACAATTTGCATTATCAAAATCTGTTTTACATTCTAGAACTAAACATATTGAGATAAGACATCATTTTATTAGAGATTGTAATGAAAAAGGTTGATTCAAATGGTAAAATCCATCTTGATTTCAATGTTCTTGATCTTCTCACAAAAGCTTTTGATGTGGGAGGTTTCGGTATCTTGTTGTTAGTATTGGAATGCTTATTCTCTAAATTTCTCAAATTGTTTTGTACAAGATTGTAAAAGTATTGGACTGTTATTATGTAATCTTAAGTATTGCTTTCTCTGTTATAACCACTGATAGTGTTGCTTCTAACCACTGATAGTGTTGCTTCTAACAACTGATAGTGTTGCTTCTAACCACTGATAGAGTTGGTCTATCCTCTGCTAGTTGTTCTGTGTTTTCTCTAATCATTGTGCAGGAAAATGCTAAATCATTATAGAGATGCAAGAAGTATTGAAATTTCATTGTTCATTCAACAAAACAGTTTACAGCTTACAGCTTACAATGAAACTTCAAGTGCTGAATAACGACTACAACTATACATGATTTTCTCCTAATATTTCTACTACTACTATCCTTGCTGATATCGTTTGAATGCTGGATATGCATTTATCATATGCAAACGAAGCAGCTAAGGATCAAAATGGAAAGGATGGATTGATGCAAACGAAGAAGCTGAAGCTGATATTGGCGAGATAGATGGGCGATATGATAATCTTCTTGTGCTCCATCTACTCTTACCACCAATCGACAACTTACTCCATCTTCCCTTTCCCTTCACGGTTACGATGTGTGAAGAAGTACCATGACTTGGTACTCTCGGACCAAGAACCACCTCTACATTACTAGGGGTGGTGGGTTTCTTGCTCGAGGTCTTGGATGGGGTTAGAGGTTGAAGGTTTGGTGTTTGAAGGTCTCTTCTTGAAGAGTCATCGAGTCTTCTGAAGCATCACTTGGATCCACCACACTATCATCTTCCGATGATGGGAGAAATGGAGATTTTCTTGGTCTTGGTTCTAGTGGAGGCAAATAGGTTAGCCATGGGTTTCCATCTTCACTTGATGATGAAGATGATGAAGAGGATGAGGTGGTGGTTAGATCAACCACTACGGTTTGTTCGACTAGGGTTCCACATTTTGGTTGATTGGAATTTTGAGCAATTAGGGTTTTATCTCTTGATTGGTTTGGGCGTTATATGATATTTGGGTGCTTTTTATAAGTGAGGATTAGGGTTCTTGAAGTAACTAAAGGCGGAGTTAAATGTGGTTGGAAAGTTAATGAGGTCCTTGGGGATTGAATGAGATATATTCTAGAAGTTGACTATGTTGACTTTACTGTTCTAACCTCGGATAGGTCATTTGTAACCACTTCTGGCTATTTCTAACCACTGACAATTATAATCTTTGTCTTTGTGTTTGTTTTGTGTTGTCTTGCAGAAAAGAAGGATGTCTTTGCATAAGGAGCTAGTGTGCTTGCTGCTTATGTTTGTGTTAAAAAAAAAAAAAAAAAAAAAAAAAAAATTAGGATAGTTTTGTGACCATTGTACTCCTTCTTATCTTGTGAGATATCATTCCCATTGGCCTGGATTTGCTTGCTCTAATGCTGGTGTGCAGTTGGAATGAGTGGTTATCTGCATCCACTGATGGTGTATTCCAACTACGGACAGCTGTTGTGGAAGCACGGATAGTATGCTTCTCTGTTTTGATACTTCAGGGGTTGTTTTTGACACTTTGGCAAAAGTATTTATATCACTTCCCAAACTCACGGATGGATCACTTTCACTTGCAAATATTCTAAACCCTAATCACTTTGGTTGATTTCTTCACAAACCCACTTAATTCATATCCTTCATCACAATGGCTGAGTTGTATTCTACTTCACATAATCTTGTTGCTCTTCTCACCAAAGATGCTCGCTCTGAAGGGTTTCATCAAATGATTGATTTCCTTGTTCATAGTCCCATTCACTTTGCTTTAACGATTGAACCTACCATTTTCAAAACCTATATCGACAGTTTGGAAGAATGCTACCCTTGAGGAGGTTAATGGGTTGGAGGTTTTAGTACTAGGGTGGATGACAATGCTATTTCGGTTTCCGAGGAGCTTATTCGAGAAGTTTTGAGGTTTGGATGATCTTGATGGTGTTGATAATCTTTCGATCTTTGAGATTGTGGGTGGTTTAGGCGATTAGGCTACACACAGAGGTGAAAAGGTACAATTTTTAAGAATCTGTTTTCTCCCCAATGGAAGTTTTGATTCACACGTTATTAATGTGTATGAGCAATAAGACCACGAGTTTAATGATTTTCCTTCCAAGATTGCTCTGCTATTATTTGTTTGTCGGATGGAAGGAAATTTAATTGGTCTAGGATGATTTATGAGGGGTTAGTGCGAGAATATTAGGAAGAAGGAAAGTATTATTTGTATCCTCGATTTGTTCAATTGCTTGTGGGCGACAAATTCGGGATCCTATTGAACATGTTAGAGTATGAAATAAATCGTATGATTCCTCGAGTGTTTGCATATATGAGGAATCCGCCCGAACGTTGTTATTCGGATGTTCCTTTGTTTCCTCACATGTTAAATTTTCCTCACGATTACGAGGTACATGAGGTTAACAGAGCAGAGGCACTCGGCTTCCTCGGCTAGTGCTAGTGGTTTGGTTAATGAAATTTGTCACACGGTGTGGAGGTGACATGATTGGAAGGGCTTCCACCACCGATTCATGCTTAGATCTTTGGTCGGGATAGTGGAAACATCAATAAGACCCAACCTTTGGCAACTCCTAATGTGGAAAGTTCTTTAGAGCTTAACACGGTGGAGGTATCCCTAGCCAACCGGCTGCTATAGGGTGCATAGATGATCGGGCTCGATGCGGTGCTATGTCTTTGTATCCAAGGATTCACCGCTCGGGCGATTAACACAGCTCAAGTGATGAGGATAGGTTGGAACGATAATGAATTGACGGTTGATGACTATGTACATGAGGGCTTTTCGATGATCCACCTCTCGGACCCGATTACGGTCGAAGTGGGAGGATATTCTTGAGCGTATAAATGAATTGTGGTCGGTGTTCTAAAATGGAGGATAAGATTTCTAGTCTACAGGAGGTCACATGCTTGAGGTAAAACTATTCGGCGATTAAAGCATCGGGTCTTGGTTTTAGAAGCAGTGAAAGACACGGTCTTCTTGTTTTGAAAGCTTTGAGGCGTATGAAAAGAAGGTGCACTCTTCTCCTACTACGAATGTGGATGATGTATCCAAGCAGGGAGGAGTGATGGCATGACTTGTGGGAGGCTGAGAATGTCTGTTGGTGTTACTATGGATGAAGATGTTGTGGTGGAGATCAAGACTTTGTAGTTTCGATAAAAGCTGGGAATCTTTGTTGTTCTTGAAGAATTGAGGAATGTTGATATAGTACGAACACAACCATCGATGGTATATCCGAAACCCGGTTAGTAATTTTGTAACCACCGATGTTGTTTGATTTGGCTATTGATTCTCATCTTGTCATACCAACTGCTATTACAACTCCTTCTACTATTGTTACCACTCTTTACGCATTACCATCTAAGCCTAAAGAAGTAGAAAGAGAATTTGCAAGCACATTGATTAATTTGAGCAAAACATTATCAATACCTACATCAATTATTGCACTGCTTTATCTATTCGATCTCGCTACTAAATCAAAAGGTAAACCAAAAGGTAAAAGTTTGGTTATTGGTGAACTGTTAAGAAGAAAATGGTTAAATCTAATGTTGGAAAAGGCAAAGAAGTAATCTTGAAGTTCAAAAACAAAGCGAGAACAAGAGGCTTATGATAAAGAGTTTGCTAGAAGTATAGAAGAGGAGGATAGAGCGACTTTGGAAAGAGAAAGAATGATGAAGAAGAAGCTAGTCGAAGATATTAGCTATATGGTATGATTCTCAAAATTATCTTAAAGCTTGAAATTGATCAATGATGAATATCTGATACAAGAATGGGCTTTGTTCGATGATGAAGAAAAGGCTAGACTTAGGAATGTTGGCAAAGAAGGTTAGTAGAGGAAAGAAGAAAATTGTAAGAAAGAAACCTCCTTCATTGCTCGGTTGAGGAATGTTTTGATGAGAATTGTCAAGAATTACGGTATATATGTTTCGATAATCTTAGTACATTCGTTTAAAAGAATGGTGGAACTCTATGAGAGATGTATGAGAATTAATAATGATGATTTACGTCAATGGGTTCTCAAAAGGAAAAGAGTGGGAAAAAGATCATGATGCATGGATGGAGAGTAAACGAAAAAGAAAGTCTGTGGTTAAAGAAACATCTGACTCTAAGAAGTTGAAAGTTGTTGCTGAAGTGAATCAAATTATTTCTTATGAGTTTAATCTTTTAGATGGCGATGAAGGAGTTTGGAAAATTCAAAGACTCAATAATGATGTTTACGAGTATAATAAATTTTCTCAAATGCTTCAATATTTTGATAGAGATGATTTGATGAATCTTTGGATACTTTATAAGAAGAATTTTGGTGAAGTACATCCGATGATTATCATGAGAGGCGATGTATCATAATTTGAAGATTCTATTTGAGCCTACTCATAATGAACCGAATGGCAAGGACTCTACAATGGTCGAGTTACTCGTTGGTTTTATATCAAACTTGTGGAGTTCATGTCTTAGCATTTACGACGATTATTTATATGCTTGTAGAAGGTGAGTATCCTAAAGCGAATAATCATCCAAACAATAATTACTCGGATGTTGAAGCCGGGTTGTTTCAAGATGTTATTGTCCTATGATAGTCAAGCTTATGACTTCTTTGAAGAAGTATGAGAAGATACTTAAAAGTAAGTGTTTGGCTACATCCTCCACATCGATATTTTGAGCTTAAAAGAAACTTGAGAATTACATTGGAATTTGTCAAGTTTAGGGAGGATGTTGGGTTTTAGGTTCCTTGTATGATGAATTACTTTAAGTGATGGAACCACGGACAAGCTTGAAGATAACCCGGACGAAGAAGAGTAACCAGCGATGAAGATAACCGCGGCTAGTAGTATTGAGTAGCTAGCGATAGTATTGTAAGCCTTGCTAGTTCTATAGAGTCGGTTAGTTTATTGTATCGAGATAAATATGGAAAAGATATTTATCTTGTAGGATACGTATTGTATATTGTATAGGACTCCTTATCCTATAAAAGGAGGTCCTTGGCTAGGTTAGATATCGTGTATTTTATATCTAAAGTCGTTTTCACTTCAAGGTTGCAAAACCCTAATCTTGTAAGAGTATTAGTATTAATTAATAATATTGAGGTGTTGAAAGTTAAGCTGTTCTTTTCTTAAGATCAAGTGTTAAATTCGCGTAATACTTGATAAGCTTTTGTTACTAGTCGGTTTCTATATTAGATCGTTTGCTCAACTGGGATCAACAACAACCCTTACATCGACCCTTATTCTTGTTTTGTCATTCTTGGAAAAACAACTCCTCATAGTTTCTATTGAATGCTCTCTTACTTTAGTTTTGACTTCCTTTGGAGTAGCAAACTCTCGACGGAATAGAAGAATGTGGTATAGACTCCATTTGCAAAGTGCATGCATTGGAAAGAAACATAGTCACCGCAAAAGACATCATCAACCATCACGAGTAAATCATTTTCCAAGCGCATGTCATCACTTATATTCTTGGTTGTTCTGCTTCACCTAACGCGTTACTCGACCTACTTAGACCATAGCAAGTTATGCATCATTCTCGACAAGTATTCTCTTCATTTGCTTGAATTGAATCATCAATTGCATTGCCTAAGTCACTAGTGTCACTCACTTGTAACAGAGTAACATCAACAATAGGATCTTGTTCCATGTTATCACGAGTCAATTGAAACAAAGTTACATCCACACGGGCTCCTCAAACTGTTATTGACATCAACTAGTGTTCTTCCCGCTTTGTCTAAGTGTTTCTCCCGAGTCAATTGAAGCAGTTAACCTCAAAATTATCGGGCTCCTCAAACTGTTATTGACATCAAGCGGTGCTCTTCCGCTTTGTCTAAGTGCTTCCCACAGTCACTCGGAACAGATTAACCTCAAGATTATCGGGCTCCTTAATAGCATTGTCCTCATCAATAAGTACTAAAGCACGCCATCGTTATGAACAGGTTGGCTAGCAAATGATGTGTCTAGGGTGGAAAATCTGAGGCTCAATGTTTGGCAAATTGCTAGATTCACCAATATCATTGACGTCCATAGGCACTTGTGTAAGTTGGATAAAAGGATCTAGGGCAGGTTCATTATCAAGATCATCTAACACCAATCGTCTACAACAAGATTGAATAGCAGCAGTAGCAACTTTTCTCCTATCTTCATCCATCTCCCAAAACACAGTCTTAATAGATTGTGGGGATATTTCAGAAAGTTCTAATCTTGTCTTACCTATTTCGACATAGACATCTATCAACTTATGCTCTATGGCAACATCTTTCAACAACTCAACATTAGTAGCTTCACGCAAAGTAAACAAACCGTCGTCCAATGTACAACCAGGCTTAAGAAAGTAGAAATAATTGGTTTGTCCTGTCTCATAACCGATTTGGGTCATGAGAGCATCCATTTCATCAACGGATACCTCTTTTATTTCCACATGATCAACAAGGCATTTATTGCCTCCTTGATATATTCTACCTGAAAAGTATTTGAATTTACCTTGATAATGGAACCTCATGCTAAAGGATCTTGGTTGACCCGCTATATAAAAAATGTACAAAAACAATGTTAAGATAAAGTTACCTAAAAGGGGAATAACTTAAACAGGCGTACTAACATATGATTGTAAATAGACTATAACCAAAAAACACTTACAATATCTCCTGATTGCAGCTTTTTCCTCAATTTCATGGTCATCAAAGAAAGGATATTCTCTTATTCGCCATAGAGTAAATCCAAGGTTGGTGTTTGTTATTTTCTTACTTAGATTATTTGATTTGATGATTGACATTGCGTTAGGGTTTTTTGGGTAGGCTTCCAAAACAAGTTTGGGGATGAGCAATGAGTACACAACTTTGTTATATTCTACATAATGGCGGGGAATTAGACAAGACATCTTCTATAGTACATCAAGGTAATAAGACTATTCTACCATCAACAGTAACATGATAGCGGGTTTTACGGGTATAATGGAGCGTTGACATCGGCGTTAGTGGTCAAGGACAAGTTTGGCATATAAAGCCCATGTTTTGGACCTCTGGCGATGATAATGCCTAGGTTTGTCCCATCGTGACGCGGATGACAAGTTTAGGGACCAACGGTGTATTTTAGTCTTTACAAATTAACCCCTTAACTAATATTTCAATCATTAAATAAACCTTTCACTAATATTTCATTCATAAACATAAATATTACATAAATATTAAATAAACATTACATAAAATACAATACGAAATACGACACGAAATACAAAATACAATACGATACGATATGAAATACGATACGAAAAAAAACCTATGATACGAAATACATAAACATATCCTAATCTGAATGCTCCCCGCATGCTGAATCATACTAAGGAGACTCCACATACCCAAATTCCTCAATGTACGCTGCCTGTTCTGCTTCTTCTTTCTTGAGTTTCTCCTCCCACTCTTGTTGAAGCCTTGCTTGCTCTGCTTCAACTTCACTTAAAACCTATTCGCCACACATAATTTCATAATGCTGGCTTGCAGTTAAGCCATACTCATCTACTGCCTCGTCTGCATAACCCGTAAACTGAAATTGTTGCTACTCAATAAACCCATGTGCATCAGCTGAAGTTGATACACCTAGCCCCAAATTGATTCATCTGTTGTGATACTGAACCAACAATTTTGTTTTCTTCATAACTCCAACAGATTTTGTTGCTGATTTTGGTTTGTATATGTGAAACGCACATCCACAACGTTTCACTAATGGCGTCATCTTTCTTGGCTTCATCGCTAAAAAATTGGTCAATCATAGCTTGTCTTTTCGCATAAATGTCTTTGCATTTTGCGTGTCGTTGTCTCAAACGTTCTTTCTTTGCCTTTGCGAGCTCAAACTGCTTGATAACGTCGGCAATAGTCTTTTGTCGAGTCCTATGTAGTTATCTCGGTCAAATTTCAAATATCGTTCAAGGACCGAGATTTGAAATAGCGATTATCATGATGAGATATCGGTTTTATATTATCTATAATATTATATTAATATATATATAATATATGTATTCTGAATTTAAGTCAAGGGACCAAAGCTGGACAAACTAAAGATTGGTTTACTTTTTAGGGCAAATCACTTGAAAATGTAGTTAACTTGCCATTTTTTATGGTTGTATGCAGCTATATTATTTTTTTCACATTCTATCACTAAACCTGCATCGTTAGTCCTTTGTGTGTACCCGTTACCTGCTAATACTGCATCGTAACCCTAAAGGGGGTGTTTTGAAAGTATTTTTTATTTTGAAAATCTTACCGTTGAGTTTACAAGTGATTTTTTTTGGGTCCTTGCTACGTTCCAAATTTCGATATTTTAAATGAGTATTCTGTGACTATTCTATATATATAACTAAAAGGCAGACACAAGTAACTCCCAAACAACATTGCACATTTAATGCCAACTTTCATGAGTTGGCAAAATAGCCCCAAGTTTAGATGTCGTTGCAAAGTAAGTCCAAGTTGGCAAAATAGTCTCTAAAGTTTAAGTGTCATTTTAAAGTAAGTCCTTTATAGCAATTTGGCAAAATAGTCCTATCCAAATTCCGTCTACAAAAGCAATCCATTGCATCGCATGCGGTTTCCACACTAGTTTGTGACTATTTTGTAATGATGAGTATTCGTGACTATTTTGTGATTTTTAATGACAAAATACACCTAATGATGAGTGATACATGACTATTTTGTGATTTTTACCGAACCGGTCGGACCGACCACTACGGGAAGCTTAATGGCTTTATTTTTAAATGCTTGGCTTAGTAGTTTGATTAGATTGTACATTGTGGTTAAATGGTTGTATATTTTAGTAAAGGGGTAAATTAAATAGTGTATTAATTGTATGTGTTGAATAGTGTTTTTTAGTTGTATTTGTGCTTCAAATAGTTTGTACATTGTGTTTTAAAAATTATACCTTTTATCAAATGGGTGTTTTAAATATGAAATTAATTACAAATGTTGACCAGTCAATATGTGTAGGTGTTTATGCATAAAGTAATTGTACATATAGCTTAAGTAATTGTATTTGCTTAAAATCTATATATGGAAATCTTAAAAAATTAGAAGAGAGAGGGTCATCTATCCATTATAAGTAGTATATATATTGCTTTATTCAACTAAGTTGTAAGTTCAATTACTTAATTGTAGTATACAAGAAGTCGCTTTATTCAACTAAGTTGTAAGGTTAATTACTTAATCTCCCCATATATATATTAGAGGAACTTGCCAAGTCACATATGCCACTTGACATAAAAAAAAATGCCATGCTGTCAGCAAACAAATACGTGGAAATCACACCTGGAACAAAAACACACGCCTATCTCATGCCTCCTTCATCCCTGATCTTCAACAACCAAAATCAGTTTCATTCATATCCCCAAAAATAAAGCTACACAATCGGTGAACAAATCCAAAAACAAGTCTCCATTCATTACCTCAAACTCACCAAATCATTAGGTTATTATATTGGTTTATCCCATGATTCGAATTAACCTAAAAGTTATCCCCAAATCAATTTATTTTGATTCATGATTCAAAATCATTATTGATAATAGTTTCATATGAGAATAGGCGTTTCATTATGGTTTTGATTGAATCGAATTATGTTCACAGATCATTTTTTAGGTATGATTAATCAGAAATTAGTTTCATATGCTTTTTATTGATTTTGATTATTGATTTTATTTTTGTATACCAACTGTTTGATAAAAGTCATGAATGAATTTATTTTTTGAAACATGTTGTTTATGGTTTTAAACTGAAATAAATATATACCAACTTACGACTTAAAATTAAAATCAATTATTTCAATAGGATTTATGTTTCACAATATGTAGGTATGTGATTTATGATAATATTTGAATAAGAGTGTACTCTTTCTTGGTCAACGTTGGATAACGGTCATGATACTATATAAATAGTTGTAGAAGGTGATAACGCTCAAAATGAACATGTTTTAGTAGCGTTATTGTTGGTTTTGTGTATGATAATCGGCTATATTTACTCATAAGCTGTTGCAAAAGTGCAAAAGATGCGTATTGTGTATGTGTATGTAGCGGGTATCACAAAAGATGAAGAAATGAAGTTTTCATGCACCTTTGGAGAATTCAGGAAGGAAGTCGAGTAAGGAAGCTCTTGGACTCAATGACTAGGAAGCTTAATGATTTCTAAGTATCTCTGACAAGTAAAGATCAAGTTTAGTCTTGGAAATCATCATCAAAAACAAAGAAAAGGCACAAATCAAGAAAAGTCAACGAAAGTCAAAGCGGGGGTCAGGCGTGACCGTTTGGTTGGGCCGAAACCGATCCGGTTGGGCGAGTGAAGAAGGCGAACCGATCCGGTTGCATGAGCTGAGTTACACAAACTTTCATTTAATGTTGCCTTAGCTCCCCATAATCATTGGAGTAGATCATTTCCTGTTATTTACTTGTAGAGAACGTTTTTAGCAGATAGTTATGGTTCTCAGTTATATAATGAACCTAGACTTAGTAGTCTAAGTGTGACACAACCCAAAGTGTAATAGTTTACACCAAAACTATTACCAACCATATTATTCATCCCAAAGTTTGGTTACTCTTTGTGAAAGCGTCCGAGGAGGTTGGAGACTCATTCTCATCCATTGTTTTGATCATTCGAGTTATCACGGTTAAGCTAGGCGATTGGAGGCTTGTGGTTGCTATAATCCACGAATTCTAGTTCTTGTAATCCCAAAAGTTTAGGTATTCTATGAAACTTGTTATGGATTTCTATTCTCTTGAGTTATTGAAATTACTTTGTTATTACTTGTGTTTTGTTATAATTATCATGGAGTAGTTATTGAATATACTTGTGTGTAAGGATGTAGGAAATCATACTAGTGTTCTCATATGTGATGCATGTACATATGATCTTGTTTAAATGAGTTTGTTGGAAAACTACTAGTCTTGTTTGATTTGTCGGTAAAACATGTTTTAAGAAAAAGGACCGAAAGGATTTCTCTTGTGTTTTATTCCAAAAAGTTAAGTGACAAACTAGTATGGGGATATGGTGATTGACAACCACCATGTTTACTTATTAAAACAAGACTTGAAAATTAACAGGTTTGGGTTGTGCTAAATAGATTTCGGGTTAGGTTTGGGTCGACCTATCTAACCCGTTTATTAAACAGGTTAGGTTCGGGTTGAGAATAAAATAAGCGGGTCGACCCGCCAAC
The DNA here is from genome assembly GCA_022545495.1 of Chrysanthemum lavandulifolium. Classification (NCBI taxonomy): domain Eukaryota; kingdom Viridiplantae; phylum Streptophyta; class Magnoliopsida; order Asterales; family Asteraceae; genus Chrysanthemum; species Chrysanthemum lavandulifolium. The sequence goes on along the minus strand of CM040243.1, from coordinate 2,579,513 downwards.
CCGTTTAAGATTTGTTTCATAAACTCAAAATTATTTATATTTTGTAAGATATAGGATTTCACAAACACATTAAACCAAATCCATATGGGGCGTACACTATGTTTTAGAGAGAGAAAGTTCTAGAGAGAAAGGAAAGAGAGTTGGGAACTATGTGAAACAAAGAAAATGGTATTGAAGCTCCAACCTCTACCTGGGAGGTAGATGGTATTTATAGTTTCTTACAAACAAACGCCACCTACGGGTGTGGATCGAGGCATCTGAGTGGGTAAAGACCCGTCCGTCCTCCACGGTGTTTTAAATGCTTAATGGCTTTATTTTGTGTATTTTTACCAGACGATCGACCGACCATTAAAAATCACAAAATAGTCACAGAATACTCATCATTACCGTTGGCTTAGGATGTATTTAGTTGGAGGAAAAAAAATCTTGTCTTTTATCTTTAATTTTGTAAAAATTTATGAAAGAAATTTATCTTTATAAAACACTAAATTATAAAAAATGCGTTTAATTGATGTTTATATTTTCTATATTGAAGAAGGGGATGAGTTATAAAGGAAAACAACTTAAATTTGTTTTGTAATTTCCTTGTTAAGTTAGAAAATAAGTGATTTTGTGTTTTGCAAAACATGTTGTTAGAAAATGTTTATTTAAATGCGATATCTGTTTTCTTGTTTTTCACAAAATATTTTATGAAAAATAAAGGTGTTTTCCCTTTACTAAACACACCCTCAATATTCTTTTTTCTATTTTTTATTTTAAGTACCGGTATATCTCTAGTTAAATATAAAAGAAGAATGGTTCTTAAACAAAAAATTTTAAAAATGATTTATGTTTAATTTTTAAAATATTTTTCTTTTAATTTAATTCTTACATAACATTTGAGACAATGTTGCTTTAATAAAATAATGGCCTTAATAATGCCCGCCTAAAAAAAAATGACAATTTTTGATAATTTTTTTTAATGTTAACATTGATAATTTTTAAAAATTTATCCGCAAAGTTAATTATGTTGGAAAATTTAGTGCATTTGTGGGATTAGTTCACACCTGGTTTTGGGTAAGGAGGTACGGAGTATACACCCGTGAGGTCCCCGAACACACTGACTCGATAGTGGTTAGTATTGCTAGTGTATTGGTTACTCTTCGCTGGTGTAATGGCGATGGTTCCTACTAGTAGTGTTACGGTTCCCGTTGCTAGTGTTGCAGTTCCTGGCGATGGTTCCTCTTGGTAGTGTTACGGTTCCTGCTGCCCGGTGTAATGGTTCCTATTGGTAGTGTTGCGTTGATTAATTTGTAAGTTTTGACTCATTCAATTGGTTGTTATGGCGCTTTATGACCACGTTTAATTGTTCATGTAACCACTATTCCTATGATAATGGAGGCTTATTATGGGTGATTAATTGGTCGTTAATTACTCATAAAGTCCATTGACTAGGATTGAGTGTTCTACTATATATAGAGAATGTCATCATCGGCATTAATAGATAAAAAAATCAAGAGAAACAAACAAAAGCTAAACCACTTATATGCACTAGGGTTATTGATTGTGCCTAATTCAATAACTAACATTTGGTCTTATCTTAAGTAGATATTCGTGTAACCAAGGCATAGGGTCGAATAGTTTACTTTGGAAAGTGATCACACGATTCCAAGTGATATCCGGTAACCTGATTTGGTCTTGCATTGTTACTGCTGTTGATTATCTTACCATGTTCTGGGAATTACCACGTTATGGGAATTACCACCAACAATCAAAGTAAACTATTTGTGATAATCAATGGCTGCTGCTGCAATGAAACACATGGCTTCAAACTTTGCCAAGCTGGACAAGTTTGAAGGGGTGGACTTTAGGAGATGGCAGAAGAAGATGCACTTCCTGTTGTCAAGCATGAGTGTGGTCTATGTTCTGACCACACCTATTCCTGATGATGGGGATGATGCTAATGTGGAACAAATAAGGAGGAGGAGCAAATGGGAGAATGATGACTACATTTGTAGACGCTTAATTCTCAATGGTATGTCTGATTCACTCTTTGACATTTATCAGAATTTTGAATCTTCCAAAGAACTATGGGATTCCTGGATGCCAAATATATGGTCAGGATGCATCAAGTAAGAAGTTCCTTGTAAGTAATTTCACAAATTACAAAATGGTGATTCAAGACCGGTTATGGAACAATACAATGAACTCTTGGTATACTTGGAAGGTTTACACAACACAATATGCACATGGATGAGGCTATTTCAGGTCTCTTGTGTCATTGATAAACTCCTCCTTCTTGGAAAGATTTCAAGCATACCTTGAAACATAAAAAGGAGGAGTTAACTCTGGTTTAGTTGGGCAGTCATCTGCCCATTGAGGAATCTCTCAGGGTGTAGGATAATGACAAGCTAAAGAGTAGCAATGCTATTGGTGCATCTGTTTTCAATATGGTGGAGCATAACAACTCCACCAGGTACAATGACAACAAAGGAAAACGTAAACATCATGATAACACAAGGGTTGATCCTAACAAGAAGGCAACACCTACTTGTTAGAAATGTGGCAAATATGGTCACATTAAAATGGATTGCAAAGGTGTTAAGGTTGGTGGTAAAGCCAATGGATCAGGCACTAATGGTTCGTGGGTGGTGGTTCTACCAACTCACCGAAAGGTCGAGAATATGTTTAATAAGTTTTTCGATTTATTATCTTACATATGTATCCGAATCTTATTATGTACAAGATGATGATGTTACGTAGTGGGTTGAATCGGTGCAACAGTTCATGTGTGCAAAGATAGAAGTCGGTTCAAGACTTATGAGTCACCGAATGATGGTTCTATTCTTCACATGGAAATGAGTCAACAACCTTGGTGCATGGTCATGGTTGTGTAGATCTTAAGTTTAGTTCGAAAAATTGTAACTTTGTTTAATGTTATTCATGTTCACGATATAAGGAAAACTTGGTTTCAAGTAGTGTTTTGAATAATCATTGTTATAAACAAGTTATTAAATCGATAAATTTGTCTTGTCTAAACATGGTGTGTTTATTGGTTTTGGCTATTTGTGTAACAAAATGTTCGTGTTTAATATTGTTAATGATTGTGATAATTCACCTTTATGACCACCATCGACCGACTGACTCTACCCATGGCATGCTAAACTTGGCCATGTACACTACAAAAGGATGCAAGATATGTCTAAAGATGGGTTAATCCCAAGCATTTGACATGGACAACGAAAAGTGTAAAACTTGCATGTTGACCAAAATAACTAAGAAACCCTTTCGTGGTGTTAAGCGTGAAACTAAGCTCGAGCTAATACACGATGACACTGTGATTTGCATGCCACTCCTCTTTGGGGAATAAGAAGTACTGTGACATTTATTGATGATGCTTCTAGGTTTTGTTATGTCTATTTGTTACATAATAAGGATGAAGCATTAGATAAATTCAAAGTATTTAAAACTCAAATTGAATTGCAACGTGGGTCCTTGATCAAAAGATTAAGGACTGATAGGGGAGGTGAGTACATGGATACTCTGTATTTTCGGTCTGTTGGTATAATCCATTAAACGACTACTCCCTATACTCCTCGGCAAAATTGTATTTACGAAAGGAAAACATGGTGATGAAGGAGATGGTTAATTCCATGTTGTCCTATTCGGGATGAGTCAAGGTTACAGGGTGAAGCTATGTTAACAACTTGCTATTTATTAAATAGGGTTCCCAACAAAGGAAAAAGGTTACCTTGCGAACTTTGGACTAAAAGGAAACCCAACATGAACTATCCGGGGTTTGGGGTTGTAGAACATTGTAAGACTCCACGATCCAAAGTTGAAAACTTTGGGTGAAAGAGGCATTGATTGCATCTTTGTTGGATATCTTGAGCATTCAAGGCTTTTAGATTCTATGTTATTGAGCCTAATGAATATGTTTCAATTAACTCCATAATTGAATCAAGGGATGCAAACTTTGATGAGAATAGATTCTCATGGCCCCAGACCAAGTCGAGGATTCCTAATGGAACTCATGACATTGGTGTATCGAGGTCCCGATGAAATGCCATCAGAGGCCCCTGATGAGGTTGTTCAACAACCTGAACCTATGCTCAGAAAGAGCAAAAGGGTCAGGAATCCAAAGCCATTTGGACCTGAGTTTTAATTATATTTAATTGAGGATGATCCCAAGACATTTGAAGAAGCAATAAAGTCCCAGGATATTGCCTTCTGAAAAGAAGCAATCAATGATGAGATGGATTCCATCATGGGTAACAACACTTGGGTGTTGGTTGATCTACCTCCTGGTTGCAAACCTTTGGGTTGCAAATGGATTTTCAAAAAGAAAATTAAGGTAGATGGAACTATTGAAAAGTTCAAGGAAAGACTAGTTATTCAAGGCTTTAAACAAAAGTCATGAATAGACTATTTTGATACTTATGCCCTCGTGGCACGAAAGCGATACCATAAGGCTGGCGATTGCTTTGGCGTCGATTCGCATCTGATTATTCATCGGATGGATGTGAAGACAACTTTCTTGAATGGTGAATTGGATGAGGAGGTTTATATGATGACCTCGTGGCTTCATCTTTCACAGGAATGAAAACAAGGTGTGCTGGTGATTAAGTCTCTTTATGGACTAAAGCATGCACCTAAGCAATGACATCAAAAATTTGATGAAGTGGTTTTGTCTAGTGGTCATGTTCTTAACCAAGTCGACAAATGTGTATATAGAAAATTTGATGAACGGTAAATGAGTCATCGTTTGTCTATATGTTGATGACATGTTGAGTTTTGGCATGACCAAAATCAAGTTGACGACAAAGGAGTTTTGGTATCAAGGTTCTCCATGAAAGTAAAGGATTTCTATCTCTCGGTCTCATTATATTGAGAAAGTGTTGAGGAAATTCAATTACTTTAATTGTACTCGATGAGTACACCTATGGATACTTGAGAAGCGATGCCTAATAAAGGCAAGGTGTATCTCAACTTGAGTATTCTAGGGTAATTGGTGCCGATGTATGCCATGACTTGTACAAGACGATATTGCTTTTGTAGTGGGTAAATTGAGCGGTATACTAGTAATCCTAGTGCTCATCATGGTAAGAGTTCGGAGGGTTTTCAAGTATACAAGAGAACTATGGATTATAGTCTCGCATATACTAGTTATCCTTTAGTATTAGAAGGATACACTCATGCAAGTTGGATCGAACACGAAGACAATTCGCCTACCAAATGGTCGGGTATTCTTTCTTGGTAGAGGTGCAATTTCTTGGGCATCCAAGAAGAAAACTTGCATCACCAGTTCAACAATGGAATCTGAATTTGTAGCCTTAACCGCTGCTGGTAAAGAAGTTGAATGGTTGTAAAACTTGCTTCTTGAGATTCCATTGTGGCCTAAACCTATAGCACCTATTTCTATCTGTTGTGATAGTGCAACTACATTGGCAAAGGCTTATAGCCAGATGTACAATGGGAAGTCTGAACACTTAGGTGTCGTGCATAGCATGATTCGTGAGCTTATCATGAATGGGGTGGTATCTATAGAGTTGGTTAGATCTCAACAAAAATTAGTCGATCACTTGTGAATGGATTGGATAGAGACTTGGTTTTAAAGTCTGCTAAAGGGATGGGTTTAAGTCCAACTTAGTCATCGAATGTTAAGACACCCAACTCCTCCTAAGGAAACTTGGGAGCGAGTTCAATGTGGAAAGCTTAACATTCGGTGGTGGAGCACATGTTTTATTTACATCCCAAGGTTATGCTCGAACTGCTGAAGGAGGATGAAGTCTTTACTTAATGGTTGATTTTCTTTGAAAAAGTGCTAGGGAGCATGAATAAGAGGAACCACTATGTGAATGTTGAAGCTTTGCCGCTTGAGGAGCTTTGGGCTTTTGGCTCTTACAACATTTATAAATTTGGATATGGACACATGGCTTGTATAGTGTCGGGAGCTTTTAAGTGTTTGAAAATTTGTGTGTATTTTATCTTGGTATTCAAATGGGTTGAAGGGTTCAATTCTTAGAACACCACGATTCTCGAATATTTGAGCGTGTAATGTACTAAGATGGAAATTGAATCCTCGGGATATTTTCGTTTATGTACATGTTTTGTTTGATGTTTGTTTTTCATGCAAAGGAAGTGCACTTGTGGGATTAGTTCACACCGGTTTTGGGTAAGGAGTGCACGGTGTACACCCATGAGGTCCATGAACACCCCGACTCGATAGTGGTTAGTATCGCTAGTGTATTGGTTAATACTGCTAGTGTAGTGGCGATGGTTCCTCGGTAGTGTTACGGTTCTGCCGCTAGTGTAATGGTTCCTGCCGATGGTTCCTTTGGTAGTGTTCGGTTCCCCGCTTGCTAGTGTAATGGTTCATCTTGGTAGTGTTGCGGTGATTAATTTATATGACTTTGACTCATTCAATTGGGTCATTATGGTGCTATGAACACGTTTAATTGGTTATGTAAACACTATTCTTATGATAATGTAGGCTTATTATGGGTGATTAATTGGCGTTAATTACTCATAAAGTTCATTGACTAGGATTGAGTGTTCTACTATATATAGAGAATGTCATCATCGGCATGAATAGATAAAAAAAGCAGGAGAAACAAACAAAAGCTACAACACTTATATGCGCAAGGGTTATTGATTGTGCCTAATTCAATAACTAACATTTGGTCTTATCCCAAGTAGATATTCGTGTAACCAAGACATATGGTCGAATAGTTTACTTTGGAAAGTGATCACATGATTCCAAGTGATATCCGGTAACCTAATTTGGTCTTGCATTGTTACTGCTGTTGATTATCTTACCCTGTTATGAAAATTACCACCAACAAATTATATAAGGCATCATTTTATAACTTTTTTGTATTATAGTGTTAGTTCCTGGTTGATTGTTCAAACTTGATGAAAATGAATAACCACGATATCGTAGCTATTATTGTTTGCCATTATAGAATCTCGTTGCTATGCACGTGTCACTGAACTTATAAAAATATACATACATATCACTAAACTTGTAAAAAACGGCATTTATGTTACTTGACTTACTCAAAAATATGCGTCCAAGTCACTCGTCTTAACACTGACAGTATATAATAGATTTAATGACCTAAACGGACAAAAAAAAACTTGATTTTCATCCTTTAGACTTCGTGACTTTTTTTTCTCTCCAAAAAGTGAAGTTAAGCAAAAAAAAAAACTGAAGTCGAGTGAAAAAATGTAAACTCAAAAAAAAAAAAAAAAAAACTGAAGTCGAGTAGTCTATATTTGGAATTTTTTCCAAAAGAAAAAATGGTTTATGCGATGGAAAAAATTCTCTTCTATTTAAGTCATTTGCCTTAAGAAAAGAAAAAATGTTGGATCAAGTGGTTAACACCCTTGAGACAGAGGTCGAGGGTTCGATTCTCACCCTTGCAAGTAGAAGGTTCTTTTCTACCTTTGGTATAACAGGAAGCAGCCTCTACCTTAGGTAGGGTATGGTGTCTCGTCTTAACCTCCCATACAAGTGGAAGCGAAGAAGAAGAAGTTGATACAAATACATATTTGTCATTTCTCACAACAAATTGATTCTGAACAATTCATGTTTACATCCTCAGAAGAAGAAGAAGTTTATTGTATAAATCTAGAATTTTTTAGAGGCAATAACATATGCATTATCAAGCTAAAAGTTCAAGCTTACGGATATATCCGGAATGTCCTTTTCTTGTTAAGTCGATTTCATGGTCGGGTGCGCATGATACGAAGTGAATAAGGTAGAATGAAGTGCATGAAGTAACAAGGAAAGATATGGAATGAGCGTTTGACATGCTAAATAAAAAAGTGAGTTATAATAAAAAAATCTCACACAACCGATAAACATTAAGAAAATAACTAATATTGTAAAGGAAATAACGAATACATGATCGCACGTAATACATGTAGTAAACCCCAGTACGGGTGTTAATTGGGTCAAGTTGGTCGGGTTCGGGTCAAAGTTAGGTTGAGGTTAAAAAGCCATACTTAAACCCGACCCTATTAAAATCTCGGGTTAGTCAGGTTCGAGTCTATTCGGGTCGTGTTCAATTGGATTGGATCTATTCGAGTTCAGTTCACGAACGATTAGGCAACCAAGTTATGCCCACTAGTCTAACCGAATGAAACCGATCAAACACCCAACTTTTCATATGTTTCGGTTGGATACCCAATCGAGTAAATGTGCACACTTCCCAATTTTTTTGAACGTTGGACCTTGTTAAAAAAAAAAAAAAAATCTTTTTAAACTCCACTTTTTCACTCTATAAAACCTCACTATCTTATTCATTTTTCATACTTCTCTTCTCCATTTACAAACTCAAACAATATCTACAAAAACTCCTCACAACAAAACACCAAAATCCCGACGACAACCAAACGCTCCGATAACAACCAATACAAATTTCATTTTACAAGGCCAATCACTACCGATTAATTTCGGTCACCAATCAATGCCTTCACCAATGCTCATTAATCCGTATTCGGCTCAATTTTATAACCAACAAGCACAAAATCACTGTATTATCCAAACATGGCATCACCACCATAGAACCAACCTTATCAATCTTATCCAATCCCGCCTTTTAATATTGATGATGACGAATTCGACCCGTTATGGAGCGCCGGTTCTCAACCTTCTCATCCCTTTTCGACTCAAGGTTCGGAAGGTCCATCCGAACCCGTTCGTTCCGACTCTTCGTCTAGGTGACCGCATAAACAGTATCGTGCTACTTACGATGCGCCTTTCACAATGGTTGAGTGCTGAAAGGTTGTGAAGGATCACCCCATATGGAAACATGTTGAAATGCCGCGTTTTTGAAATCCAAATCAAGCGGTTCCAAAAATCGAAATCGGAAAACACCTCACAGAAGCGGTGGTCGGCACATTTTGGTTTGGATCTAAGCGATCTTTGGTGATTCATAGGATATCGATGTTCGGGAGGTTCGGCATATTGAGCGTGACAAGCAAAGAAGAATGCAACGACCTCCGCTTTCATTCGCAAGGATCGGCCTCGATTCATTGTTGACCTGTTCTTTTTGAGGCGTGCTCGGATGTCACGACCCTATTATTCTTGAAGGCGCTCAACAACGGAAATTGAAGGGAGAGGCGAGCAAGAGAGACAACAACTTCGGTTTCAGCGTGAGCATATGGAATGGCAAAACAAATAATCAAGGAGCATTTGATCGTGAAAGCACTAGAGAGGTGCTTAGTCTTGAAACAAATAATCGAGGCGTTATAATTTAGATTATTGGTTTAAGTTTTTTTTAGTTTTTATCGTAATGTTTTTTTAGTTGAATTGTTATCGTAATGTTTCTATTATAACTGAATTGTTATTGTAATGTTTTTTATTTATGAATAAAATTTTATTAAAAAATATGATTGTCGTTATGGTCATTATTAGCAAATTGTGGTTGGGTGTAATTTTGAAAAAAAAAAAACTAATATGACGTTAATGTGTCAAGAGATGACTATAATATTTATGGTTGTCATTAACATTGGCCTAATGAAAATAACGAATAGGAATGTTTCTATAATTCTCTCTCTTTGTTGACAATTTTTGTGAACGTGCTAAAGAAAAAACTAAACTTAAAGTAAACATGACAATTTATTTTCAAACTTAAAGTAAACGTGACACTTTTATATCTACGAAGTATTGTTAATTACTAGTACTATACAACCTTTCTTATAAGCAAGTGGGTGTTGTGTTGGACCCATTGAGATAAATTGAAAAGCCAGCAAAAATTTCTAATTTCTTCTTCCATTTTTTGAAGAATCAAAAACCATTTTATCCGCTTGAAACTAGACAACAAAAAAGAATACTAGTCCTTTTCATCAACCCGACTCATAATTGTCTTTTACTGTATCAATATCAACTACATCAACAAACATGTTTATTTTTACAAGATGTTGCGCCACATAATTTGCAAATGGAATGTATTATTCTCACCCTCCCTCTAGGAGAGTTTGTCTTTATTCACTGTCGCTCTTTATTCGATTTCAAGAGTTTACACGGTTTACGTTAAAGTATTTTTGGCGGTTTTAAGCGTTTCAATTTATTAAACTTTATATTTTACATTCGCGTTTTGATTTATAGTTTTTGATATAAACAAAATTATAAAAATACAAAAAAATATAAAAAAATGCAAAAAGTAGGGAGGGTGGGAATATAAGAATTAGGGGTAGGAATATCTTGTCGCTGCGAATATCATTGCATTAAAACTTAACTTTTCAACCTAATATCGAGGTTTCAAGATCGAAATCCTCTCAAGATCGTTTCGTTTAAAAGCAAGATCGTTGTAATATCGGATCGGGATCTTTAAATCCTACTATAACGTTATTTTTTAAGTTTTGTAATATTATCAAATTTACAAATTATTATATATTATAAACATAATATAGTATGAATGTTTATATATATGTTGTCTTAAATTATGATTATGAAATGTTTAAAAAGATTAACATATTATTTTTGAGTTTTACAAATAAAAAACAACCCATAAATTTCGAGCTTTTTATTTTGTAATCCAGAAATGTAAAAGCCGGATCGGATTTGATCTTAAGATTGTATGGTTAAGATAGTGATCATATAAGATATTAATCTTGCAAATATCATATGTAGTATCCGGATCGTTTTCTTTGCGATGTCGTAAAATCGTAAGATCACAAGATCGGGATCGAGATCGGGATCACGACAACTATCTTTTCGCTACTAGAAGCGTATTCAATTTAGAATTTCTACAATGCATGACTAAATGTCTAAACGTCCGTAATGGTGACCAAACCCTTTTTCAACTAAAATGTTTAGATGTGCTGCGACCAGCGTATATATGCAATTCATTCGGTCGAGTTGCCAACCAAACCAAACCAATCTACGGGAAGGGTGGGGGAGGTGTTTGTTGGAGGTCTCTTCGAGGGGGCGTCTTGGGAGGCGATCAACCGAATGGTCGACCTCCCATTACCACTAGCCTAACAAAATAATGTATTGAGATCAAATACAGATATTTTGGAGTTTTCACGTTTTCCTAAAATGCCGAACTAAGCTAATAATAGAAATTAGAAAATGCGTACATAAAACAATTGCCATCGTCCCGTTCTTATCTAAGATGCCTAAAACGACCATTTTTTTTTATTATTATTATTATGATTTTTTTTTATCAAGCATTGTAATTATATGTTCTACAAAGTTTTATTCATTTAAACAATGTAAAACTTATCCGCCCATTAGAGGGTAAGTCGTAACTTCGAGTTAACACCATTCTCGCCATGGCGTTAGCGTAGCATCATTTCAACACCAAATAATATAACATCAAAAATCATAGTTATCATAACATCAAATAACACCATCTTTTAAGACTCACCCTTTTAAAAATATATATAATTTACAAATTAACCCTTTAACTAATATTTCAATCATTAAATAAACCATTCACTAATATTTCATTCATAAACATAAACATTACATAAACATTAAATAAACATTACATAAAATACAATCGAAATACAAAATACAATATGATAGGATACTGAATACGATCACGAAAAAAGACCTACGATCTGAAATACATAAAATATCTAATCAATGCTCCCATGCATAATCATACTCGGGACCTTTATTCGGGTCAAATTAGGTTGTTCGAACCGGGAATTAAAATATTTTAATCCGATCTAGGGCCACATGTAGTAGTATTTGGGTTATGGTTAACAGGATCTTGAAATAATTATTGACCGAGTAAACTTAGGAATAAACTGATAGGGTTCGGTCGGTTACGACATCTAAACCCGGTGCAACAAGTGAGTAGGTATTTGAAATTTCACTAAAATGTCTTTAATGTAAAGGAAATAACGAATATGAATGTTTCTATGATTTCTTTATGTAGTATCCGAGTTACTACGATTGTGCGAATAACTCGAATAAAATTCTTGACCCAGTAAGCTCGAATAGAATAAACTTACCGGGTTGGGTGGATTTTGACATCCTACTTGACCACGGGTCATGACAGTGAGTAGGCGTTTCGAAATTTCACAAAAAAATGACTTTATTGTAAAGGAAATACTGAATATGAATGTTTCTATGATTTATCTCTCTTTGATGACAATTTTTGTGAAAGTGTTAAAGAAAAACTAAACTTCTAGTAAGCGTTGACATTTTATATCTCACGGAGTATTGTTAAGAGAGATAGTCGATTCTTCTTATCAACCTTTCTTATAAGCAAGTGGGTGTTGTGTTGAATGGTAATCCGTGAAATGGTGGCGCTTGTCATGTGATCAAAATAAGTGGCTGATGATCAGTCGAAATATCTATAAAACTATCAAACAATAATGTTATTATGCATTGCTTTTAAGTCCGATCAAATAACAACTCGGTAATCTAATTATAGGTTAAATACATCTTTCTTTTTAGATGTAACTATTTCCTTTTAAAATATTACAAAATTTTATTAAGTTAGATGATTCATATTTATTTTGAAAATACTCCGTATATCATAACTAAAATATTTTTCCAAGACATGTTTCAAATTGGAAATAACAAAATATTTTCTTTGTGATGGTTCAATGTGATAGAGATAAGGGCTAAAATGAATACAAGGTTAAATTGAAACTTTTAGAAATAATAAACAATTAATTCCAGCCTTTACAGATGCCCCACACAAACACTTGCCTTTGTCTTCTCCACTAAAACATCGTATCCCATTTTCCACCATTGTTGTCATAGCTTTTTTTTTTTTTTTTTTTTTCCAGAAAAATCTTTTATATTCTATCCTAAATCATCTATTACCATAAATAAACCATCAGAAAACGATTGTATACTTATACTAAAGTTTTAGAAATTTGAGCCCCTAAAATGGGGCCTATGTGGTTCTCTTCCCGCACATGCTCCAAATCCGGGCCTAGTTGGACCCGTTCAGATAAATTGAAGGGTTTTCTAGCATTACAGGGCGCGAGTTAATGACATGAAAGCTGTAAAAAATCTGAGGACTTCTTAAAAATACTGACATCGATACTTGAAATCATGTATTTTCAGTGAGTGTAATATTAATAGTTTTGGTATTTAGAAAAACCCAAATTGAAAAAACAAAATTTTCTAAATTTCTTCTCCCATTTTTGAAGAATCAAAAACCATTTTATCCGCTTGAAACTAGACAACAAAAAGAATACTAGTCCTTTTCATCAATCCGACTCATAATTGTCTTTTACTGTATCAACTGCATCAACTACTATGTTTATTTTGGAGAAATGATCGTAGGCACTGCTTAATCTAAAATCGAATGTTAGCGTTTAATGGTACGAGACAGGAATACTTAACTTCTGTTACGTGAGAATGATCTTGAATGATTTTAGATCTGGTTTAAGCTAGAGCAAGGTTCGTATCGTTTATTTTATTTTGACAAGATGTTGGGCCACATAATTTGCAAATATCATTGCATAAAAACTTAACTTTTCAACGTAATGTAAGGTTTTGGATCGAGATCTTATTCAATTATTTTCGTCTTTCTGAATCGTGGTGTGAATCGAGCCAGGATCTTTAGATCCTCTTTAACGTTATTCTTATGGTTTTTGTAATATTATCTGGTCTACAATTATTATCATTATAAACATAAAATCTTATGAATGTTTCATATATATGTTGTCACAAATTATGATTATGAAATATTTAAAAGATTAACATGTTGTTTTGAGTTCTACAAAAAAAAACTCTAAATTTGCGGTTTTATTTTGTGTCAGAAAAATAAATCGGATGGTTTGATCTTAAGATTGTATGGTTAAGATAGGGATCCTAAAAGATTTTAAGGCTGCAAAAGATCATGTGGGATCGAAATCGTTTTCTTTCGCGATGTCGTAAAATCGCGAATCGTAAAATGGGATCGAAATCATGACAACTATCTACGCTACTAGAGCGTATTCGATTTAGAATTTCTACAATGCATGAGTAAATGTCTAAGCGTCCGTAATGGTGACCAAATGCATGACCAAACCCTTTTTCAACTAAATATGTTTAGATTTGCATTGCGACCACGTATATCGTGCAATTCATTCGGTCGAGTTATGAGCCAAACCAAATTCACGAGAAGGGGAGGGGGTCTCTTATGGGGGACACGACCAACCAATGGTGGACCTCCTATTACCACTAACTAACAAAACAATGTATTGGGATCAAATCACGGATATTTTGGAGTTTTCGTTTTCCTAAAATGCCTAACTATGGTAATGATAGAAATTAGAAAATGCGTGCATACAGCAATTGCCATCATCCGTTCCCATTTAAGATGCCTAAAAGCGACCATTTTTTTTTTTTTAATTTTATTATTATTATTATTTTTAATCAAGTCATTTAATTATATGCTTTACAAAGATTATTCATTTAAACAATGTAAAATTTATCCACATTGTTAGGTAAGGAGTACATTAATTTCTTACGTCACTTTAGTGCAATATCGTTCAACTCCAAAATAACGTAACATGAAAATCACGTTATTATAACATCATATAACACTGTCTTTTGAGACCGCACCCAAAAAAAATATATAATTTACAAATGACTAAAATACCGTTGATCCCTAAACTTGTCATTTAACATCGCGATGGGACAAAGTTAAACATTATCATCATGGGGTCAAAACATGGGCTTTATATGCCAAATCGTCCACTTGAGCATTAGCTTGATGTCAGCGTTATGTTGGTGAGGGCAAAACCGTCTTTCAGATGCGTACTCAATCAAACCGTTGTGCGGTGTTTGTAGCTAGTATATCGTGTAACGATTTGGTCGTCATTTATCATCCGTCCCTAAACTATCTTACAGGGTCTTCTGAACGATAATCGTTTGAAAGATGCGTTCTTTGGTGTGGTAAGCAAGCTATTATTCGCCGTGGACCTGCACCTGACCAGGCGGCGATTATTTAGTTGTCTGTTGAAGTAAGTGCGTCTTAATATTATTGTATAAGTTTGTTTCATGACGACAAATACATTGTAACAATAATGTTGTTTAATGACTTGTCATAATCATGAATAGGGTGTGTCGGTGAATACGATGGTATGATCACGAAATCGTGCTCGTTCAAGAATGATCATACTAGGCCTTTTGAGGGAGAAATGAGCTTGAGGCAAGATTAGTAGTTGCTGGTGATGTGTAGAAGTGGAAGATTTTGGTGCTCGGTTGGATATTGTTCTTGATTGTTTATGCATTGGGATAAGTTTTTAGCTTTTATGTAATGAGCGAGATGGTTAATGTTCGTTATCTTGAATTGTAATAACGTTGTTATAAGTATTGATTTGGTTTGTTTTTATTTTCATGCCTTGGGTATCACGGATGGTTAGCAATTTTTAGGTTTGACTTTTAAATGTCATTCTTATGAGGTTTTGTTTAGCTTTGGTTACTTTTGATGCAAATTATTCGCATCAAGTTAGTCGATCTATAAAATACCAATAATGACATGGTTCCATAGTTAATGCAAATGGATATAATTTCAAATGCATAAAATTGCATACTTTTCATGAGCACTGATTGAACACCTTTGCGTATGTTTTTAGAGTACATAACTTGTCCATAGGAAATAAACTAGATGAAACATTTTCTAGCTAATTAGCATCACGAAATTGACCTATGGTGAGGCCATCATTCTTTCGGTCGACTGCTTGCTAGTCATTCTCGTGTAGCGGTGGCAGAGCGGCCGCGCACATCAACATTGCGGTGAGAATCGGTGTGATTGATCATGTTCTTTGGGATTGACCGGGATTGCTCGTACATCTTGAGATCGGCAATCGCTTCATCTTGATGTTCTTTGGGATTGTGTGAGGATGCATCATGTATGATGGGATCTTCGGTTGCTTGATCTTGATTTTCAGTTGAACACCACTTCCTTGAACTACACTAACGATTTTCAACAACACATATACCTTGACTTCTTTCTACTTTGCTACTTTGTTACCTTTATGATGTGTCCTTTTCTTTGCGGCTTTTGTAGGCACTTGTTTGACATTTTCACTTATTGGCGGTTCGATACTTTCGTCCCGTACCACAGACATGTTTTCGGTTGTGTCCGTGATGCGCGAATACTACATAACACTCTTCAACCTTGATAGCTTATTCTTCACAATCTCTTTAGAACTATCTAACTCTTTTCTACCTCTTGAGCTAGGCGAGTTTGTTTGGTTCGATGGAACAATTGTTGTTGGCATAGTTGATTTTTCCCAATGTTCATTGCTAGTTATAGGTTGGACATGGTGATGGTAGGTTGCCTCCCAGTGAGAAGATAGTAACAAGGATGAGCCCATGTTTCTCTGCTCCCTTGTTGCCCATTTAAAGCCGTATTCAATTGGTAGCAAAGCATGTTTACATGGTAAACACATTATCTCCCGTCTTACGCAAGTACAAGACTGCAACATTAACTACATTGGTCACCCACAGCATGTTTTGTGCGGTTGGTGTTAGTGTCCCATCACTCTTCTCAATCACCGAGCATGCATTATCCTCTTCGTACGGTATTCCACTAATGTATTCTAACAATAAATTGGTTTGTTTAAACCCTCGATTATTTTGTCATGAAACACTTGACACATGTTATTAAGTAACACATCATAAGTAGCTCTCTAAAGATAAGATAATAAACATGTATTAATTATGTTTATCTTGCATTAACATACAAATAAGCGAAACAGATAGATCATTTACATGAAAATGTAACCTTGACCAATGCATCGGTGGTATCTTTTAACCAATCATGGGCTGATTGATTAAGTTTCTTGAAATCAACCATAGCTTTACGGCGTACAGCAGTTGAGGCATTGCACATTCCGGATGCTCTTTGTAGGCCTACCTTTCCATTGCGGTTTTTTTCATGTGATACTTGTCTGAATCGTGTTCGCATCTGGAAAACTTCTCTAAGCTCTACTTATATCATGCAAAATCAAATATATTTCTTGTCTATTCAAAAGCAGAGACTTAAATTTATGAGCAGTTAAGGAGTACCTTTTCATGTCGATAATAAAAGTGATTCTTGAGATTGGCTCAAAACTATATCATCGGATAAACAATGAAGAAACCAAGTCCATGATCCTATGTTTTCTAATTCAACAAAGCATAAGCTAAAGGGTATATACCATTGTTCACATCAATTCCAGTACATCGTTGACCATTGAAGGACCGAATTGGGCATGACCCAACAACGATCTCGCGTACTTTCAACCTTCCATAGAGCACCTAAACAAACATACACTCTCTTGTATTCTCTAGTTGGAAAAGCCTCATACGGAGGTGGTCCACATTCATCTGCTTGTTGTATTATGGTTTGTCTTACGCTCTTGAACATAATCTCTGACATGGTAAATTGTAGCAATTGACCCGATGGGTACATTATTGCTAAGTTTTGGCCATAAAACCTTGCATGTAGACATGAAGCTCGTATTGGTTGGTAAGTTGATTATGCACAGACTTAGCGGGGAACGATGGATTGGTTTCAATTTTTCTTTAATTTCTGTGAGATATAGCGAAGGTCAAAAGCTCGGCTGCCGCGATTGCAAACAAGTGTGTTGCTCATTATATGTTCGATTGACCACGTACATCTTGTTCTCTTGAAAACAATAGCCGTAGGTGAGTATTTCGAAGGTCCTTTTGCCAAAAAGTAATGCATTTATACCCTTACAGCAATGGACTAGATGGGCCTATAGTCCGGGACCTTGGGCTGGTAAACCTGTTGTTGGGTTTAGGTTCCTTGTAATGATTACTTTAGAGTGATGGAACCACGGACAAGCTTGAAGATAACCCGGACGGAAGAGTAACCATGAAGATAACATGGCTAGTAGTAGTAGCTAGCGATAGTATTGTATGCTTCTGCTAGTTCTAGAGTCGGTTGGTTTATTGTATCGAGATAAATATGGAAAGATATTTATCTTGTAGGATCGTATTGTATATTGTATAGGACTCCTTATCCTATAAAGGAGGTCCTGGCTGGGTTAGATATCGTGTATTTTATAAAAGTCGTTTCACTTCAAGTTTAAAACCTAATATGGTAAAATTAATAGATTTGATTCTTTCTTAAGATCATGTTAATTAGATACGTTGCTCAGTCCAGGATCAACAATTATCGAGCTTGTGATCTATTGTCAAGAGTCATTAATTTGTACTCAAGGAAGTTAAGATGTCTGAAGAAACTCATGGTGGCCTTCTAGGGTTCCCATGCTCAGATGGTGAAATCTCTGGAGGATGCGAATGAGGCAATACATTCGCATGATTGATTCCTATGGGATGTTGTTGAAAAGGAGATACTCTTCCTTTGAAGGGTGAGGATGGTAGGAGATTACCATTGTTAGTGAACTGATAAAGCTAAGAGGAAAATGGAGATCAAAGCTCATGATCTTACCTCATGGGAATACCTAATGAATTTGCATTGGACTTTGATCGGTGTGATCGTAAAACTATTGGATGCTCTTGAATTGAGGTTTCTTTGGTAATGAAGCTACAAAAGTCAAGGATGAACATGCTTAAGCATCGGTTTGAAACCTTACCGAAAGTGGAGAAAAGATTGATGGCACATACAATAGGCTTCAAACTCATCGGTCAGCGGTTGGTTACAAGTTCGCCAGAAGATATTAATTTGAAATTCATAAGAGCTTATCATCCAGTTGGGCTATTCATACAATTGTGTGGAGGAATGAGCGGACTTTGCTACTGACTCTTGACAATCTCTTGATAACGAAGGTTTATGAGTCTAAAATAACTTTTCAACTTTCTTCTTACAATCAAAACATTGCTTTTGTATCCAAATCACAAAAGCTCACAGATGTATCAGCTGCTTGCCTATGGTATAACCCGCTATTGCAAACAATACCATTATTAGTGATAATGTCGGTGATGGTGCAATTTGTGCTTTACATCGATTTAACTACTAGTGTTGATGTTTTGAATCAAGATCTAGATCAAATTGATCTGATGATCTTGATGAAATAAACCTTCAATGGCAAATGGCATCTTGACTCTCGAGCAGGAAGTTTACGAGGAGGCGGAAGACATGTTGGTATGATGGTCAAAGGAGAGCTAGATTCGACAAAAGCAAGATGGAGTGCTTTAGCGCAAGAAGAAAGGTCATTTTGCCGAGGAATGTCGAGCTCTAAAGACTTGAGGTATTAAGACAACGAAGAACCTACTAGTTCTTGACTTTGGTTGCTCGGGATGGACTTGGTGATTATGATTGGGTGATCAGAGTTGAAGGTCCAATGCGACTTTTACGGCGATGAAGCTTCAAGAGCATAACTTTGCTCTAATGGCCTATACTTCATCTTACGGTTCGGTTACGAGGTATCTAATGATTCTAAAACATCTACTTGTTCTTTTAAATCATGTTCGATATCTTAGAGTCTCGAAAACTATCGAGAGTATGAGAAAAGAAGTAGAGATTGACTCTAGATAATTTAGGATATAGAGTTGGTTTAGAGGGTGTGGAAGAGAAGCTAAAATTAAATTAAATGTGAGTTTGAGTATGTAGAAAAGATCAATATACTAGGTGGTGAAATTGACCTTAAAAGCAGAGAGATTAAAATGCTCGAAGATAAACTAACGAGCGAGAAAATGTAAAGTTCGGGGCCACTAGAGGAAAAAGAAAACATATTGTTAGGGTTGCTAAATTACAATATGCTTGATCTTGTCTGAAACCAATTGGTCAAGCGCTTAGAGATGGTGCTTGGTATAGGATATAATGATATGCCACCGCCCCCTTTAATGAAACATGCACAGGTTAAAGCTGTCATTTAGTAGTGAATTAGGTTTAATAAACTGTTGAAGTAAATAAAAGGCGAATTACCTAAGATAAGTTAAATAAGTTATCACGGTGCTCCCATAATTGAAGATTGGGAATCGATTCGAGGATGTTAATCTTGAATCAACTAAGTGCGAAAAGATAGAGCCGATTAAGAAAGTTGATTCTAAGCAAGTCAATTACGTACCTAGATTTGGAGCTAAAGTTACCAAAAGAGTTGTGAAGTGCGGAGAAATTCCTAGGAACATATGAAACAATTTAAACTAGGGAAATCAAAAGAAACTTAAATGGTTTAATCTACAGCAGTTAGGTGATGAGTTTCAATGTGTTAATAAGGCTTGTTTTGTTTGTGGTAGTTTTGACCATTTACAGAGGAATTGTGATAAAAGCAGACCACAAGTTTGGAATCAATGGAGGGTGAATCATAAAACTTTTCAAATAAAACACCCTCATCCTAAAACATGATTCAAGAAGCGGTCTTGATGAGGAATGGAATACAAAATCTATGTCCTTCTTGCACAAAAATGGATTCCAACCACGGCTAAGCAAAATGTAAGCGACTAGCGGTGTCAAACCACGATAAGCCAAAAATCCTGTGATTTAAAGAAGTTTTAAAATTCAAAGGTGATAACGTCTGATGGTTGGAAATCATTTTTATCTTTGTTAAGGCCTCAACAAGTTGGCAATGGAAGCCTAAGACAAAGGTTTACCATATGTCAATGTGCATCAATGGACGACAAAATTTGAATATTTTGATGCAGAGCGGACCAGTCGATCTTGACTTGGGTCCAGGAACTAATCTTTGAAATCTTATATGCGGGGCAATCTTCAAGTGAGCTAAAAGATAAAGGAGTATTTGATAGTGGTTGCTCTGGGCACATGACTTGGGATGGAAGCAATTTGGAAGATTTTGAAGCTTATGATGGAGGATATGTGGCATTTGGTAATGATCCAAGGAGAAAGATTCTTAGCGGAGGAACAATCGAGCAGGAAGCTAGACTTTGAGAAGGTCTATTTAGTACGAGGACTAAAGTACAATTTATTGATGTTTCTCAATGTGATAAGAAAACGGGTACTTTTGGAAGCCGAGTGTGTGGTGTTATCTCACGAGTTTAAGATGCACGATGAGAAGTTTATACAACTTAGGGTACCTAGGAAGGAAAATATCTTGTTTTGATCTTAAAATGTTCTTCTAATAGGTCCTTATGTTTGTTTGCTAAAGCATCATGATGAGTCAATAATGTGGCATAGAAGGCTAGGTCATCTAAATTTCAAAACAATCAATAAAGCGGTAAAAGGAAACTTAGTGAGGGTTACCTTCAAAGGTTTTGAGTGTAAGGGCGTGTGTGACTGTCAAGGAAAACAACATAGAGCCTCTTGTAAGACCAAATAAACACCATAACACAACCTGTTTATGCTTCATATGGACTTATTTGGACCAACTTTTGTTAGAAGCTTGAACCATAAGCGGGTACTAGTTATCATGATGATTATAGTAGATTTTCTTGGGTATACTTTTGGCTACTAAGAGTGAGACTAGTGAGATTCTTAAGAGTTTCATTACTAAGATAGAAAATCTAGTAAGTCATAAGGTCAAAGTAATGAGATGTGATAATGGGCGAGTTTAGAATAATGTGATGAATCGTTTGTGTAGATAAAGGTATTGAAAACGAGTTTAGTGTTGCTAGAACACCACAGCAGAATGGTGTGGGAGGAAAAATAGAACACTAATTGAGTAAGGACTATGTTGTCAGAATCTAAGTTACCAACTACTTTTGAAATTTGAAATGTAGGAATTGCATGTTATGTGCAAAGCAGTAAGGTGGTGAAGCCTCATAAGACCCTGTGATTTACATTACATGGTAGGAAGCCGATTGCATTCCTAAAACCTTTTGGGTGTCTGTTACCATTTGAATACCATAGACTACCTGAGGCAAGTTTTGAGAGAAAGCGGATGATGGATACTTTTAGGCTCCGCTAATAGTAAAACCTTTAGAGTATACAATAGGAGGAATAGAATTGTTGAAGAGAACCTACATGTTCAATTCGGTGAAAAGACTCTAGTGTTGAGACAAAGGACGGGCCGGTTGTTTAACATTGATATCTTCCAAATATGAAATATGAGCCTATCATTGCGGGAACATCACTAATCTTGATCGAGGTTACAAAAGGATTACAAGTAGATAAATCTTCAAAGGTGATTCTCCAACGAGTTCTATTTGGTTGAAAAGTGGGCGGTTACATTCCTTCGTCATTCGCAAGGTCCCTCGGATGATGATATACATAATCTTGGAAGCAAAGTTGATCATCATCAAGATAAAGATGAGTTGGTGCAAGATAACTCGATTATCGGTAGAAGAAATTGAAAAGAAGAAAAAGCGATCGCAACACGGCTAAGCCCACGTAGTGATGATAGGCCATCGTAATCTTGACAAGCGTATCACATAGCGATAGTTCAAGTACTATTCTGCTGCCAAGCGATGATAGTACTTTCTTTGGACATATCAGCCGCTATATCTAATGAGGAGTATCCGTCATCGATATGCACGAATTAATTGAGATGGATACTCCTGCGTGATGAAGACTTGGATGAATTCTTGATGCTAATTTGACTAATTTGGACAACATTATAAATGAGTCAATTACCTCTACCGAATTCACAAAATTCATCCCAGGAGCGATTCTTGGAAATTTGAATACTCAGGTTCAAACAAGCGGGTAAAGAATTGAGAACCCTTTCGACCATGGGTTCTTTGCAAGATCTCTTGCAGCAAGCGATCATAAAGATCTAGCCTTGTTTGCTTGTTTTCTATCTCGAAAGGCGAAGAATAGAAGAAGCTATAACAGAAGAAGGATGGGTTGAATCAATGCAGAGGAGCTTCTTGGTTCAAACTTCAAGTTTGGACATTGGTTGATCTTCAAATGGGAAGAGCTATTGGAACTAAATGGGTATTCGAAACAAAAGGATGAAAGAGGAATTGTAGTGAGAACAAGTCAAGATTGGTTGCTCAAGGATACCGCGAAGGTTTGGACTATGATAAATATTGCACGGTTACAGGATAGAGGCTATTAGATTGTTTTTGGCTTATGCTTCATTCAAGAATTTTGTTGTGTATCGGATGGATGTTAAAGTGCATTTTGTATGTATTGATGAGGAGGTATATGTTTGTCAACCTCCGGTTTGAAGATCGATCATCGACAAGGTTTCTGGTGAGGAAGGCTATATGGGTGCATCGGGCTCTAGGGCATGGTATGAATGCTATCTACTTATTGATGGACAATGGGTTTAAGAGGGTGATTGACAAAACTTTGTTCATTAAGCACAAAGATGATATTTTACTTGTTAGGTTTATGTAGATGACATCATCTTTGGGTCTACAAACAAGAGCTATCTGATTTTGAGAAACTTATGCATGATAAGTTTCGGATGAGTTCTATGGGAGAACTCGCTTTCTTTTAGACTCTGAGTTCAACAAAAGGTGATGGTATTTTCATTAGTCAAGATAAATATGTAGCGAGATGTGTTGAAGAAATTTGGGTTTCGAGATGTCAAAGTGCTAGACACTATGGAGACTGAAACCTATACTACACGATGATGGGAGTCCCAAAGTTGATCACGAGTTATCAGGATCCATGATTGGATCTTTGATGTATCTGCGCATCTAGGCGGATATTATGTTCTCGTATGTGTGTGCAAGATTTCAAGTAACATGATACATCACACATGAATCTTGTTAAGAGGATCTTTAGGTATTTGAAGGTCATCCTAAATTGGGTCTTTGGTACTCTAAGTTCTCCTTTTGATTTGGTGGCCTCTGCTGCGGTGACTATCTTGGAGCTAGTCGGATAGGAAGTCTACCATGGAGGATGTCGGTTCTTGGGAAGCAGTTAATTTCTTGGCGGTGTAAAAGCAAACTATTGTGGCAAATTCTGGCGGAATTTGAATATGTTCTTTAGTTCTTTGTGGTCAAGTTCTATGGATTCGAGAATCAATTCTTTGGATTTTGGGTATAATTTTATGCATACTAAGATTTACATTGATAATAACAGTACAATTTGCATTATCAAAATCACATTTCTAGAACTAAACATATTGAGATAAGACATCATTTTATTAGAGATTGTAATGAAAAAGGTTGATTCAAATGGTAAAATCCATACGATTTCAATGTTCGTCTTCTCACAAAAGCTTTTGATGTGGGGAGGTTTAGTATCTTGTTGTTAGTATTGGAATGCTTATTCTCTAAATTTCTCAAATTGTTTTGTACAAGATTGTAAAAGTATTGAACATTATTATGTAATCTTAAGTATTGCTTTCTCATTATAACCATTGATAGTGTTGCTTAACCGATAGTGTTCTTACCATGATAGTGTTGCTTCAACCAGCGATAGGTTGGTCTATCCTCTGCTAGTTGTTACGTGTTTTCTCTAATCATTGTGCGGAAAATGCTAAATCATTATAGAGATGCAAGAAGTGAAATTTCATTGTTCATTCAACAAAGCAGTTTCGACTTCGACTTACAATGAAACTTCAAGTGTTGAATAACGACTACAACTATACATGATTTTCTCTAATATTTCTACTACTATCCTTCGCGATATCGTTTGAATCTTTGGATATGCATTTATCATATGCAAGCGAAGCGACTAAGGATCAAAATGGAAAGGATGGATTGATGCAAGCGAAGAAGGCGATATTGGCGAATAGATGGGCGATATGATAATCTTCTTGTGCTCCATCTCTCCACAATCGACAACTTACTCCATCTTCCTTTTCCTTCACAGTTACGATGTGTGAAGTACCATGACTTGGTACTCTCGGACCAAGAACCACCTATTCTTGGGGTGGTGGGTTTCTGCTCGAGGTCTTGGATGGGGTTAGAGGTTGAAGGTTTGGTGTTTGAAGGTCTCTTCTTAGAAGAGTCATCGAGTCTGAAGCATCACTTGGATCCACCACTATCATCTTCGATGATGGGAGAAATGGAGATTTTCTTGGTCTTGGTTCTAGTGGAGCAAATAGGTTGGCCATGGGTTTCCATCTTCACTTGATGAAGATGATGAAGAGGATAGGGTGGTGGTTAGATCGACCATTAGTTTGTTCGACTAGGGTTCCACATTTTGGTTGATTGGAATTTTGAGCAATTAGGGTTTTATCTCTTGATTGGTTTGGGCGTTATATGATATTTGGGTGCTTTTATAAGTGAGGATTAGGGTTCTTGAAGTAACTAAGGGGCGAGTTAAATGTGGTTGGAAAGTTAATGAGGTCCTTGAGTTGAATGAGATATATTCTAGAGTTGACTGTTGACTTTCTTGTTCTAACCTCGGATAGGTCATTTGTAACCACACGGCTATTTCTAACCAACGACAATTATAATCTTTGTCTTTGTGTTTGTTTTGTGTTGTCTTGCGAGAAAAGAAGGATGTCTTTGCATAAGGAGCTAGTGTTAACTTCGCTTATGTTTGTGTTAAAAAAAAAAAAAAAAAAAAAATTAGGATAGTTTTGTGACCATTGTACTCCTTAACATCTTGTGAGATATCATTCCCATTGCTTTGGATTGCTTGCTCTAATCTTTGGTGTGCGAGTTGGAATAGTGGGTTGCTCTATCATGGTGTATTCCAACTACGGACATTTGTTGTGGAAGCTTACGGATAGTATCTTCTGTTTTGATACTTGAGGGGTTGTTTTGACACTTTGGCAAAAGTATTTATATCACTTCCCAAACTCACGGATGGATCACTTTCACACAAATATTCTAAACCCTAATCACTTTGGTTGATTTCTTCAAAACCACTTAATTCATATCCTTCATCACAATGCATGAGTTGTATTCTACCAACAATCTTGTTGCTCTTACTTAAGATGCTTTCGCTCTGAAGGGTTTCATCAAATGATTGATTTCCTTGTTCATAGTCCATTCACTTTGCTTTAACGATTGAACCTACCATTTTCAAAACCTATATCTGACGGTTTTGGAAGAATGCTACCATGAGGAGGTTAATGGGTTGGAGGTTTTTAGTACTAGGGTGGATGACAATCTTTTCGGTTCACGAGGAGCTTATTCGAGAAGTTTTGAAACGGATGATCTTGATGGTGTTGATAATCTTCGATCTTGAGATTGTGGGTGGTTTAGGCGATTAGGCTACCTTGAGAGGTGAAAAGGTACAATTTTTAAGAATCTGTTTTCTCCCCGATGGAAGTTTTGATTCCGCGTTATTAATGTGTATGAGCAATAAGACCACGAGTTTAATGATTTTCCTTCCAAGATTGCTCTGCTATTATTTGTTTGTCGGATGGAAGGAAATTTAATTGGTCTAGGATGATTTATGAGGGGTTAGCGAATATTAGGAAGAAGGAAAGTATTATTTGTATCCTCGATTTGTTCGATTGCTTGTGGGCGACAAATTCGGGATCTATTGAACATGTTAGAGTATGAAATAAATCGTATGATTCCTCGAGTGTTTGCATATATGAGGAATCCGCCCGAACGTTGTTATTCGGATGTTCCTTTGTTTCCTCGTTAAATTTTCCTACGATTACGAGTACATGAGGTTAGCGAGCAGAGACACTCGGCTTCTCAGGGCTAGTGCTAGTGGTTTGGTTAATGAGGTTTGTCTGCGGTGTGGAGGTGACATGATTGGAAGGGCTTCCACTGCGATTCATGCTTGATCTTTGGTCGGGATAGTGGAAACATCAATAAGACCCGACCTTTGGCAGCTCTAATGTGGAAAGTTCTTTAGAGCTTAACACGGTGGAGTATCCCCAGCCAGCGGTGCTATAGGGTGCATAGATGATCGGGCTCGATGCGGTGCTGTCTTTTGTATCCAAGGATTCACCGCTCGGGAGCGATTAACGGCTCAGTGATGAGGATAGGTTGGAACGATAATGAATTGACGGTTGATGACTATGTACATGAGGGCTTTTCGATGATCCACCTCCGGACGGATTACGGTCGAAGTGGGAGGATATTCTTGAGCGATATAAATGAATTGACGTTCGGTGTTCTAAAATGGAGGATAAGATTTCTAGTCTCTGAGGTTCAGCTTGAGGTAAAACTATTCGGCGATTAAAGCATCGGGTCTTGGTTTTAGAGCAGGTGAAAAGACACAGTCTTCTTGTTTTGAAAGCTTTGGCGTATGAAAAGAAGGTGCACTCTTCTCCTACTACGAATGTGGATGATGTATCCAAGCAGGGGAGGAGTGGCATGTTGGGGAGGCTGGAATGTGTCATTTGGTGTTACTATGGATGAAGATGGCGGTGGAGATCAAGACTTTGTAGTTTCGATAAAGTGGGAATCTCATTGTTCTTGAAGAATTGAGGAATGTTGATATAGTCGAAACCAACCAGATGGTATATCAAACCCGGTTAGTAATTTTGTAACCTGATGTTGTTTGATTTGGCTATTGATTTCATCTTTGTCATACAAGCGCTATTACAACTCCCTACTATTGTTACCACTCTTTGCATTACCATCTAAGCCTAAAGAAGTAGAAAAGTTATGACACATTGATTAATTTGAGCAAAACATTATCAATACCTACATCAATTATTGCACATCTATTCGGGATCTCTTACTAAATCAAAGGTAAACCAAAAGGTAAAGTTTGGTTATTGGTGAACTGTTAAGAAGAAAATGGTTAAATCTAATGTTGGAAAAGCGAAAGTAGTCTTGAGTTCAAAAACAAAGCGGGAACAAGGCTTATGATAAAGAGTTTGCTAGAAGTATAGAGAGGAGGATAGAGCGACTTTGGAAAGAAGAATGATGAAGAAGAAGCTAGGTAGAAGATATTAGCTATGGTATGATTCTCAAAATTATCTTAAAGCTTGAAATTGATCAATGATGAATATCTGAAGTACAAGAATGGGCTTTGTTCGATGATGAAGAAAAGGCTAGAACTTAGGAATTCGGGTTAAAACAGTTGAAGTTAAAAAATCATATCTGAACGGAGCCTTATTAAAATCTCGGGTTAGTGCGGTTCGAGTCTATTGGCTGGGTTCAATCTGTTCGGGTCTATTCGGTTGGTTAACGAATATCAATACAATGATTAAAAAGGCATTTACATCGTCATGGCCGGCTTGATAATTCATATTTTAGAATCGTCACTTTAATAGCGTTGTCGTCGTGCATTAAGCTTGTGTTTTGGGAAATATATAATTACTTTCATGGGTATATGAAATTCCCATTAAAAAATGGCTAGTTCATTAAATACATATATAAATCACAAAAATATATCAAAAATATAAAAACCTTTATTCGGGTCAAATTAGGTTGTTCGAACCGGGAATTAAAATATTTTAATCCGATCTAGGGCCACATGTAGTAGTATTTGGGTTATGGTTAACAGGATCTTGAAATAATTATTGACCGAGTAAACTTAGGAATAAACTGATAGGGTTCGGTCGGTTACGACATCTAAACCCGGTGCAACAAGTGAGTAGGTATTTGAAATTTCACTAAAATGTCTTTAATGTAAAGGAAATAACGAATATGAATGTTTCTATGATTTCTTTATGTAGTATCCGAGTTACTACGATTGTGCGAATAACTCGAATAAAATTCTTGACCCAGTAAGCTCGAATAGAATAAACTTACCGGGTTGGGTGGATTTTGACATCCTACTTGACCACGGGTCATGACAGTGAGTAGGCGTTTCGAAATTTCACAAAAAAATGACTTTATTGTAAAGGAAATACTGAATATGAATGTTTCTATGATTTATCTCTCTTTGATGACAATTTTTGTGAAAGTGTTAAAGAAAAACTAAACTTCTAGTAAGCGTTGACATTTTATATCTCACGGAGTATTGTTAAGAGAGATAGTCGATTCTTCTTATCAACCTTTCTTATAAGCAAGTGGGTGTTGTGTTGAATGGTAATCCGTGAAATGGTGGCGCTTGTCATGTGATCAAAATAAGTGGCTGATGATCAGTCGAAATATCTATAAAACTATCAAACAATAATGTTATTATGCATTGCTTTTAAGTCCGATCAAATAACAACTCGGTAATCTAATTATAGGTTAAATACATCTTTCTTTTTAGATGTAACTATTTCCTTTTAAAATATTACAAAATTTTATTAAGTTAGATGATTCATATTTATTTTGAAAATACTCCGTATATCATAACTAAAATATTTTTCCAAGACATGTTTCAAATTGGAAATAACAAAATATTTTCTTTGTGATGGTTCAATGTGATAGAGATAAGGGCTAAAATGAATACAAGGTTAAATTGAAACTTTTAGAAATAATAAACAATTAATTCCAGCCTTTACAGATGCCCCACACAAACACTTGCCTTTGTCTTCTCCACTAAAACATCGTATCCCATTTTCCACCATTGTTGTCATAGCTTTTTTTTTTTTTTTTTTTTTCCAGAAAAATCTTTTATATTCTATCCTAAATCATCTATTACCATAAATAAACCATCAGAAAACGATTGTATACTTATACTAAAGTTTTAGAAATTTGAGCCCCTAAAATGGGGCCTATGTGGTTCTCTTCCCGCACATGCTCCAAATCCGGGCCTAGTTGGACCCGTTCAGATAAATTGAAGGGTTTTCTAGCATTACAGGGCGCGAGTTAATGACATGAAAGCTGTAAAAAATCTGAGGACTTCTTAAAAATACTGACATCGATACTTGAAATCATGTATTTTCAGTGAGTGTAATATTAATAGTTTTGGTATTTAGAAAAACCCAAATTGAAAAAACAAAATTTTCTAAATTTCTTCTCCCATTTTTGAAGAATCAAAAACCATTTTATCCGCTTGAAACTAGACAACAAAAAGAATACTAGTCCTTTTCATCAATCCGACTCATAATTGTCTTTTACTGTATCAACTGCATCAACTACTATGTTTATTTTGGAGAAATGATCGTAGGCACTGCTTAATCTAAAATCGAATGTTAGCGTTTAATGGTACGAGACAGGAATACTTAACTTCTGTTACGTGAGAATGATCTTGAATGATTTTAGATCTGGTTTAAGCTAGAGCAAGGTTCGTATCGTTTATTTTATTTTGACAAGATGTTGGGCCACATAATTTGCAAATATCATTGCATAAAAACTTAACTTTTCAACGTAATGTAAGGTTTTGGATCGAGATCTTATTCAATTATTTTCGTCTTTCTGAATCGTGGTGTGAATCGAGCCAGGATCTTTAGATCCTCTTTAACGTTATTCTTATGGTTTTTGTAATATTATCTGGTCTACAATTATTATCATTATAAACATAAAATCTTATGAATGTTTCATATATATGTTGTCACAAATTATGATTATGAAATATTTAAAAGATTAACATGTTGTTTTGAGTTCTACAAAAAAAAACTCTAAATTTGCGGTTTTATTTTGTGTCAGAAAAATAAATCGGATGGTTTGATCTTAAGATTGTATGGTTAAGATAGGGATCCTAAAAGATTTTAAGGCTGCAAAAGATCATGTGGGATCGAAATCGTTTTCTTTCGCGATGTCGTAAAATCGCGAATCGTAAAATGGGATCGAAATCATGACAACTATCTACGCTACTAGAGCGTATTCGATTTAGAATTTCTACAATGCATGAGTAAATGTCTAAGCGTCCGTAATGGTGACCAAATGCATGACCAAACCCTTTTTCAACTAAATATGTTTAGATTTGCATTGCGACCACGTATATCGTGCAATTCATTCGGTCGAGTTATGAGCCAAACCAAATTCACGAGAAGGGGAGGGGGTCTCTTATGGGGGACACGACCAACCAATGGTGGACCTCCTATTACCACTAACTAACAAAACAATGTATTGGGATCAAATCACGGATATTTTGGAGTTTTCGTTTTCCTAAAATGCCTAACTATGGTAATGATAGAAATTAGAAAATGCGTGCATACAGCAATTGCCATCATCCGTTCCCATTTAAGATGCCTAAAAGCGACCATTTTTTTTTTTTTAATTTTATTATTATTATTATTTTTAATCAAGTCATTTAATTATATGCTTTACAAAGATTATTCATTTAAACAATGTAAAATTTATCCACATTGTTAGGTAAGGAGTACATTAATTTCTTACGTCACTTTAGTGCAATATCGTTCAACTCCAAAATAACGTAACATGAAAATCACGTTATTATAACATCATATAACACTGTCTTTTGAGACCGCACCCAAAAAAAATATATAATTTACAAATGACTAAAATACCGTTGATCCCTAAACTTGTCATTTAACATCGCGATGGGACAAAGTTAAACATTATCATCATGGGGTCAAAACATGGGCTTTATATGCCAAATCGTCCACTTGAGCATTAGCTTGATGTCAGCGTTATGTTGGTGAGGGCAAAACCGTCTTTCAGATGCGTACTCAATCAAACCGTTGTGCGGTGTTTGTAGCTAGTATATCGTGTAACGATTTGGTCGTCATTTATCATCCGTCCCTAAACTATCTTACAGGGTCTTCTGAACGATAATCGTTTGAAAGATGCGTTCTTTGGTGTGGTAAGCAAGCTATTATTCGCCGTGGACCTGCACCTGACCAGGCGGCGATTATTTAGTTGTCTGTTGAAGTAAGTGCGTCTTAATATTATTGTATAAGTTTGTTTCATGACGACAAATACATTGTAACAATAATGTTGTTTAATGACTTGTCATAATCATGAATAGGGTGTGTCGGTGAATACGATGGTATGATCACGAAATCGTGCTCGTTCAAGAATGATCATACTAGGCCTTTTGAGGGAGAAATGAGCTTGAGGCAAGATTAGTAGTTGCTGGTGATGTGTAGAAGTGGAAGATTTTGGTGCTCGGTTGGATATTGTTCTTGATTGTTTATGCATTGGGATAAGTTTTTAGCTTTTATGTAATGAGCGAGATGGTTAATGTTCGTTATCTTGAATTGTAATAACGTTGTTATAAGTATTGATTTGGTTTGTTTTTATTTTCATGCCTTGGGTATCACGGATGGTTAGCAATTTTTAGGTTTGACTTTTAAATGTCATTCTTATGAGGTTTTGTTTAGCTTTGGTTACTTTTGATGCAAATTATTCGCATCAAGTTAGTCGATCTATAAAATACCAATAATGACATGGTTCCATAGTTAATGCAAATGGATATAATTTCAAATGCATAAAATTGCATACTTTTCATGAGCACTGATTGAACACCTTTGCGTATGTTTTTAGAGTACATAACTTGTCCATAGGAAATAAACTAGATGAAACATTTTCTAGCTAATTAGCATCACGAAATTGACCTATGGTGAGGCCATCATTCTTTCGGTCGACTGCTTGCTAGTCATTCTCGTGTAGCGGTGGCAGAGCGGCCGCGCACATCAACATTGCGGTGAGAATCGGTGTGATTGATCATGTTCTTTGGGATTGACCGGGATTGCTCGTACATCTTGAGATCGGCAATCGCTTCATCTTGATGTTCTTTGGGATTGTGTGAGGATGCATCATGTATGATGGGATCTTCGGTTGCTTGATCTTGATTTTCAGTTGAACACCACTTCCTTGAACTACACTAACGATTTTCAACAACACATATACCTTGACTTCTTTCTACTTTGCTACTTTGTTACCTTTATGATGTGTCCTTTTCTTTGCGGCTTTTGTAGGCACTTGTTTGACATTTTCACTTATTGGCGGTTCGATACTTTCGTCCCGTACCACAGACATGTTTTCGGTTGTGTCCGTGATGCGCGAATACTACATAACACTCTTCAACCTTGATAGCTTATTCTTCACAATCTCTTTAGAACTATCTAACTCTTTTCTACCTCTTGAGCTAGGCGAGTTTGTTTGGTTCGATGGAACAATTGTTGTTGGCATAGTTGATTTTTCCCAATGTTCATTGCTAGTTATAGGTTGGACATGGTGATGGTAGGTTGCCTCCCAGTGAGAAGATAGTAACAAGGATGAGCCCATGTTTCTCTGCTCCCTTGTTGCCCATTTAAAGCCGTATTCAATTGGTAGCAAAGCATGTTTACATGGTAAACACATTATCTCCCGTCTTACGCAAGTACAAGACTGCAACATTAACTACATTGGTCACCCACAGCATGTTTTGTGCGGTTGGTGTTAGTGTCCCATCACTCTTCTCAATCACCGAGCATGCATTATCCTCTTCGTACGGTATTCCACTAATGTATTCTAACAATAAATTGGTTTGTTTAAACCCTCGATTATTTTGTCATGAAACACTTGACACATGTTATTAAGTAACACATCATAAGTAGCTCTCTAAAGATAAGATAATAAACATGTATTAATTATGTTTATCTTGCATTAACATACAAATAAGCGAAACAGATAGATCATTTACATGAAAATGTAACCTTGACCAATGCATCGGTGGTATCTTTTAACCAATCATGGGCTGATTGATTAAGTTTCTTGAAATCAACCATAGCTTTACGGCGTACAGCAGTTGAGGCATTGCACATTCCGGATGCTCTTTGTAGGCCTACCTTTCCATTGCGGTTTTTTTCATGTGATACTTGTCTGAATCGTGTTCGCATCTGGAAAACTTCTCTAAGCTCTACTTATATCATGCAAAATCAAATATATTTCTTGTCTATTCAAAAGCAGAGACTTAAATTTATGAGCAGTTAAGGAGTACCTTTTCATGTCGATAATAAAAGTGATTCTTGAGATTGGCTCAAAACTATATCATCGGATAAACAATGAAGAAACCAAGTCCATGATCCTATGTTTTCTAATTCAACAAAGCATAAGCTAAAGGGTATATACCATTGTTCACATCAATTCCAGTACATCGTTGACCATTGAAGGACCGAATTGGGCATGACCCAACAACGATCTCGCGTACTTTCAACCTTCCATAGAGCACCTAAACAAACATACACTCTCTTGTATTCTCTAGTTGGAAAAGCCTCATACGGAGGTGGTCCACATTCATCTGCTTGTTGTATTATGGTTTGTCTTACGCTCTTGAACATAATCTCTGACATGGTAAATTGTAGCAATTGACCCGATGGGTACATTATTGCTAAGTTTTGGCCATAAAACCTTGCATGTAGACATGAAGCTCGTATTGGTTGGTAAGTTGATTATGCACAGACTTAGCGGGGAACGATGGATTGGTTTCAATTTTTCTTTAATTTCTGTGAGATATAGCGAAGGTCAAAAGCTCGGCTGCCGCGATTGCAAACAAGTGTGTTGCTCATTATATGTTCGATTGACCACGTACATCTTGTTCTCTTGAAAACAATAGCCGTAGGTGAGTATTTCGAAGGTCCTTTTGCCAAAAAGTAATGCATTTATACCCTTACAGCAATGGACTAGATGGGCCTATAGTCCGGGACCTTGGGCTGGTAAACCTGTTGTTGGGTTTAGGTTCCTTGTAATGATTACTTTAGAGTGATGGAACCACGGACAAGCTTGAAGATAACCCGGACGGAAGAGTAACCATGAAGATAACATGGCTAGTAGTAGTAGCTAGCGATAGTATTGTATGCTTCTGCTAGTTCTAGAGTCGGTTGGTTTATTGTATCGAGATAAATATGGAAAGATATTTATCTTGTAGGATCGTATTGTATATTGTATAGGACTCCTTATCCTATAAAGGAGGTCCTGGCTGGGTTAGATATCGTGTATTTTATAAAAGTCGTTTCACTTCAAGTTTAAAACCTAATATGGTAAAATTAATAGATTTGATTCTTTCTTAAGATCATGTTAATTAGATACGTTGCTCAGTCCAGGATCAACAATTATCGAGCTTGTGATCTATTGTCAAGAGTCATTAATTTGTACTCAAGGAAGTTAAGATGTCTGAAGAAACTCATGGTGGCCTTCTAGGGTTCCCATGCTCAGATGGTGAAATCTCTGGAGGATGCGAATGAGGCAATACATTCGCATGATTGATTCCTATGGGATGTTGTTGAAAAGGAGATACTCTTCCTTTGAAGGGTGAGGATGGTAGGAGATTACCATTGTTAGTGAACTGATAAAGCTAAGAGGAAAATGGAGATCAAAGCTCATGATCTTACCTCATGGGAATACCTAATGAATTTGCATTGGACTTTGATCGGTGTGATCGTAAAACTATTGGATGCTCTTGAATTGAGGTTTCTTTGGTAATGAAGCTACAAAAGTCAAGGATGAACATGCTTAAGCATCGGTTTGAAACCTTACCGAAAGTGGAGAAAAGATTGATGGCACATACAATAGGCTTCAAACTCATCGGTCAGCGGTTGGTTACAAGTTCGCCAGAAGATATTAATTTGAAATTCATAAGAGCTTATCATCCAGTTGGGCTATTCATACAATTGTGTGGAGGAATGAGCGGACTTTGCTACTGACTCTTGACAATCTCTTGATAACGAAGGTTTATGAGTCTAAAATAACTTTTCAACTTTCTTCTTACAATCAAAACATTGCTTTTGTATCCAAATCACAAAAGCTCACAGATGTATCAGCTGCTTGCCTATGGTATAACCCGCTATTGCAAACAATACCATTATTAGTGATAATGTCGGTGATGGTGCAATTTGTGCTTTACATCGATTTAACTACTAGTGTTGATGTTTTGAATCAAGATCTAGATCAAATTGATCTGATGATCTTGATGAAATAAACCTTCAATGGCAAATGGCATCTTGACTCTCGAGCAGGAAGTTTACGAGGAGGCGGAAGACATGTTGGTATGATGGTCAAAGGAGAGCTAGATTCGACAAAAGCAAGATGGAGTGCTTTAGCGCAAGAAGAAAGGTCATTTTGCCGAGGAATGTCGAGCTCTAAAGACTTGAGGTATTAAGACAACGAAGAACCTACTAGTTCTTGACTTTGGTTGCTCGGGATGGACTTGGTGATTATGATTGGGTGATCAGAGTTGAAGGTCCAATGCGACTTTTACGGCGATGAAGCTTCAAGAGCATAACTTTGCTCTAATGGCCTATACTTCATCTTACGGTTCGGTTACGAGGTATCTAATGATTCTAAAACATCTACTTGTTCTTTTAAATCATGTTCGATATCTTAGAGTCTCGAAAACTATCGAGAGTATGAGAAAAGAAGTAGAGATTGACTCTAGATAATTTAGGATATAGAGTTGGTTTAGAGGGTGTGGAAGAGAAGCTAAAATTAAATTAAATGTGAGTTTGAGTATGTAGAAAAGATCAATATACTAGGTGGTGAAATTGACCTTAAAAGCAGAGAGATTAAAATGCTCGAAGATAAACTAACGAGCGAGAAAATGTAAAGTTCGGGGCCACTAGAGGAAAAAGAAAACATATTGTTAGGGTTGCTAAATTACAATATGCTTGATCTTGTCTGAAACCAATTGGTCAAGCGCTTAGAGATGGTGCTTGGTATAGGATATAATGATATGCCACCGCCCCCTTTAATGAAACATGCACAGGTTAAAGCTGTCATTTAGTAGTGAATTAGGTTTAATAAACTGTTGAAGTAAATAAAAGGCGAATTACCTAAGATAAGTTAAATAAGTTATCACGGTGCTCCCATAATTGAAGATTGGGAATCGATTCGAGGATGTTAATCTTGAATCAACTAAGTGCGAAAAGATAGAGCCGATTAAGAAAGTTGATTCTAAGCAAGTCAATTACGTACCTAGATTTGGAGCTAAAGTTACCAAAAGAGTTGTGAAGTGCGGAGAAATTCCTAGGAACATATGAAACAATTTAAACTAGGGAAATCAAAAGAAACTTAAATGGTTTAATCTACAGCAGTTAGGTGATGAGTTTCAATGTGTTAATAAGGCTTGTTTTGTTTGTGGTAGTTTTGACCATTTACAGAGGAATTGTGATAAAAGCAGACCACAAGTTTGGAATCAATGGAGGGTGAATCATAAAACTTTTCAAATAAAACACCCTCATCCTAAAACATGATTCAAGAAGCGGTCTTGATGAGGAATGGAATACAAAATCTATGTCCTTCTTGCACAAAAATGGATTCCAACCACGGCTAAGCAAAATGTAAGCGACTAGCGGTGTCAAACCACGATAAGCCAAAAATCCTGTGATTTAAAGAAGTTTTAAAATTCAAAGGTGATAACGTCTGATGGTTGGAAATCATTTTTATCTTTGTTAAGGCCTCAACAAGTTGGCAATGGAAGCCTAAGACAAAGGTTTACCATATGTCAATGTGCATCAATGGACGACAAAATTTGAATATTTTGATGCAGAGCGGACCAGTCGATCTTGACTTGGGTCCAGGAACTAATCTTTGAAATCTTATATGCGGGGCAATCTTCAAGTGAGCTAAAAGATAAAGGAGTATTTGATAGTGGTTGCTCTGGGCACATGACTTGGGATGGAAGCAATTTGGAAGATTTTGAAGCTTATGATGGAGGATATGTGGCATTTGGTAATGATCCAAGGAGAAAGATTCTTAGCGGAGGAACAATCGAGCAGGAAGCTAGACTTTGAGAAGGTCTATTTAGTACGAGGACTAAAGTACAATTTATTGATGTTTCTCAATGTGATAAGAAAACGGGTACTTTTGGAAGCCGAGTGTGTGGTGTTATCTCACGAGTTTAAGATGCACGATGAGAAGTTTATACAACTTAGGGTACCTAGGAAGGAAAATATCTTGTTTTGATCTTAAAATGTTCTTCTAATAGGTCCTTATGTTTGTTTGCTAAAGCATCATGATGAGTCAATAATGTGGCATAGAAGGCTAGGTCATCTAAATTTCAAAACAATCAATAAAGCGGTAAAAGGAAACTTAGTGAGGGTTACCTTCAAAGGTTTTGAGTGTAAGGGCGTGTGTGACTGTCAAGGAAAACAACATAGAGCCTCTTGTAAGACCAAATAAACACCATAACACAACCTGTTTATGCTTCATATGGACTTATTTGGACCAACTTTTGTTAGAAGCTTGAACCATAAGCGGGTACTAGTTATCATGATGATTATAGTAGATTTTCTTGGGTATACTTTTGGCTACT
Organism: Chrysanthemum lavandulifolium; assembly: GCA_022545495.1. NCBI lineage: Eukaryota > Viridiplantae > Streptophyta > Magnoliopsida > Asterales > Asteraceae > Chrysanthemum > Chrysanthemum lavandulifolium. Next base: position 2,541,855 of record CM040243.1, on the reverse strand, counting down.
AAGAGTGAGACTAGTGAGATTCTTAAGAGTTTCATTACTAAGATAGAAAATCTAGTAAGTCATAAGGTCAAAGTAATGAGATGTGATAATGGGCGAGTTTAGAATAATGTGATGAATCGTTTGTGTAGATAAAGGTATTGAAAACGAGTTTAGTGTTGCTAGAACACCACAGCAGAATGGTGTGGGAGGAAAAATAGAACACTAATTGAGTAAGGACTATGTTGTCAGAATCTAAGTTACCAACTACTTTTGAAATTTGAAATGTAGGAATTGCATGTTATGTGCAAAGCAGTAAGGTGGTGAAGCCTCATAAGACCCTGTGATTTACATTACATGGTAGGAAGCCGATTGCATTCCTAAAACCTTTTGGGTGTCTGTTACCATTTGAATACCATAGACTACCTGAGGCAAGTTTTGAGAGAAAGCGGATGATGGATACTTTTAGGCTCCGCTAATAGTAAAACCTTTAGAGTATACAATAGGAGGAATAGAATTGTTGAAGAGAACCTACATGTTCAATTCGGTGAAAAGACTCTAGTGTTGAGACAAAGGACGGGCCGGTTGTTTAACATTGATATCTTCCAAATATGAAATATGAGCCTATCATTGCGGGAACATCACTAATCTTGATCGAGGTTACAAAAGGATTACAAGTAGATAAATCTTCAAAGGTGATTCTCCAACGAGTTCTATTTGGTTGAAAAGTGGGCGGTTACATTCCTTCGTCATTCGCAAGGTCCCTCGGATGATGATATACATAATCTTGGAAGCAAAGTTGATCATCATCAAGATAAAGATGAGTTGGTGCAAGATAACTCGATTATCGGTAGAAGAAATTGAAAAGAAGAAAAAGCGATCGCAACACGGCTAAGCCCACGTAGTGATGATAGGCCATCGTAATCTTGACAAGCGTATCACATAGCGATAGTTCAAGTACTATTCTGCTGCCAAGCGATGATAGTACTTTCTTTGGACATATCAGCCGCTATATCTAATGAGGAGTATCCGTCATCGATATGCACGAATTAATTGAGATGGATACTCCTGCGTGATGAAGACTTGGATGAATTCTTGATGCTAATTTGACTAATTTGGACAACATTATAAATGAGTCAATTACCTCTACCGAATTCACAAAATTCATCCCAGGAGCGATTCTTGGAAATTTGAATACTCAGGTTCAAACAAGCGGGTAAAGAATTGAGAACCCTTTCGACCATGGGTTCTTTGCAAGATCTCTTGCAGCAAGCGATCATAAAGATCTAGCCTTGTTTGCTTGTTTTCTATCTCGAAAGGCGAAGAATAGAAGAAGCTATAACAGAAGAAGGATGGGTTGAATCAATGCAGAGGAGCTTCTTGGTTCAAACTTCAAGTTTGGACATTGGTTGATCTTCAAATGGGAAGAGCTATTGGAACTAAATGGGTATTCGAAACAAAAGGATGAAAGAGGAATTGTAGTGAGAACAAGTCAAGATTGGTTGCTCAAGGATACCGCGAAGGTTTGGACTATGATAAATATTGCACGGTTACAGGATAGAGGCTATTAGATTGTTTTTGGCTTATGCTTCATTCAAGAATTTTGTTGTGTATCGGATGGATGTTAAAGTGCATTTTGTATGTATTGATGAGGAGGTATATGTTTGTCAACCTCCGGTTTGAAGATCGATCATCGACAAGGTTTCTGGTGAGGAAGGCTATATGGGTGCATCGGGCTCTAGGGCATGGTATGAATGCTATCTACTTATTGATGGACAATGGGTTTAAGAGGGTGATTGACAAAACTTTGTTCATTAAGCACAAAGATGATATTTTACTTGTTAGGTTTATGTAGATGACATCATCTTTGGGTCTACAAACAAGAGCTATCTGATTTTGAGAAACTTATGCATGATAAGTTTCGGATGAGTTCTATGGGAGAACTCGCTTTCTTTTAGACTCTGAGTTCAACAAAAGGTGATGGTATTTTCATTAGTCAAGATAAATATGTAGCGAGATGTGTTGAAGAAATTTGGGTTTCGAGATGTCAAAGTGCTAGACACTATGGAGACTGAAACCTATACTACACGATGATGGGAGTCCCAAAGTTGATCACGAGTTATCAGGATCCATGATTGGATCTTTGATGTATCTGCGCATCTAGGCGGATATTATGTTCTCGTATGTGTGTGCAAGATTTCAAGTAACATGATACATCACACATGAATCTTGTTAAGAGGATCTTTAGGTATTTGAAGGTCATCCTAAATTGGGTCTTTGGTACTCTAAGTTCTCCTTTTGATTTGGTGGCCTCTGCTGCGGTGACTATCTTGGAGCTAGTCGGATAGGAAGTCTACCATGGAGGATGTCGGTTCTTGGGAAGCAGTTAATTTCTTGGCGGTGTAAAAGCAAACTATTGTGGCAAATTCTGGCGGAATTTGAATATGTTCTTTAGTTCTTTGTGGTCAAGTTCTATGGATTCGAGAATCAATTCTTTGGATTTTGGGTATAATTTTATGCATACTAAGATTTACATTGATAATAACAGTACAATTTGCATTATCAAAATCACATTTCTAGAACTAAACATATTGAGATAAGACATCATTTTATTAGAGATTGTAATGAAAAAGGTTGATTCAAATGGTAAAATCCATACGATTTCAATGTTCGTCTTCTCACAAAAGCTTTTGATGTGGGGAGGTTTAGTATCTTGTTGTTAGTATTGGAATGCTTATTCTCTAAATTTCTCAAATTGTTTTGTACAAGATTGTAAAAGTATTGAACATTATTATGTAATCTTAAGTATTGCTTTCTCATTATAACCATTGATAGTGTTGCTTAACCGATAGTGTTCTTACCATGATAGTGTTGCTTCAACCAGCGATAGGTTGGTCTATCCTCTGCTAGTTGTTACGTGTTTTCTCTAATCATTGTGCGGAAAATGCTAAATCATTATAGAGATGCAAGAAGTGAAATTTCATTGTTCATTCAACAAAGCAGTTTCGACTTCGACTTACAATGAAACTTCAAGTGTTGAATAACGACTACAACTATACATGATTTTCTCTAATATTTCTACTACTATCCTTCGCGATATCGTTTGAATCTTTGGATATGCATTTATCATATGCAAGCGAAGCGACTAAGGATCAAAATGGAAAGGATGGATTGATGCAAGCGAAGAAGGCGATATTGGCGAATAGATGGGCGATATGATAATCTTCTTGTGCTCCATCTCTCCACAATCGACAACTTACTCCATCTTCCTTTTCCTTCACAGTTACGATGTGTGAAGTACCATGACTTGGTACTCTCGGACCAAGAACCACCTATTCTTGGGGTGGTGGGTTTCTGCTCGAGGTCTTGGATGGGGTTAGAGGTTGAAGGTTTGGTGTTTGAAGGTCTCTTCTTAGAAGAGTCATCGAGTCTGAAGCATCACTTGGATCCACCACTATCATCTTCGATGATGGGAGAAATGGAGATTTTCTTGGTCTTGGTTCTAGTGGAGCAAATAGGTTGGCCATGGGTTTCCATCTTCACTTGATGAAGATGATGAAGAGGATAGGGTGGTGGTTAGATCGACCATTAGTTTGTTCGACTAGGGTTCCACATTTTGGTTGATTGGAATTTTGAGCAATTAGGGTTTTATCTCTTGATTGGTTTGGGCGTTATATGATATTTGGGTGCTTTTATAAGTGAGGATTAGGGTTCTTGAAGTAACTAAGGGGCGAGTTAAATGTGGTTGGAAAGTTAATGAGGTCCTTGAGTTGAATGAGATATATTCTAGAGTTGACTGTTGACTTTCTTGTTCTAACCTCGGATAGGTCATTTGTAACCACACGGCTATTTCTAACCAACGACAATTATAATCTTTGTCTTTGTGTTTGTTTTGTGTTGTCTTGCGAGAAAAGAAGGATGTCTTTGCATAAGGAGCTAGTGTTAACTTCGCTTATGTTTGTGTTAAAAAAAAAAAAAAAAAAAAAATTAGGATAGTTTTGTGACCATTGTACTCCTTAACATCTTGTGAGATATCATTCCCATTGCTTTGGATTGCTTGCTCTAATCTTTGGTGTGCGAGTTGGAATAGTGGGTTGCTCTATCATGGTGTATTCCAACTACGGACATTTGTTGTGGAAGCTTACGGATAGTATCTTCTGTTTTGATACTTGAGGGGTTGTTTTGACACTTTGGCAAAAGTATTTATATCACTTCCCAAACTCACGGATGGATCACTTTCACACAAATATTCTAAACCCTAATCACTTTGGTTGATTTCTTCAAAACCACTTAATTCATATCCTTCATCACAATGCATGAGTTGTATTCTACCAACAATCTTGTTGCTCTTACTTAAGATGCTTTCGCTCTGAAGGGTTTCATCAAATGATTGATTTCCTTGTTCATAGTCCATTCACTTTGCTTTAACGATTGAACCTACCATTTTCAAAACCTATATCTGACGGTTTTGGAAGAATGCTACCATGAGGAGGTTAATGGGTTGGAGGTTTTTAGTACTAGGGTGGATGACAATCTTTTCGGTTCACGAGGAGCTTATTCGAGAAGTTTTGAAACGGATGATCTTGATGGTGTTGATAATCTTCGATCTTGAGATTGTGGGTGGTTTAGGCGATTAGGCTACCTTGAGAGGTGAAAAGGTACAATTTTTAAGAATCTGTTTTCTCCCCGATGGAAGTTTTGATTCCGCGTTATTAATGTGTATGAGCAATAAGACCACGAGTTTAATGATTTTCCTTCCAAGATTGCTCTGCTATTATTTGTTTGTCGGATGGAAGGAAATTTAATTGGTCTAGGATGATTTATGAGGGGTTAGCGAATATTAGGAAGAAGGAAAGTATTATTTGTATCCTCGATTTGTTCGATTGCTTGTGGGCGACAAATTCGGGATCTATTGAACATGTTAGAGTATGAAATAAATCGTATGATTCCTCGAGTGTTTGCATATATGAGGAATCCGCCCGAACGTTGTTATTCGGATGTTCCTTTGTTTCCTCGTTAAATTTTCCTACGATTACGAGTACATGAGGTTAGCGAGCAGAGACACTCGGCTTCTCAGGGCTAGTGCTAGTGGTTTGGTTAATGAGGTTTGTCTGCGGTGTGGAGGTGACATGATTGGAAGGGCTTCCACTGCGATTCATGCTTGATCTTTGGTCGGGATAGTGGAAACATCAATAAGACCCGACCTTTGGCAGCTCTAATGTGGAAAGTTCTTTAGAGCTTAACACGGTGGAGTATCCCCAGCCAGCGGTGCTATAGGGTGCATAGATGATCGGGCTCGATGCGGTGCTGTCTTTTGTATCCAAGGATTCACCGCTCGGGAGCGATTAACGGCTCAGTGATGAGGATAGGTTGGAACGATAATGAATTGACGGTTGATGACTATGTACATGAGGGCTTTTCGATGATCCACCTCCGGACGGATTACGGTCGAAGTGGGAGGATATTCTTGAGCGATATAAATGA